>CAWUFW010004405.1:1200000-1552408 GCA_963921515.1 Calotriton arnoldi | reverse complement strand
GCTATCATCACCATATCACTTTCAAACGGCGCCAACCAAACTTTAATTTCAAAAAAAAAAACATCTCAAAAAAATCAAACTAAATAAATAAAATATAATTCCCCAAAGGTTTTTTAAATGCTAATTTCTAACTATAACGTGCCTGAAACCTATGATTTTTTAAGTGAATTTCAAAGGTTTTTTAAATGCTAGTTTCTAACTATGCCTACAGAGGTAGGACATGTGAAGAAAGAAGAAAAAACGCACAGAAAGAAGCAAAAGATGTGCAGAAAGAACCAACAGAGGAGCAGAAAGAGGCCTTGTTGCAAAATCATCCTGTGCCCACAACTTTTTCAGACGGGTACTGGTGGTAACTGACTCTGACTAACCAGAGCCAGTGCTATGCTAAAAGACACTTAGGATACAGTGAAAACACCTACATACACTAGGGAACACTATGCATTGGGGTACCCCTGTGGTTAGCATGACCTCCTCTGCAAGTCCCTAGTACATAATAGGGCAGGGGGATTAAAACTACCTCTTAAAACGCGCTACAGGGCGCGTTTGCACAGTGGTGAAGGGAGGGGGGGGGCCTGAGGTGACATGTGTGCAAACGCACCCCGTGGCGCGTTTTAAGTTGCGGGATTAAGTCCCCTTGAATTCTGAGGGTCCCTGGGGCCCAACTAGCCCCCCAGGTACCTACAGTTAGGACCACAGAGCTGAGTTGCAGAGAGGCGTTCCGAGGCCATGCACCTTTTTTCACCTCTCTGCAACGCAACTCTGTTGTGCTTACTGAAGGTACCTGGTGGGCTAGTTGGCCCCCAGGGTCCCTCAGGATTCAAAGGGAATTAATTCCCCAACTTAAAACGCACCACAGGGGCGTGTTTGCGCACATGTCACCTGAGGCCCCACCCTCTCCTTCACCACTGTGCAAACGCGCCCCGTGGTGCATTTTAAGTTGGGGGATTAGGTCACCTTGAATCCTGAGGGTCCCTGGGGCCCAACTAGCCCACTAGGTACTTCCAGTAAGCACCACAGGCCTGCGTTGCAACGCCTGTAACAAATTGTGCAGTTGTGTTTAGGTAGTGAAGAGGGTCATGCTGGGGGTAGTGGTTTAGGGTAGTGCAGTGGTGTTTGTGTAGTGTAGGGGGTCATGCTGGGGGTAGATTTAGGGTTTAGGGTAGTGCAGTGGTGTTTGGGTAGTGTAGGGAGTCGTGCTGGGGAGTGTTTTAGGGTTTAGGGTAGTGCAGTGGTGTTTGGGTAGTGTAGGGGTCGTGCTGGGGGTAGTGTTTTAGGGTTTAGGGTAGTGCAGTGGTGTTTGGGTAGTGTAGGGGGTCATGCTGGGGGTAGTGATTTAGGGTAGTGCAGTGGTGTTTGGGTAGTGTAGGGGGTACTGCCGGGGTAGTGTTTAGGGTTTAGGGTAGTGCAGTGGTGTTTGGGTAGTGTAGGGGTACTGCTGGGGGTAGTTTTTTAGGGTTTAGGGTAGTGCAGTGGTGTTTGGGTAGTGTAGTGGGTCATGCTGGGGTAGTTTTTTAGGGTTTAGGGTAGTGCAGTGGTGTTTGTGTAGTGTAGGGGGTAGTGTTTTAGGGGTTAGGGTAGTGCAGTGGTGTTTGTGTAGTGTAGGAGGTCGTGTTTTAGGGTTTAGGGTAGTGCAGTGGTCTTTGGGTAGTGTGGGGAGTCGTGCGGGGGTAGTGTTTTAGGGTTTAGGGTAGTGTAGGGGGTCATGCGGGGGGTAGTGTTTTAGGGATTTGGGTAGTGTAGGGGGTCATGCGGGGGTAGTGTTTTAGGGTTTAGGGCAGTGCAGTGGTGTTTGGGTAGTGTAGGGGGTCGTGCTGGGGGAGTGTTTTAGGATTTAGGGCAGTACAGTGGTGTTCGGGTAGTGTAGGGGGTCGTGCTGGGGGAGTGTTTGAGGATTTAGGGCAGTGCAGTCGTGTTCGGGTAGTGTAGGGGGTAATGCTGGGGGTGGTGTTTTAGGGTTTAGGGCAGTGCAGTGGTGTTCGGGCAGTGTAGGGGGTCGTGCTGGGGGTGGTGTTTCAGGGTTTAGGGCAGTGCAGTGGTGTTTGGGCAGTGTAGGGGGTGGTGTTTCAGGGTTTAGGGCAGTGCAGTGGTGTTCGGGCAGTGTAGGGGGTCGTGCAGGGGGTTGTTTCAGGGTTTAGGGCAGTGGTGTTCGGGCAGTGTAGGGGGTCGTGCTGGGGGTGGTGTTTCAGGGTTTGGGGCATTGCAGTGGTGTTCGAGCAGTAAAGGGGGTCGTGCTGGGGGTGGTGTTTCAGGGTTTAGGGCAGTGCAGTGGTGTTCGGGCAGTGTAGGGGGCGGTGCAGGGAGTGGTGTTTCAGGGTTTAGGGCAGTGCAGTGGTGTTCGGGCAGTGTAGGGGGTCATGCAGGGGATGGTGTTTCAGGGTTTAGGGCAGTGCAGTGGTGTTCGGGCAGTGTAGGGGGTCGTGCTGGGGCTGGTGATTCAGGGTTTAGGGCAGTACAGTAGTGTTCGGGCAGTGTAGGGGGTCGTGCTGGGGCTGGTGTTTCAGGGTTTAGGGCAGTGCAGTGGTGTTCGGGCAGTGTAGGGGGTTTTGCTGGGGGTGGTGTTTCAGGGTTTAGGGCAGTGGTGTTCGGGCAGTGTAGGGGGTCGTGCAGGGGGTGGTGTTTCAGGGTTTAGGGCAGTGCAGTGCTGTTCGGGCAGTGTAGGGGGTCGTGCTGGGGGTGGTGTTTCAGGGTTTAGGGCAGTGCAGTGGTGTTCGGGCAGTGTAGGGGTTCGTGCTGGGGTTGATGTTTCAGGGTTTAGGGCAGTGCAGTGGTGTTCGGGCAGTGTAGGGGGTCGTGCTGAGGGTGGTGTTTCAGGGTTTAGGGCAGTGCAGTGGTGTTCGGGCAGTGTAGGGGGTCGTGCTGGGAGTGGTGTTTCAGGGTTTAGGGCAGTGCAGTGGTGTTCGGGCAGTGTAGGGGGTCGTGCTGGGGCTAGTGTGTCAGGATTTAGGGCAGAGCAATGGTGTTCAGGCAGTGTAGGGGGTTTTGCTGGAGGTGGTGTTTCAGGGTTTAGGGCAGTGCAGTGGTGTTCGTGCAGTGTAGGGGGTGGTGTTTCAGGGTTTAGGGCAGTGGTGTTCAGGCAGTGTAGGGGGTCTTGCTGGGGTTGATGTTTCAGGGTTTAGGGCAGTGCAGTGGTGTTCGGGTAGTGTAGGGGGTCATGCTGAGGGTGGTGTTTCAGGGTTTAGGGCAGTGCAGTGGTGTTCGGGCAGTGTAGGGGGTCGTACTGGGGGTGGTGTTTCAGGGTTTAGGGCAGTGCAGTGGTGTTCGGGCAGTGTAGGGTGTCGTGCTGAGGGGTGGTGTTTCAGGGTTTAGGGCAGTGCAGTGGTGTTCGGGCAGTGTATAGGGTCGTGCAGGGGGTGGTGTTTCAGGGTTTAGGGCAGTGCAGTGGTGTTTGGGCAGTGTAGGGGGTCGTGCAGAGGGTGGGGTTTCAGGGTTTATGGCAGTGCAGTGCTGTTCGGCCAGTGTAGGTGGTCTTGCTGGGGGTGGTGTTTCAGGCTTTAGTGCAGTGGTGTTCGGGCAGTGTAGGGGGTCTTGCTGGGGGTGGTGTTTCAGGGTTTAGGGCAGTGCAGTGGTGTTCGGGCAGTGTAGGGGGTCTTGCTGGAGCTGGTGTTTCAGGGATTAGGGCAGTGCAGTGGTGTTCGGGCAGTGTAGAGGGTCGTGCTGGGGCTGGTGTTTCAGGGTTTAGGGTAGTGCAGTGGTGTTCGGGCAGTGCAGGGGGTCGTGCTGGGGCTGGTGTTTCAGGGTTTAGGGCAGTGCTGTGGTTTTCGGGCAGTGTAGGCGGTCGTGCTGGGGCTGGTGTTTCAGGGTTTAGGGCAGTGCAGTGGTGTTTGGGCAGTGTACGGGGTTGTGCTGGGGCTGGTGTTTCAGGGTTTAGGGCAGTGCAGTGGTGTTTGGGCAGTGTAAGGGGTCGTGCTGGGGGTTGTGTTTCAGGGTTTAGGGCAGTGCAGTTGTGTTCGGGCAGTGTAGGGGGTCGTGCTGGGGCTGGTGTTTCATGGTTTAGGGCAGTGTAGTGGTGTTCGGGCAGTGTAGGGGGTCGTGCTGGGGGTGGTGTTTCAGGGTTTAGGGCAGTGCAGTGGTGTTCGGGCAGTGTAGGGGGTCATCCTGGGGGTGGTGTTTCAGGGTTTAGGGCAGTGCAGTGGTGTTCGGGCAGTGTAGGGGGTCTTGCTGGGGGTGGTGTTTCAGGGTTTAGGGCAGTGGTGTTCGGGCAGTGTAGGGGGTCTTGCTGGGGGGATGTTTCAGGGTTTAGGGCAGTGCAGTGGTGTTCGGGCAGTGTAGGGGGTCTTGCTGGGGTAGTGTTTCGGGGTTTAGGGCAGTGCAGTGGTGTTCGTGCAGTGTAGGGGGTCGTGCTGGGGGTGGTGTTTCAGGGTTTAGGGCAGTGCAGTAGTGTTCGGGCAGTGTAGGGGATCGTGCAGGGGGTGGTGTTTCAGGGTTTAGGGCAGTGCAGTGGTGTTTGGGCAGTGTAGGGGGTCGTTCTGTGGGGTGGTGTTTCAGGGTTTAGGGCAGTGCAGTGGTGTTCGGGCAGTGTAGGGGGTCATGCAGGGGGTGGTGTTTCAGGGTTTAGGGCAGTGCAGCGGTGTTCGGGCAGTGTAGGGGTCATGCTGGGGCTGGTGTTTCAGGGTTTAGGGCAGTGCAGTGGTGTTCGGGCAGTGTAGGGGGTCTTGCTGGGGGTGGTGTTTCAGGGTTTAGGGCAGTGGTGTTCGGGCAGTGTAGGGGGTCTTGCTGGGGGTGATGTTTCAGGGTTTAGGGCAGTGCATTGGTGTTCGGGCAGTGTAGGAGGTCTTGCTGGGGGTCGTGTTTCAGTGTTTAGGGCAGTGCAGTGGTGTTCGGGCAGTGTAGGGGGCATGCTGGGGGTGGTGTTTCAGGGTTTAGGGCAGTGCAGTGGTGTTCGGGCAGTGTAGGGGGTCGTGAAGGGAGTGGTATTTAAGGGTTTAGGGCAGTGCAGTGGTGTTCGGGCAGTGTAGGGGGTCGTGCTAGGGTTGGTGTTTCAGGGTTTAGGGCAGTGCAGTGGTGTTCGGGCAGTGTAGGGGGTCGTGCAGGGGCTGGTGTTTCAGGGTTTAGGGTAGTGCAGTGGTGTTTGGGTAGTGTAGGGGGTCATGCTGGGGGTAGTGTTTTAGGATTTAGGTTAGTGCAGTGGTGTTGGGGTAGTGTTTTAGGTTTTAGGGTAGTGCAGTGGTGTTTGTGTAGTGTAGGGGGTCATGCTGGGGGTAGTGTTTTAGGGTTTAGGATAGTGCAGTGGTGCTTGTGTATTGTAGGGGGTCATGCTGGGGGTAGTGTTTTAGGGTTTAGGGTAGTGCAGTGGTGTTTTTGTAGTGTAGGGGGTCATGTTTTAAGATGCAACGCTCCAATACCTGACCAGTCTGCACTACATAAAAGTGCAAAAAAACTAAAAATAAAAAGTGTTTTGCACACTTTTGTCATTGGGCTATATGTGGGCTACATCTGGGTAATATTTGTGCTACATTTGGGCTCTTTTTTCACTGGTGGCCATCTTGGAAGACTTCTTTGTTATGAAGTTTCCTAATTTCCTCATTTACTGCAGTCTCCTCAGTAGGAAATGCTTTCAGTTTTTTACTTTGATTCCATCAAGAAGGCATTCAGATGTGTCACACATTTGCCATAAATTCAGAATGTTATTACTCTAGTTGTTCATTAGATCACTGTAGTAAAGCTACTGCTCACCAAGGAGTTAACTGGAAGTCTACTGCTGGTATTGAAAGTGATTGTTTCAGTCTGCATGTCAGAATTTTCTAATGAAATAGAAGAGGATTTGAGATCTCACTTAAAACATGCACTAAATTTTCTTTTTGCAGCACTAACCATAATTTCTATGGCAAAATGAACCCCCTCATTTTGTTCCTTTTTAAATTAAATGTTTTAAGTGTTACCAGTTTATTCCAATCAAGATAGCTGCAGGTGTGCCATACTTTTGTCATAAGTAAGACTGTTAGCGCTCTAGTTGTTCTTTAGAACACTCTGGGAAACTGCAGTAGAACACAAAGGCATCAACTGACAGGCTGCTCCTGTTGAAATATAACAGGAAGATATTCGAGATCACACTTGAAACATGTCCTAATTTTTCTTTCCAGAGCACTAACCATAATTTCTATGACAAGATGAACCCCATCATTTTGTTCCTTTTTAAATTAAATGTTTTAAGTGTTACCAGTTTATTCCAATCAAGATGGCTTCAGGTGTGCCATACTTTTGTCATAAGTAAGGCTGTTAGCACTCTAGTTGTTCTTTAGAACACTCTGGGAAGCTGCAGTAGAACACAAAGTCATCAACTGGCAGGCTGCTCCTGTTGAAATATAACAGGAAGATATTTGAGATCACACTTGAAACATGTCCTAATTTTTCTTTCTACAGCACTAACCATAATTTCTCTGACAAAATGAACCCCATGATTTTGTTCCTTTTTAAATTAAATGTTTTAAGTGTTACCAGTTTATTCCAATCAAGATGGCTTCAGGTGTGCCATACTTTTGTCATTAGTAAGGCTGTTAGCACTCTAGTTGTTCTTTAGAACACTCTGGGAAGCTGCAGTAGAACACAAAGGAATCAACTGACAGTCTCTGCCCTTGTTGGATGTAAATGTTTTACTGAGAATGTCAGACTTCATTCTCACATGACTGAGAAAGATAATGTGAATTTACATAAAATATGCTCTCATTTTAGCTTCTGGAGCACCTTCCAAAACTGTATGGGACAAGCATGTGAAAATAGTTTTCTCTCAAACATGATTCATGATGTCCCAGCAGAAGGTTTTTCACAGGGTAAAATCACCTTAGAACACACCACAATTCCTGAAATTAGTATGGTACCATCAACAAATGAATTCTAATGTAACTAAAGTCTGTTATCACCCTTTATAGTTCTCCTTTTGGTAACCCTCAAAATCTTCGATTCACTACAATGCATTTCAATGGGGTACTATCATTTATATTGGTCCCAAGATGGCTGCCAGCAATTCCAGGATGAAGTGCTGACAGCCAATCAGATCTCACGATGACATGTGTGGTTAGGCTCCGCCCAGATATATATGTGTTTTTACTTTTGATTTTCTCCGTCAACTACTGAACGGATTTACACCATTTAACAAAAGGGTTCTTTATGAACCAAGAACTACCTCTTTGCCAAATTTGGTGTAATTCCGTTCAGCAGTTCGGGCTGTAGCCGTGTCTAAAGTTTCCTATGGGAAAATGAATGGGGAAAACACGTTTTGGGACCCCCTTTCTCGGCCCCGCTTGACGAATCACCCCGAAGCTTTCAGGGTAGGAGCGGACCGGAGCGGGCCATAAAGTTTGAAAATTTCGCGAAAATTCGTCAACCGACGCAAGAGTTATTTCAAATAGAATGTCGCGGATTTCCTATGGAAAATAGGTCCTAACTATAACTATCTACTGGCGACCGCCAGTAGATAATATATGTATATAAATATATTATCTACTGGCGGTCGCCAGTAGATAGTTATAGTTAGGACCTATTATCCATAGGACATCCATAACATTCTATTCCCAATAACTTTGGTGTCGTTTGACGAATCATCGCGAAATTTTCAAAACTAGTGGGGCGCTCCGGTCCACTCCTGTCTTGAAAGTTTCGGGGTGATTCATCAAGCGGGGGCCGAGAAACAGGGGGGTCCCAAAACGTGTTTTCTCCATGTTAATTCCCATAGGAAATTTTAGCCACGGCTACAGCTCAGACTGCTGAACGGAATTACACCAAATTTTGCAAAAAGGTAGCGCTGGTTCAGAAAGCGACCTTTTTTTAAATGGTGTAAATCCGTTCAGTAGTTGCGGAGAAATTCAAAAAATAAGAGTGAAAAAATCAATTTCCCATAGGAAACTTTATGCAAGGCTACAGCAAAAACTGCTGAACGGAATTACACCAAGTTTGGCAAAAAGGGTAGTGCTTGGTTCAGAAAGCGCCCTTTTTAAAAATGGTGTAAATCCGTTCAGTAGTTGCTGAGAAAATCCAAAATAAATGTTTCGATATCTATGGCCGCGGTGGATCCGCGCACCCTCCCGATCACGAGCTGCATGCTAATTGGCTGTCAACACTCCAAACCAGGAAGTGTTGGCAGCCATCTTGTTCTTCAGTAGAACCGAGGAACAAGAAAGCAGTAAAACAACTGAGTAAAATGCAAAAAGGGGGCAGGGTAGAAACACCCTGACCCCCTAGGCCTGCTCAGGGGGTCCTATAAGGACCCCCAGGGCCAAAAAATTTTGTACATTTTTTTTCAAAATTGGCAAAAAATGCGCTGGGTGCGCGGATCCTGCCGGAAAAAAAAAAAACAAAGCGCGGGCTCCTGCGCTTCGTGTTTAAATGGCCCCCGGGTGGGCCAAGTCCCGGGGGCATGCAGGGTTAATGTAAATTTATGTGGGGGGGGCGCCACCCCCCGGGGCTTTGAATTAAAATGGTGCAGGAGGGCTCTCGGCCCTCCCGGGGACCGCCACCCCCGGGGCTTCTTTATATATTTTTTAAAATAACCTGTGTGGGGGGGCTCGAGCCCCCCCACACGCCCCGGGGACCGCCACCTCCCCGGGGCACTAAATAATAAAATGTGGGGGGCCGCGCGGCCCCTCTCCTGGAGCCCTTGATGGCCCTGGGGACCGCCACTCCCCAGGGCCGGCTCCTGCAGTGTCCCGGGGTGCCTACCCCGGGACACTGTAGTTTGCAATGACAGGACGGGAGCCTCGCGGCTCCCGTCCTGTCATTGCAAACTGCTTTGGATATTGGAAGCGAGAGCAGGAAGCCTGGTCTCGCTTCCAATATCCAAGCACATTGCTTTCCACACGGGGAGCTGCATCTTAGCAGCTCCCCATGTGGAAAGCAATGCCGGCTCCCGCAGGAGGCGGGGAGCCGGCATGGTCCGTGGGGGAGTTGGGGTCCCCCACGGACCCCAAAGGATAGGGCCAGCCCCGGGGTTGGGGTCCCCGGGGCAAGTAGTGTCCCGGGAGGGGGGCCACGCGGCCCCCCTCCCCAAAATGAAATTAAAAAAATTAAAAAAAGGACGGGTCCCGGAAGATGGGGTCCCCGGGGCGATTAAGGCCTGGGAAGGGGGGGCCACGCGGCCCCCTTCCAAATTTTTTTTTTTTTTTAAACAAATTATTAGGGGGCAGGCCCTGGGGGATGGGGTCCCCAGGGCCAATACATTAGAAAAGAAGGGGGCCACACAGCCCCCTTCTTAAAAAAAGACTGGCATCGCGCCGGAGGCCACGCCTCCTTGCAGCACTCTGCAAACGCGCCCCCTGGCGCGTTTGCAGATGGGAAACGAATTCCCCTTAAATACTGGGGGTCCCTGGGGGCCAACTAGCCCACCAGGAACCTCCAGTATGCGCCAGGGGCTGCGTTGCAGAGAGGTGTACAGAGGCCACGCCCCTTTTACACCTCTCTGCAACGCAGCTCCTGGCGCATACTGGAGGTACAGGGTGGGCTAGTTGGACCCCAGGGACCCGCATGATTCAAGGGGACTTAATACCCCCACTTAAAACGCGCCTCGGGGCGCGTTTGCACAGTGGTGAAGGGAGGGGGCGGGGCTTCAGGTGACATGTGTGCAAACAGGCCCCGTGGCGCGTTTTAAGATGGGGAATTAAATCCCCTTCAATCCTGAGGGTCCCTGGGGGCCAACTAGCCCACCAGATACGTCTAGAAAGCGCCACAGAGCTGCGTTGCAGAGAGGTGTAAAAAGGGGCGTGGCCTCTGAACACCTCTCTGCAACGCAGCTCTCTGGCGCATTCTGGAGGTACCTGGTGGGCTAGTTGGCCCCTAGGGACCCTCTGGATTGAGGAGGAATTAATTCTCCAACTTAAAACGCGCCACAGGGCGTGTTTGCTGACATGTCACCTCAGGCCCCACTCCCTTCCTTCACCATTGTGCAAATATTCCTCTAAAATCAGCCGAACTACGAATTCCAATTTACTCACCTGTTATCAGGAGAGACCTCAGTGCTGCATCTTTGAGCCCAGTACTAATCCTGAAAAGTAATTTTAACCGTACTTACCAGTAACTTGTATTTCCTTCCATAGGAATCCATTGTCTGGTTTTCAGCAGAAAAGTTTCAAAGTGTCGATTTTCACAAACTACAATTATTCCTTAAAAATCGCCTGTATGACTTAAACACATTCTTTCAACTGTTTACAGGAGATACACCAGTGCTGGATCCAGGATCCCCCACTGAGTAAGAAAAAGTAACGATAACACTACTTACCTGCTAAGTGAATTTCCTCCCATAGGATAACATTGGTGATTCTATGTGAAAAAGTTTCTAAGTGTCAACTTTTAAAATACAATAATATCCCTTAAAAATCACTACTGTAACCAAAACGCTTTTACTCAACTGTTTACAGGAGATGTCCCAGGACTGAATCTAGGATCCAGTCCTGTGGTTAGAAAAGTAATCCATAAAGTAACTAATTGCATTTAACTAGAAATTCACATTGAGCTCAATGTTGCATTGTTTGAAATTGTGTTGCCCATTGCAACAACTGTAACTACTGTACTTAAAAGTCTATTGCCTATTTGCAAAGTATTTAAACTAAAGTAATTCATTCTGAGAAAGTATATTTTGTAATGTATAATGTAATTACAATGTAATTTAAAAAATAAAATATCTAAAAAGAAATAGTTTAAAAAAATGTTGTAAATCAGTATCAAAAAATAAATATAACAATTAATACATTTAAAAATTGTCATTTACAAAACCTTTGAAATTCACTGAAAAAACCATAGGTTTTAGGGGCGTTATAGTTAGAAATTAGCATTTAAAAAACCTTTGAAATTCACTGAAAAAACCATAGGTTTCAGGCACGTTCTAGTTAGAAATTAGCATTTAAAAAACCTTTGAAATTCACTGAAAAAACCATAGGTTTCAGACACGTTATAGTTAGAAATTAGCATTTAAAAAACCTTTGAAATTCACTGAAAAAACCATAGGTTTTAGGGACAGTTATAGTTAGTTGGACATTTCACTCGTACAAAACCCGTGAAATTCCCCCGTTAAAGTTAGTTCAGCTAACTATAACTCGCGCCTCGCAATGCACTGCTGATGACGTCACATATTACATCACTCATGACATGGTCAGTGACATCACTGATGACATCTCAAATGACATCACTGATGACATCATCCACGTGATAATCTGATGCACCTCCTCACACCCTAATATAACCTTTGATACACCCACTCTAAATTACAGACTGCCATTCTCAAAACCATAGACACTCCAACACCAAAAACTACATACCCACTCACTGATTCTTAGGTCTACACACACATCCACTCACTCACCCGTACAGTCACTCATACTTAGTCACTCAGTACAGGACTATCATATGCACTCATACACCTATATAAACACTCACACACCGCCACTCATCCATAGAGGTACTCACACACCTAGTCAGTCATGCAAATAATTAAACACACTGCCATTTACTCACCTATACAGTTATACACACACCAGCTCACTTATTCATACAAATACTAGCACATTCTTACGCTCTTATACAATCACTGATACAAGCACACACTCATCCATACAGTCACTCTCACAATCACACACTCTCGCTTATAGCTATTTATATACTCCAACACACATATATATACTGCCTTTCACATATGTAGTTACTCACACATGTACCACTGGGACATACATTCACTCACTAACACACTCTTACACACACTTACCCACCCATACAGTCTATCACAGATGCACTCTTGAAACCATCCACCCAGTGAATCACCCACTCACACATCTATGCACAGTCGCAGACACCCCACCCACACAAACACTCAGGCACCCATACAGATACTCAGAGAACCAATCAGTATCTCATATAGACACTCATGTAGCTATTCACAAACCCATGCAGCCACTTACACAGCAACAGACAGAAGGATACAGACATTCACCCAGTTTAGTCACTAACCCATGCATTCAGTAAGATACGTCTAATCACTCACTTATAGAGTTAGTCACGCACCTACTAAATCATCCATACAGACACTTATACACCCACTCATTCTTCAATACGCCTTTCCCTATATATATTAAAAATATTTAAACTTTACAGAAACGCACAATCACTGGATGATGTCATCAGTGATGTCATTTGAGATGTAATCAGTGATGTCATCAGTGATGTCCCTGACCATGTCATGAGTGATGTAATATGTGACGTCATCAGCAGTGCATTGCGGGGCGCGAGTTATAGTTAGCTGAACTAACTATAACGGGGGAATTTCACGGGTTTTGTACGAGTGAAATGTCCAACTAACTATAACTGTCCCTAAAACCTATGGTTTTTTCAGTGAATTTCAAAGGTTTTTTAAATGCTAATTTCTAACTATAACGTGTCTGAAACCTATGGTTTTTTCAGTGAATATATATATATATATATATATATATATATTCTCACTTCTTCTATTTGTTGTTTTATTTCCAGCCATGTCCTATGAGCCTAAAAAAGGAAGACATAAGTATTAGCTAAGATATGCTATAATCATTGCATGATTAACAATTCATGACATTCTATTGTGAGCGCTATTACACGCACGCACCAGTTATTTTCCCTTTCCTCTTTAGATATGTGACATTCCCAATTGACTATTCTATATGTATCTACACTTAGGGCCTGATTAGGATGAGGTCAGAAATAGCTCCTATCGTCGGACAGAGCCTTTCTGACCGCATCCTAATCAGGCGGTTGGATTCATTTCCGACTGACCCATTAGAATGCAGTTGGTCGCAAAGGAATGCAACCGGACATTCCGACGGGCTCGGAGAGCCTCTCCGCTAGTCAGAATGCTTGCAATAATCCAAAGGGTGGCTTTTTACGCCCGAGGGATTACGATGTCGAGTTCCGACAGCCTTTCTGTGCCGGCCTATTCGACACAGAAAGGCTGTTGGAAGTCGACTTTGGGGGCCCCCAGCAGGGCCCACATGGGTGCAAGGCCTCAGGATAGCGGCCCAGGAGGCACCTATGGTGCTGCCCTGTTGATCCCTGCACTCATTTGATTCTCTTACACAGGAAACCCTTATAGACATACGTATTATGGGACAGCCATCAGTGGACGTCATCTTCTTTCTCTTCCCTTCACGTCTTCTCCTTCAGTCGGGATTGGCTTTGACTACTGTTGGGTCAGCTCGGCTGGTAGGTAAGTTGGGACCTTGCATCATGACCTCCTCCCTCTCCCTCAGAAAATCCAGGTGTGATCTCAACACGCTCTGCTGTACAATATGGCCAAAAACATTGGCAAAACCAATAGTTCTCACATAGGTGAGAACTATTGGCTTGCTAATGCTTGTTTCCAAAAGCAAGTCACACTTAACTACTGGAAATAGTTTTTCTAATTGAGCCCTCTCTAATTTCCTGTTTATTTTTCTATGGTAAGTGTGAAGTGTTGACACCATGTATTTTTGCAGTATTGTTTTTTTAATCAGATTTAACCCTTTGTGTTATTTTTCCACAAATTATTCTTTTGTTGCTTAAAAAACACTTACTATAATAACCTCAATGGTTGAACCCAACCCGGCTAGGCAAACTTATATGGAAGACAACCCAAGGCTAACTAAATTTTATTAAACCAGGCAATAATAATTGGAAGCAAGACTTCAGTTTAGCTTTCATTTCAGTCGAAGGAAATCCAAGTAGTCACTTAAAGTTACAATCGAACTTTTGGACATTTTTCCCCTCGAACAAATAATGAGGAACAAAGGGCACAGTTATCTGGAGGCCGATCTCTCACACCTAACCTGAGCCTTTGTGAAGTCGAAGAGCAGCTTAGTGATGTAATAGCCCAGATGGAGGGATTCCTAAATCTCTCTAAACCCCCTCTCTCCTTCTTTCCCAGTGTCAGTTACACTAGCCCCAGGGCCAGATTCGGCACGCTAATCCTTTATGGAAGATATAGTGGGAGAGGGCTTTCAGTTTCCATCTTCTCAGTTGCCTCCAGTTTACAAGTTTCCAGGCCTGGGATGAAGTCTGAAAACGAACTCTGCAGAGGTCAAAAAGACTGGCTTTGAGCACCAAGAATGCCGGGCCACCGAGGGGAAGGGAATTGATTGCTTTTGGTGATCTTCCACGTGAATGACAGGATTCAAATAAAAGTTACAAAAACACACATTGGGATGAAAGTGCCCTTAAGATGCACTTAACTCGAAACAGAATCACCCTTGTCCCTGTGGGACGGCCTTGAAAGTAGAGCGTGATTGTTGTTTATTATGAGTCTTTCTTTTAAATATCTTGCAGTATAAGGTTACATTTCGTGCAGGAAACCAGGGGATCCAGTGAAATATTTCAATGGAAACCATGATAACAATTATTATCTTTGTTGCGGTAGGAATGCGGCACCACCCTTCGAACGTTTTACCTTGTACTTTTTGTCTTCATAGACAAAAAACAAAAAGTGTTAAGTCTGCAAGTGCGGTGGGTTTCTGATATGGCAGATGAAGCGTTAAAAATGTGTTCAGTTCGACCAAAAATTCCTATCATTGGAAACCTATACAATCGCACAGGTTTGCAAGCAAATAACACTTCGATGTAGGCCCTGTTTAATAACTGGGTGTTAAATATGGTGGTAGGTGCTGAGTTGGTAATGCCTTCACCGGCAGCCATTTCGGCTTTGCTTAGAGCTCGGCTTCGTAACATGGGGAATAATCGTCAGAAACAATTTTTCTGACACACATTATTACGTGTCATCTCAGGAAGCAGAAAGCTGCTGGTGATCTTATTGGCAGTTTAACCTGTCATACTGCAATTATATGAGGCATTGCTGGCAGTGCAACTTGTCATACTATTACATGAGGCATTGCTGTCAGTTTAACCTGTCATACTGATATTACACGAGGCATTGCTGGCAATTTAACCTGTCATACTGATATTACACGAGGCATTGCTGGCAGTTTAACCTGTCATACTGCAATTATATGAGGCATTGCTGGCAGTGCAACTTGTCATACTATTACATGAGGCATTGCTGTCAGTTTAACCTGTCATACTGATATTACACGAGGCATTGCTGGCAGTTTAACCTGTCATACTGCAATTATATGAGGCATTGCTGGCAGTGCAACTTGTCATATTATTACATGAGGTATTGCTAGCAGTTTAACCTGTCATACTGATATTACATGAGCCATTGCGGGCAGTTTAACCTGTCATACTGATATTATATGAGGCATTGCGGGCAGTGTAACCTGTCATACTGATATCACATGAGGCATTGCTGACAGTTTAACCTGTCATACTGATATTACATGAGGCATTGCTGGCAGTTTAACCTGTCATACTGATATTACATGAGGCATTGCTGGCAGTTTAACCTGTCACACTGATATTACATGAGGCATTGCGGGCAGTGTAACCTGTCATACTGATATCACATGAGGCATTGTGGCAGCTTAACCTGTCATACTGATATTACATGAGGCATTGCTGGCAGTTTAACCTGTCATACTGATATTACATGAGGCATTGCTGGCAGTTTAACCTGTCATTCTGATATTACATGAGGCATTGCTGGCAGTTTAACCTGTCATACTGATATTATATGAGGCATTGCGGGCAGTGTAACCTGTCATACTGATATCACATGAGGCATTGCTGGCAGTTTAACATGTCATACTGATAACACATGAGGCATTGCTGGCAGTTTAAACTGGTATAGTTATATTACTGGAGACAGTGCTGGCAATTTAAAATGTAATACTTATGTTAGTGTAGACATTACTGACAGTTTAAACTGGTATAGTTATATTACTGTTTCAACAGTCGGTAAAACTGAGGGTATTTTCTAAATGGTACGAGGCGGTAAGATGTTCTGGTATTTCGATTACTGATCCCTTTTTCCCTCTGCACAAGTATGCTCTGTTTTAATGAAAGGGATAATTGTTATGTTATGTTAAAAGGTTTTTAACTTGGGCATGTCTGCCAATTACTTGGTCCCTTAGCTCATTTCCTTGTAGACATATGCGATGCTCATGTGAGCTTGTTCTTGGAGGGTCATCCGTGCAAATGTCCATGGACAGGCCTTGCATTACACGGTGACAATTGTGTTGTGATGGGTGTTGGATTTTCCATGTGGTTACATTCTGAAGGAGGGACAGTACATTGCAACGTGTCGACAAACAATGTGTGATAAAAAGATGTTTTAGGATTGTCTATATATAGTGTACTCAGTTGGGGTGCAAGTAATACGACCCTGTGCTCAGTGCTTAATTTGTAAAAGATTAAGTGCTATGGCCCAAAGTTTTGTGCAGAATCCTGTGGCAGGCACCGTTGAATGTTGGGGGCTCAATACCAAAGCTGCGTAGTCTTTATTCCATCTCATGTCGCTTTAATCCACCACCAGACACTACCTGACTCCTTCACTTTTGCATTCTCTTTTTTTATCCCTGCTTTCTTCCTTTGTAATGCTACTTTTGTCTTTTTTTTATTTCTTCTTTCTCCCTTGTATGTTTTTCTCTCTCTTGCTCTGGATGAAAGTCTTATGTGGAAAATAAAGCCATTGGCACTAACCAAACATGAGTGCCTGTAGCCTCCGCCTACAATCACCGGCTGAAATTAGGCACTGCCTAACTTTAACTCAACTATAACTAAGTGCAAGATGAGCACATTGTGCTCGTGAAAAACTATTTAAATGGCGCAAGTGAAACATGAATATTAAAAGCACAACAACGTTTTGGAAATAATTTGGACAAATATTTTGCATGAATTAGAATACAAAGAAAATTGTCAAATCATGTCATGATTAGAGATCCAATGTTAGCTGGTACGTGTCAAGGGCGTTTCGACCTTCATGACTCGTGGTCCTCATCAGGACATGGGTAACACAAGGAGAGATGTGCAATACATATACCGACATATATACACACACACACACACACACACACACACACTTTAAAACCATTCAAAGATAAACCGTCCATGGATGCTGTTGTGTGCGAATACACGTGCATGGTTGGCCATCTTGTAATGATTTTGTTATACTTTATTAAAAAAAAAAATCAAGATGGCCAGCAATGTGTGTGCAAGCACTGTGTCACCTTACAGAATTTTCCAACAAAAATATGACAACATCCATTACAAGATGGCCACCCTTGCATCCACATACTTGCATGTGCAGGGACAGCCATCTTTGATTTTTTTTATTTATACTTTAGCAAAAACCGTTCAAAGAAAACACACATTGGCAATGCCAATAGTTCAGCATCGGAGCCAGACCTATTCACTTTGTCAATGCGTGTTTAAGAAATTGTGTTGTTTAAAGTGCTTGTACTAACCAGGTTACCCCATGAGTCAGTTTACACACTGCAGACGGCCAGTTCTGTAACACTGAGCAGTTGATGCCCTTCAGTGTTTCCAGCCTGTGATGTTTGGAGCTCATGCTCTGGTCAGACGTACTATAGGATGTGGCCCGCAGGTACTTCTGTGTTCATTTATGATGGGCTTGTTTGAAGATGTGAGTGAACACTGAAGCTGAGTTAATTGGTGGCTCTGGTCACCCAACAAACGGGACAATATAATGTCGGCAAAATATTTCACTGAATGAAGAGCAAACGTAGCAAGCCCGACCATCAACAGTGTTTGGTGAATTTTATTTAATATGAAATGATTAGTTGAGAGCACAAGTTGCCAAATTCTTGTTAAAAAATGTCAAGGGTTTTTAAGGGAGTTCTGAAGACAAACGTATTAAATATTCTAGTGTTCAAGGGCGTAGCTCAGTAGCTAGAAGCATTCTGGTAAGTGAAAAGCGCAGAGCAAAGGCGGCATCCCCAACATGCAGATAGCTCAAGGCGATAGAAAGTGAAAAATGCGCTATACAAATGCTGACCGTGTTAAATAGCATTATTCTTCCACACCAGCAATCAATCCATGTGCGTATAAAGATGCAGTATTGCTCAAGGCTGTTATTGGGACCAAATGGCTTGAGTGCATTCACACTTGAAAGCAACTCACTGCCCTCCAAGCTTCAGGGCTTTTTCACTGTGTCCACTGTCAACGATTGCAGGTAAGAAAACAAAAAAAACCCACACAACGTGGGACAATTAGCCCCGAATAGAAGTGCTTCTGTTCTGTATTGAATGGTGCCAGTATCAAAGGTCACATCACTGGAGGTATCCTTATCCCACGTTCTCTGTCATTAAAACATCAAATAAACAGTGTGACAAAAGCTGCAATATTTATTTAAAGCTGCTCCGCAGGCCGCAAGCTGTTCTGAAATGAAAGTCACCAGGTAAACCTAGTGAGAGCAATCATATCGACAGACTTGACTATAGTAATGCTCTGCGTGTGAGTTTGCCGAAATAAACTACTAACAAAGTCGATTAGACCAGGGTAGCAAACCTAGGGCAAGATTTATCAAGGTTATGCGTAGCCCTTGTGTCTCGCATGGGGGCGCAAGGGCTACGCAAAACCTAGGTGCGTTTTATCAAGTCACGCAAGGCCACCTTGCGTGGCCCTGCTTGGCTTGATAAATCTGAAATAACGCAAAGCAGCGCAAATCACTGTCTTGCATTACTCTGCCCCAGGTAAGCGTTCCATGGTTAGAGCATGGGTGTTCACATGCATCTACCCATGGATATTGGCACATTCTCCGATTTACCATGAATGGTAGACCTGGGAATGTGTGAAATGTTAGGACTCACTAGGTGAAGTGTAACAAGGAGAAATATCTTTATTCTACAGCACATATGGAAAGAGGAAATTGCCTCTGAGGATTGCTTTTGAGCAGGAAGGTGTCCCTTCCTTCGCAAAAACAATCCCGCCTGCAATGCAGGCACCCTTGCACCATGACGCAAGGGTGCCTGCATTGGCACAAGGCAGCCAAAAGTGCGCTAGCACTAGGAAAGGACTGGAATGGGCTTTCAAGCAGCAAGGTGGCTTGTTGTGTTGCACTTCATGAAAAAGTGATACATATGGGCCCAGGTCTCTTAAAAGCTGAGGCATACAACATTTGGGCCAGCCACCAGGTGCGTTTTTGCATCTGATGCACACATTGATAATGTACAAAATGTGGAACAATATGTGGAAATGATTTTTACATCCATTTTACTTTCTACATGGTCAGTTTCACCATGTAACATTTGTTGGAAAGAGCCTGGGCAGAAACTGGATTGAGCAGAGTTTATGATGAGCTCATAAAAGTCGAAAAGGCTACAATTGGTACAAACGCAGTTTGCGCCCATTCTAAGCCTACTGCTCAGGTCAAATTGAGCTCATTAATTGGCTCCAGGGACTTCCGAGTTAAACAACTCCGCGATGCGGCGAGCACACGGTAAGTGGGGCTTTTTATGAATCAGACCTTTAGTCTCAAAAAGAGGCTACCAGAGTGTTTGTTATTATCACTCAGTGGATGAATACCAACTCTATAAAGCTTAATATAAAAAATACGATTTTCTTATTTTAAGGCAGGTCGAACACCGTAGTGGTTAAACACGTAGGGGCTGATTACAATTTTGGCTCATAAAGCCTCTGACAGTCGGATTTTCCTAAACTGTGTCGAAACCCATCTGTCCAACTCGGTTGGAAACCATTTCGACCGACCTGTTACGATGCTCGTGGTCAGAACGGGGAACCGTTCGGTCATTCTGAATCGGTTCCGACCGTCACTCAGAGAATCCGAGTCGGTCGAAGCCGTTTCGTACAGCTCTAGGGACAGCGTTTCAGCACAACCGATTACGATGTCGGATTCTGACAGCTTCTCCGACTGTCTGTCGGACACGAAAAGGCTGTCGGAAAACTGACTTTGGGTTCCCCTAGCAGGCCTCCCTTCATCCAGAGGCCTCCAGTTGGGGACGTGGGGGTACCTAACGGACCCCCCTGTAAAACCATGCACTGCGTGGCAGGCACCATGGGGCGCCCGCGACAGGGTGCAAGTTTTTCCGTAGAAACCCTTTTTCCCCATAAGAGCCTGTGTTGTTAGTCGGTACACAGGCTCCCATTGAAGTCCATGTAAGTCCTTCCGAACGGTGTTCAGAAGCATTGTGATCGGTCGGGAGGAACCGCCGACCGCGAGCTGGTCAGTCCCGATTCCGAGTCAGGAGGAGGAAACTCCGACCAGCATCGCAATCAGCCCCTGAGTATCGTATGTCCATGGACTCTGCTTGTGAGCCAGCAGAATATATTAGAAATCTTGGCATCTTATTCGACAAACCTATTACTCTAAAATTGCAGATTGACAAACTTGTTGCCTCACGTTTTTTATGGCTCCATTTTACAGAAAATTCCCTGCTCTTACCTTTGGCATTTAAGAAAGCAGTCACTTGAGACTAACTCCACATTTGGTCTCTGCCTACTACACATTGGTTGTTCTTTGAGTTTGTAGATTTGGGTATGGAGACAGAGCCTCAGGTTATCTGATTGCAAACATCTGGAGCCCTCTTTATATATACGTACATTCCTCATTAATAATTTTTCATTACATAAACCCCTTAACACATGGCTGTTTCCATGTAGCAATAGTTCATATCCTGTCTTGTCCTATTAAATTCGTTCATGATTTAATTCAAAATTAAATTAATAGCATTGTAGCATTTTTCCATTTGCTCTACATTTAAAATAAATGTATAAAAGTTAGTTATAATAGATGCCTCTGTGTAAGGAGATTTTAGGTATTGCATGGTTAACTCAACTTAATCCTAATATTGATTGGGCAGCAAGAACAATACAAATGAATTTCAATTATTGTATGAATCATTGTTTGATAATTAAAGAACAAGCTGAGTCATTCTTCAAAGACCTTAGTTGGAATAATGTAATTTTCTGTTTTTAGATGCATAGTTACTTAACCATCTTTTTAAATTAATTTTTATGTAATGTGTTTGATAAAAAATAAGCAAAGGTATTACCCCCACAGTGAAGTTATAATTGGAAAGGAATCTAAACCATGTAATTGTGTATATGCACTTCCAGAATCAAAAACGAAGTATTTTAGCCAGTATTTAGTTGCGGACAGGAGAATGAGCTAAACACATATATAGACTATATCGCACTCAATAGGATTATAGTCAAAAACATGTACCCATTCCCAATCAGGTCTGTTCTTTATGATCAAATTAACAAAGGATTTTTTTTTTTACCAAGATTGATCTTAGGGTAGTATATCATTTGATTAAAATTTGAGGGGGTGATGAATGCAAAACTGCATTTCACACTAAATTTGGTCTGTTCAAATATTAAGTCATGCCTTTCAGACTCTGTAGTGCCCAGCTGCATTTCAGTTTTTTAATGAGGAAGTGCTTAAATGATGTTTGGATGTATTTTGTATAGTGTACTTAGATGATAACTTGATTTACTCTTATTCTTTTACTCTTATTCTTTGAAAATACATATGCAACATGTTAAAGCAGTATTACTAATATTAAGATATTATCATCTTTTTGACAAACTAGACCCCTACGCCCACAGGGAATTAATATGGATAGCAAGAAAGTTTCAGCAATAATTAATTGGCCCATACCTACTTCTGTTAAATCCGTACAAAGCATTTTAGGCTTTGCTACCTTTCATAAGAGATTTAAAAATCAATTTTCTGAAAGTCAGACCCATTGCCAAACACTTTTGCAAAGTATAGTCCAAAAAAGCTGATCAAGATTTTTGTTTTCTGAAAAAAATGTTTTTTTTCTTTTTGCCCCTATTTTGCAACATTCACTTATAGAGCTTCATTCATTGCAGAGACAGATGCTACATGTCATCTAATGGGAGGGGTTTTGTCCCGGAAAAATGCAGTCATTAGGTGCATCCGGTGTCTTATTTTTCTCAGAAATCTTCACCAGCAGAGTTAAATTACACTGTCACAGACAACACATGTTTAGCAATCAAGACGTATTTTGTGGAATGAAGACATTAATTAAAAGCAGCCAAACATACAGTAGAGGTATACACGGACCATAGAAATTGATTGCTTTTTAAGTCCACCACGTCACTGACTCTGAAATCAGTTGAGATGGGCACTGTTCTTTTCTGAATATGGTTTAGTTATTACTTATATACTTGATTCTCGCAAAGGTAAGGCAATGCCTTGTCCAGAGAGAATCATCTAGAAAAGTTGATTATCACTGTTAGTGAACCTTTAATGATTATGCCAGCTGGAACTCAAAAATGTGATGCTATAGCTTTTTCAGTGTTGAAACCTTTCTAATCAAAGTGTGTACAGAATTGCAGTCTATTGATAAAGAATCTTAGCTGACAGTCCTGAATTGAAAGTTTTGTATTTACCTTCAGAGCAACTAAGACAACAAGCTATGTGTTTGCTTCATGATTCTAAGATGGATGGGCATCCTGGAATAATTACAATAGCAGCAGTTAAAAGATCTGTTGGTGGTCAACATTATCCTCGAATGTTAAGCAAAATGTGTAGACTTGTTTTGCATTTTCCCAGCAGAATTGTTTGTACATATCATTGTACATATCATTTGAGTACATATCATTTGAATACATACTGTGCCACATGTTTTGATAAGAGGTTATCAATTCATTTAAAAATTCTGGTCTACATTATATAAACAGATGGGCGTGAAGGTTTGTCTACTAGTTACGATTCTCAAATGAATGGACACACAGAACAAATGAATCAGTTTGTTAAACTATATTTGATGTACCAAACATTATTGCAAGAAGAGGATTGGATTATGCCATTATAGTTAGCATTATTAACTTAGAACAGCACCGAGCCCTTGGTTATAGGGATTTTACCTTTGTTCTTCATGTATGGGCATCAGCTTACTGTATTGCCATTAGATCTACACTTGTCTGCATCAGTTCCTTCAGTACAAGAACATTTAACTGAACGTCAGATAATCCAAATGTCTGAACAAGAGTGTTTAGTAATCTAGGCTAGTTATAAGTTCTGTGCTGACAAGAAAAAAACTATAGGACCTTGGTATGTTGTAGGTGAAAAGGTATGGTTATTGTCAAAGAATTCCCACTTGAAAAAAGTTCCCAAGTTGCAATCTGTGCTCCTTCTAATCTGCGCACGTGGACCCTCAATAAGCTCCTGTCTCCAGGTTGCTCACAGAGGTGCTTAGGGCGTGCAGTGACAAGGAAAACAAAGAAAGTGACAATCACCCTCCATACATGAAATTAGGACATATCCTCTGCTGGGGCAGCCTCAATGCATATAATTGTTTCTGTTCATTAACCCGCTCAGCTCCACAAGAGAGTCTGTAATTGCTAACAGATGATATTGCATCTGTGGCACCTAGGTTCGCACTGGCTGACTGAGATATGGCTTAATCTATTGTGCATCTTTCTTACAGAGGACATCATTATTCTGCCACCATTGTGAAGGCAAGGCTATGTTAGGGTGCTTGATATCTGTGCTGCACTAATCTGAGTTACTGTGACAATCAGCTTGTATCCAACACATACTGGCATAGGCAAAAAACATGGTTGGAAATTAATAAATGCATCCGCTGTTAAGACGTGTGTTAGACCTGTCTGCCTTAGAGTGGTCTTCCCCCAAACTCTTTTTGCTGGTTCTTTTTGTTGGCCTTAAGACTCTGAACACTTTACCACTGCTCACCAGGGCTAAAGTGCATGTGCTTCTCCCTTGGTAACATTGGGGTATACACAATTTGCATATTTAATTTACTTGTAAGTTCCTTGTATACCATTTACCCAAAGCCTGTAAACGAAATGCTACTAGTGGGCCTGCAGCACTGATTGTGCCACCCACACAAATAGCCCTTTAAGCATATCGCAGGCCTGTACTGCAGAGCCTGTGTGTACATACTGCCACTTCGACTTGGCATTTAAAACCCTTTGCCAAGCCTTAAACTCTGCTTTTATTTTACATAAGTCACACTTAAGGTAGTCCCTAGGTTGCCCATAGGGCAGGGTGCTGTGTAAGTAAAAGGTAGGACATGTACTTTTATGTTTTGCATGTCCTGGTAGTGAAAAACACCTACATCTGTTTTTCACTACTGGGAGGCCTACTCCTCTCATAGGTTAACATTGGAAATTCCTTAATAAACTTTTAATCTGCAATTCCTGATGAGAAAAGAGTGGCTGTGTCATGTTTTATATCTCTGGAATGGTAATGAAAAATCCTCTTTACTGGTAAAGTTGGATTTTACATTACTATTTTAGAAATGCTACTTTTAGAAAGTGGACATTTCTCTGCTCTTACTGCTCTGTGTGCCTGCAGCCTGTCTCCAATACACATCTGGGGAGGGTGCCAGCTACATTTTGTGCATTCCCTCTACATAGTTAGAAATACAGGAAGGTTGGGTATGTCTGAGTCATCATCTGCATTCTGATGGCTCTTCCTGGACAGGAAGGGAGGGAGGGAGGGTGCTAACACTTACACCTGACTAGGCAGTGCCCTGTTTCCACACAAAGGGTTGATTGCTCCCTACTGATATTCTGGAGCCAGGGCAGGGAAGAAAGTAGCGCTGTGCACTTCAAAGACCTTTCTTTGAAGTCACCCCCACTTCAGAGGCACAACTGGGTATATGTACCAGGTCTCCAACCCCACCAAATCAGACTCTTCTGGAACTACAACTGGACTCTGCCAGGGAACGTCGACATTCCTGCTAAGGAATACCTTCCCAATGCAGAGCAATGCAAGGCAGTGACTTGTGCTGCCTTGCGTTACACTAACTTTACTAAGCAATGCAGAGCCAGGCAAGGTGGCTTTGGTGACTTAGTAAATCTGACTTGAGGGCTTGCATTGCCTTCATCGCCTCGCTTGATGCAAGGACAACGCAAGCCTTTAGAAAATCTCGGCCCTAGTATTTAGTGAATATGTCTGCATTTTAAACTAATTTATTGTGTAGCAAAGTGATTCTTCCACTTGCTACAAAAACTTTTTTTATAGGTAGAACACACAGCAAATTTTCACGTAATTGAGCTGGACACTCTGCAGGTGAGCATCAACTGAAAACCTTTTTTGCGGTAAGGTAATTTTGTCCAAAATAAGAATCCAAAATATGGAACTGGATTCCTATTAAAATCAGCAGAGGACATAATTGCATTATCTGTTGCAGTTTTTTTTATAAGGATCTTGGCTGGAATTTCAGCAGCCTTTCAACCCTGACCCACTACCACCACCCCTCAGTTGCAATGGCTTGTTCACCTCAGTTGTTTGCATATCAGCTCATCATCTGTTTCACCTTCGCACACAGTCGAGAAAAGTGTGCCAGGAAATATGTTCCTGCCATACATAAACAAAAATAATTAGAAGAAACATTGTCAATCCTGTAATGGAAACATTAAAATTGCCGCATTCTATGAAGATTCACCCCGTGTTTTGTGTATCCTTAGTAAAATCTTGTTCTGCAAAGAAATGTATTGCTCCAAATCCTGCATCTACTCCGGTGACTGCTGAAAATTGTAATATTGAGTGCATTGGAAGAGGTACAGCCCTGAGCAGTGATCGTTAGAGCCGGCCTATAATATGCATACACCATGTTTACTATGAAAATTCTACAGAAATCATTCAGGTAATACCAGAGCAATGCCACCACGCTATCAGCCCTCAGGGGCAGGGATGGGCACTATTATCTGTGGCCTGCACTCACCTATGTCTGCTGAGTGGACATAAAGATGCTCTCCTTTGAAACTTCAGGGGTGTTCGAGTCTTCTGCTACAGAAGAGATCAGTAGAACATGCAGACCTGGGCACCTGTTGGTATGAGGCTTGCTGGCTGTGACACTAGCACCATGTAAAAGACACAAGTGGAGTCAAGACAAATTATATGTCACAAAGCACCACCAGACTGTCACAAGGCTTGAGATGGTGGCAGCCATCCTTTGTTCATAGGGGCCTATTCATTTTGTAATACATTTAGCAGTACCACAACAGTATTACTAATGTACTACAAAATGCTATTCACTAACCTACGTATCGAGATCTACACTTCTGCCTCTCCTATCTTTTATGTGCAGAAATCTGTGCTGCAATTGTGGAGATATTGTGGAAGCCCGTTTTCGAACAGCAGCCTTTTGCCTGATCTTTGCTTGCCTGCCCTGCCCGATTGCCGATTTCAGCCGCCAGAGGAGACGAAGGAGGGGGACAAGGACTGCAAGTTCCAGCCTCCCCTGCAGGCCACCGTTACACCCGCCATCATTTTGCGCCCGGAGGCGCTATAAAGAGCGGCGCGGGCTCCTGCAGCGCAGGACGCGCGCGGGTGTGCCCGGGCGAAGGGCGAGCCCATCTGCGCCCGTCGGCAACAGGAGGAGGCTGGGCCCCCCCATCTGGCACCGGTAAGGATACCTACTAAATCTGTCCCTATTACTAACTGCATCGTATTAAGGAAAATATACTTTTACCTGCAATATTATGGGGAAAAGGAAATTAACATCCATTGGGGGCAAACAATCAAAAAGTGTGCCCATAACGAGATTTCTGAAAAACGCTGTGGGACTGATAAATAATGAAATTTCTCAAGTAGAGGAGGAACTTGCGGCAACAAAAAACGCCTTGGACGCCGCTATAAAAGACTCCCTACCAGAAGGAGGGGTAGATCCATCCCCTACTGGACCCCCCATTGCATCCCCCACTACAAAAATTGGTTCTGGTGAGGTTTGTGTAATGGGTAGGTCCAGTGCCGGCGAAACAAACACATTTGTCAATTCCTGTGTTTTAACATCGTCATTGGAGATCTCTGTGTTATCTGATACTATAGGCCCAGCCTCTCCACCGGCAAAAAAACAGAAACAAACTCCCCAACAACCAACCACACCCTCAGCAAATTTGGAAATAAAAACCAAACCAAAAACGAAAAAAGGAGGTAAGAAGGCTGGGAAGGTAAAAGAACTGGAGGGTAGCCATCCGGATTCTTACACTCGAAATTCACAAAATCTGGACACTCTGTTTAAAAAATTGCACGGCAAAATAGACCGTATTGAACGCCGGTTGATGTCAGAAATCAAATAATCCAAAAGGATGTTACATACTTAACGGACTTGGTCTCGGAAATTTTACCACTAAAAACAGCGAGGAAAGAACCTATAGCAAATATTGTAACTGAGATACAAAAGGAAGGTCCTAGGAATATTACCGCAGCTGACATACATCATGTAAACCCGGCACGTACCATAGACCGATCGAGGACCTGCTATAACACAATACCTGGCTGTGATAAGATGGTAAACCAAGATACTAACATCAACCCGCTAAGTACAACACAAGTAAATGAACTAAAAAATGGAACTAGGTCCCAGTATGTAACAGACAATCCTGTAGATTCTTTACATTTACCATCACAGGTGACACCATATGTTATTATTCTGAAAAACGTCCCAAAATTAATAGTGAACAAAAGTGAAATTTATGAAACACTAAAGAATCAAGTTGTCTACTGGATCTCGGCAAGGACTGATTTCAATGTTAACACACTCCATCATAATATTATAATGCTGAGAAGAGTAAATTGGGTGGGGTCCTCTAGAAAAACATGTCATGGCGACTGTGTGGTGGTCAATTTTCGTAGCAGGGATTTAGTAGGGGACTTACTCTCACCTTTTCCAATAACCTTGTTGATGGTTATCCAAACCTGGCTGACTGTATTAGTGTCGTCCCACTAGGATATTTTTATATGCCAAGACATGTCCTAGACCACTCTAAAATGGACACTTTGTATAGGCGCGACTTAAAGATGAATATTTCTTTACAAAATAGGTATCCCCCCTTAAGAAGCTGCTGTGATATAGATTGACAGAAAATAAACACCGCTGTTTCATTTTGCGGTGAAAAGGACGACCCCCCTACTAGCAATAGTATAACGGGAGGAGGGACTTGGGAGCAAGAAACGGTAGAAGCCCATGATGTAGGAGGTACTGGTGAACGATCCCATGAAAATGTATCGATTATGTCCTGGAACGTGGCTGGGGTCAAAAATAAACTAAAGGATGAGGAATGGATAAAAATTATTAAGGACTGTGCTTTGGTGTTGTTACAGGAAACCTGGCACACAGAGCCTTTTCATATAAACGGCTTCCAAACAATATGCACACAGGCCATCCCTTCAAGAATGGGGCGCGCAAAAGGTGGCCTTGCTACTGCTATCTCAGTATTGTCGCCCCTAAAATTAATAAAAACACACACCAAGTCACAATTTTATCAGTTTATCCTTCTCTCCAGTGTGGGGAACGAGTCATTTATAATTATAAATTTTATAACAATGTGTTTGACAACACAAGATTTAGGATAATTAAGTCTCTAGAAGAGGATTTGGATGTTTTCTTAAAAGGGGTGGGGGGATTATACAATCATTTGGGCGGGTGATTTTAACACTGAAAGATGTGATATTACAGCAGGTGGACAATGTGGCTATTTTGACGACACTGGAGAAGAAATCCCCCATTTTTCTCATGATATGTATGGGGAAGCAATAAACCTGGCAATCCATAAATATAACTTAGTAGTATTAGAATTGAACGACATTGTTGGAGAAGCACCAACCCAAACATATGTAGGGGCTCGCTCTTCCTCAACAATTGATCATTTTATTCTATCTGAGCACTGCAGGGTATTAGTTGGAAACTACAAAACTAGAGTAAGCTTACTCAGTGACCATTATCCGCTGTGCTTGACTTTGAAATTTACCACCCCACAGCAAAAAAGGGGGGAGGGCAACAGACATAAATATCGAGCTACAAGGAAGTAATGGAGTGTCAATAAAATGGTCTGGTGTTAATCCAACCACCTTTATGGAAAATCTTGTAGCCAAAAAACTGAGAGATATTAACATCTGTAAAGTGAGTACTTCAAGAAATATAGACATTGTCAATGCCTTTTGCAATATCACTAATGAGATAGCAGCCGATTTAAAACAGAAGCAAAAGAAGAAAGTTTTTAACCACAACCCCAGATGGTTTAATAAGGAATGTAGTAGGTTAAACAGGGAATTAAAAACTACATTAAAAAATAGGCCTAGGGATAGTGCAAAAATAAGTATGATAAGGAAATCCTACAAAGAAACTGTGAATTTAAGAAAATAGAAATTAGTGAGGAAGCCTGGGACAAGTTAGTCCAGGCTGCAGTGACACGAGACACGACCCTCTTCTGGAAAACCATAGATCATCCCTTTCTTAAAGATAGCTCAGCAGCAAAGATAGATGTTTTAGTTCCGCCGGAAGAATGGTTAGCGCATTTCAAAAATATTTTTAATCCAAATTTGGTCCCAACAAACAAAGGGGAAAAGTGTAACTTTATTAGTGTTGAGCTCCGTCAGTTTACCCGCATTAACCCTGGAAGAGATTAAAGCAGCCCTAAATAAAAGTGCAAACGGTAAAGCTGCAGGACCTGACGGGGTTCCAATTGACGTTTTTAAACATGATATCGATTTCTGGTCACCAATTTTATTAAATGTTTTTAATACCACATTAGGGGAACGCTACCAGCAACTTGGGTGGAAAGTATAATAGTACCCATTTTTAAAAAAGGGAGAGAGCTAAGGCCAAATTTTACCATCCCATATCCCTTCTTGACTCTACCTCAAAATTGATGGGTAGGGTATTGCTAGGAAGACTAGAAAGCTGGGCCTCCGAATATAACATCTTAAGTGAAGCCCAGTATGGATTTAGAAGGGGTATTGGGACGGTGGAACAATGTGTTAACCTGGAATTATTGGTAGGGAAATATACCCTAGCCAAAGAAGGTGTTTTACACTTGTGTTTTGTTGACCTCACCAGCGCGTTTGACATGGTTAACCATGTTAAACTCTGGGAAACACTCATTGAACTAGGCGCCCCCATCGATATATTAACCTACCTCTCACAGATATATGCCCTTTTAACATCAAGAGTCCGGTTTGGTATAAAGGGCGAATGTACGCAAGATTTTAGGGTAACAAGAGGTATACGAAAGGGATGCGTTGTAGCTCCCCTTTTATTTTCATTGTACATAAACAAAGTTGATCCCTACCTACAAATTTTAGAAACAGATGCCTCAAGAGTAGGTAATCGCCCAACCCCAGTGCTTTTATATGCAGACAACGCTGTCCTCATTTCAAGGACAGCGAACCGGCTGCAATGTCTGTTAGAAAGATTTACCCAATTCATGCCTGAAAAAGATCTACAGTTGAACCTTACAAAAACCTTTGTCATGACTTGTGGGAGAAACAGAGCAAGGACCAAACAGCACTATGTGGGTGGCATTAAAATTGATAGAGTTTCAAGTTTTACTTATTTGGGCCAAACTTTTAATAAGAACGGTACATGGGGAGGACACATTGAAGCAACCAATTTAAGATTCTTACGCACTATGGAGGGTATTTTTAGATTTGCCACAAAGATAGGTAACAAACCGGTAAGGGAAATCATTACCCTATATAGGAGCAAATCGATTACCACCGCATGTTACGGGGCAGCTACATGGGGAAGGTCCAACGTCACTTCCCTACAAACTCAGGAGAATAAGTTTTTAAAACGATTGTTGGCAGTCCCTACCTCAACATCTAATTATATAGTGCATAGTGAATTAAATGTACTGTATATCAGTGACCTCATAGGCCTGGCAGGAATCGCCCTATGGTATGGGATATGGACTAAGGAAGAGACGATGTTTACAAAAAATATAATTATAGACTGCTTGGCCCTAGATAACTGTAGGAAAATCCCCTGGCTAGAGTATATTCACACACTCCTAAATGGCTGTAAGATACACCTAGATCGAAAAGATCCTTCGCTCATACAGGAATATAGCAAAAAGGAGCTGTATCTCCTCTAAAGAAACGGAAAGAGAGGTTGAAACAGGCCGAAAACAAAGTGTGATTGCATACTGTGAGTACCCTCTGTTTACGGGCACTCAATCTTATCTTATTATGATTCGAAACATCCAGCAAAGGTTTTTATTAACGAGGCTTAGGTTCGGTACTCTACACCTCCTAACCGCTTTCCTAAAATGGGAGAGTGGTGTCCCAAACTTCCGAATTGCCCATGCGATGGGAAGTCTCCGCAGTCTACACTGCACTTTGTATTATTCTGTAACTTTTATAGGGATAGTAGAAAATCGTACTGAAACCACTCTTTTTAGTAAATAAATGTTATCATTATAGAAAAGCTTTTAATTTTATTTGTAATCTAGAGAGCGTAAAAACTATGAATACTGTTATCAGATTCATTCAGATGGCTATTAGGAGACACAAGGAGCTTACCTTTTTAGAGGTTTTAGTCTATGAGCAATAATATGATTGATTATGGTGACGTAAAGAATATAGGCTTTTTGATGAACCTCAAAATTTGATTTTTATATGATCTTGATGTATGTAAATTGCACAGTACGCACTTTAGGAGTTTATTTTATATACAAGATGACTAGGCTAAGGAACTATCGCGCACTCTACTTTCCTAATTGATTTTTTACCCTGGCTTAATAATAATGAAATATGCTGTTTTATATGGTTTTTAGTAGGCTTCTATATAATTAAGATCTCGATGTATGTAAATTGCACAGTACGCACTTTAGGAGTTTATTTCATATACAAGATGATTAGGCTAAGGAACTATTTTGCACTCTACTTCCCTCATCGATTTTTCACCGTGGCTAAATAACGAAATATGCTGTTTTATATGATTCTTAATAGGCTCTACATAATTTGATTTTTTTTAGACCTAATACCTTGAGTAATTAATTGAAACTGAATCGCATGGCACTTTGTTAGAATGTATTGATTTTAATGTTTTTATAACTATATAACTTGTATATTGTGATTAGAATGCTTTTATGGTCGAATTTAACGTATCGAATAAAGCTGCTTTGATTTGATTTGTGGAGATATCTACACACAGAGTTCTACATTTTAGAAGTAAATGTGAGAGAAACATGAGGAGTGGCTGGAAAATGGGGAATATTTATATTTAAATAGGTGGCGTTAAGGGAGGAGTAAGAAGGGCTTAGGGCAAGGAATAGGGAGTAGTTTCGGGAGGGATATGAACCTGCCCACAAAAGAGTAAGCCCATACCTAGTCCCAAACTCCACTTTTATTGTTACAACAGCCATAAAATACCCAAACAGTTGTAAATGTACTCCAGTTAAGAGGTGGAGAAAGGCCAGCACTACAGATAGCCAACCACTGGTTCTGCAACACCCTCCAATAAAAACGTATTTTAACATATAAAAAATATCAAAATATGTAATTTAATATTACAAAATATTGCATAAATAAAGTTTAAATAAGTTTAATATAAAATATACTATACAAATATGTATAAAGAAAATTTAAATAGTAGTTTAATATAAAATATTTTAAGCTTTTTACATTTAAATATTAATGCAGCTTTCTTTTTTAAATATAATTAAAAAAATTAAATTAGTCCTATACATACCCTTTTAAAAAATATTTACTACATAATAAATATGAATTGTATACTTTAAGTAGGATTTTTTTGTTGCACTATTAAGAAACATTATTCTAATTTAATTGAATATATGAAAAATAGTTAAATATATTTAATGAAAAATAAAGTTGGTTATGCAGTAGCACTTTTTATTTTGTTCTACATTTAGAATAAATCTGTTAAATTAATTTACTTGAACTTTAAACATTTAAATATTTTTACTAATTTATTTTTAAGTTTAATACATGTTTACCCTTTTCACTATACCTTACTATAGGGAGATCTCCGCCCGTTGGTGGGAGAACTCCAACTAAGTGTAAAATGTTATAAGTAGTAATTTTACATTTGTAAATTAGGCTGCACACCCTGAATGCGGACTTGTAAGTCTACACTTTTGAGTAACTTCACACTTGTAAATAATGAAAAGCAAAAGTAGAAAAATTACTCAAAAGCGTAAGAGTAAACTTACACTTGTAGATTTACTCATGTCAGTTTACCTTCGTGAATAGCCCCCATAGAGCATAAGTTGTTCATGCTTCAGGGCATTTCTTGAGGTTCTTAGTTGATACAGCAACAAGCTTGTTGCCAGGTGATTGAGAGTTATTGCACTTTCAATTGGAGTCATCACAATTGTTGGATTCAGAATATTATTCTGGATAATAACACTTGAGATCATAAATTTAGACTCTGATTTGCACATTAGTACTGGAGGAATCCCTTCTAGGATTATTAACTCTATTACACTTGTTCATAAGAGAAGCTAGAGGAATTGTTAAATTGTGCAGACTTTGTTTCTTATTATTTGAATCACATATGCTATTGAAGTATTTCCATGGATGACAAAGAGAATGTATATTGTCAGTAGTGAAAACTCAACACTAATGTGTATTCATTAGGTTACAGCTGATGAACTATGTACAATATACCGAAGGGCCTGATTTAAACTCCCTCAATGTGCCGTAGTAAAGTACTCTGTCACCTTGATGGAGTCTCCCTCATCTAGATTATAAAATGTCTGCTGGCCCAGCGGACATTTCAAGCATTGACATGAACCGCTGTCACGGTGCCGCAAGACTTTATCAACATGATGGAGCCATACGGCAAAATTACAAAGTTTTTTTTATTTTAAAAAAGAAAATCCTGAAGCGGGATTTGCTTTTCAAAATAAATAAACAATACCTCTCTCACCATGAGACTTTCCCCCCATGGCAAGGGGGGGCGTTGAGAACTTTTCACTGTCCCTTACCGCTAAGTTTTGCCTGGCAGTGACGGGCATTGAAAACCAGCTATCTGTCTGCCCATCTACATTAGGTGGGCGGGAATATTGCCAAACCTCCCAAGGCCCTTACTGCATTCGGCCATCAGAGGAGTTTGACCACCATGAAGGCGGAGCTGTCTCCCTCACTGTCAGTCTGCCCGCATTTAATTCAGGTGGGCAGACCATGACCTTTTTCAGGGAGGGAACTCTTTCACTGTTGAGAAGGAGTTCCCTCTCTTCCAAGAACTAAATCGGCCCTATGTTTAGAATAAAATGTTGCGGGCAACTGCCAACACAAATTTTTTCAATCTTGTAAATTATTCATATGCACAAACAAAAAAACCCTCTACTCAACAGGCCTGAACCGGATTGCATGCATCTCAGTCAATTCCTTCTCGTTTGAAAATAACTCCCCCATCCCAATAAAACACAAATAAATGTTTGATGGCCACCAAGATACTTACTGGAACTGAATTCATTTTCCAAATGCATAAATGATCCCCAGAAATGATAGCAAAGGTATAAGATTCTCACTCTTCATGACCCCAAATAACAGATGCAACTCATCAAATGTCCCGGCATTATGTTACCAGATGAAGGGGCTCATTAAGATGCCAGTCGGACGAGCGTCTGACTGACATCGTAGCAGAATTGGGACCGACCGAAAAGTAGTCGGAGGTCCCACCCACCTAATTAGGATGCGACTGCCGTTTAGGCAGTCAGAATCATAACTTTTTCCATTGCAGCTTGTGCTGCGGCCCGAAAAGGGCAGCAGAACAAGCCACAATGGAAAAATGGATGTTTGCAAATATCCATGCACTGTGTGTCAGGCATCATGTGGCACACAGGGCATGGATGTTGGGGGGGGGCACCACAGACGCCTTCCTTGGGCCCATAGCGGAGGCCCACAAGGGAAGGGGGCCCTGGTAGGGGCCCCCAAAGTCCCATTCCTGATGCCTTTTCATGGCGGTTGTATCGCCATGAAAAGGCAGTTGGAATGGGTCATCGAAATCCCTACGGTAGTGCTTGAGCTGGCACCGCCCCGTTGTAGGGTATTACGTCCCGAACAACGGTCGGACGGGCGCCTTGAGCCTGTCTGAAGCATTGGTCGGACCTCAGCACCAGATGTCGGACGGACCTTTACCGACAGGCTGCGGGGGCGGTCCAGCCATCATCATAATCTGGACCAAAATGTTGAGGTAAAAATTGTCCACCTCCACATCAGGGTCCTGAATCAACATTTTGCTATATTCATTAAGAACACAGATATCTATCAAAATATTTTGGAAATTCATAGAAAGACCATACACACTAGCAGGATGGGACTAGAAGCATGCAAGTCTTCTAGTGCATCCCATATCCAAATGACTAAACTGTCAAAGCCAATAGGTCTGGCCTAATAGTTATCTTTTTAAAATGTTATATTGCAAGCATGTGCCACAAAATTAAAAGAAAAAATGCAGTCACCTAAGCGTATCCACCATATGCTTGAAATAGTAATTTTAAAATCAAACCATTGATGTATCTATTGTACTAGTGACAATTTAATATGCTTATTTGTGAAGAAGACAGGAATAAATAACCACCTAATCAAGCACTCAAATTGCAGGCAGCTTTAATGCTGCAATGTCACCTAAGCATTTAATAACAGCTACTTTGCAAACGGAGACAGAATATAAATTACCAGGGCACTCAGGGTGCAGGTGAAAAAAATAGCTGCTATTTAATATAATAAATAAATAATAAAATACACTTTGTCCCAGATTTGTCACCGAAAAGAAAATAACTATTTTAGGCGCACATGAACTATGCGTACATACTTGGTGTAGTTACTCAAAGTGAGGAAGGCAATTGGCAAAGTGGGCTGACTTATTGCCCATGACGTATGCTGTGGTGGTCAGAAGCAAAAGTAAGTGACTTTTTAAAAAACATAAGACACATTTTAGGGTCTCCCTTAACTTGGATGGCGTTCACCTCATCTGTCTCAAAAGGCTTCAACAAACTATCAAACATTAGCATATGCTTCCCCATCCTGCCACTGCCTCCCCCTCCACCCTTTTGGAGGCATACTGCAGAAAAAGAAATAATGTCTCTCCACGCTACCACTGCTAAGTGTCTTCTCATCGCAAATTACTCATCTGTTTAGGTAATAAACAAGGGATTGATACTGCGAATCAGAGAACTACGTTCAGATTCATTCACTGTATATGATCTCTCAATAAATATTGCCTGGTCACATGCACACATGCATGTGTAAGCAGTACACAGTGCAGGTATAGCTGAACTCTGTGATCCGCTGCCTCTCGCTTTAGTCTCTATGATCTTGAACTGAATGAAAACTATATTTTGTAAAAACCTAAATTCACAAACACTGCTTTGTGAGAAACATTGTTTACAAAGTGCACATGCTAGAGAAATAAATAAGGGCAATTCAATTTTTGCAGTATTTGATGTACAAAGGATTCCTGTCTTCTGTGGCCCACTACAAAGCGCCATTGGACCGCCACATGCCCGTTAATGAGAACATGCATGGGCTCAGCCAGTGATTCGCTCATTCGCCTGGGGAACACCCCCATGAAAATGAGGCATCACACAATTAACAAATTCGTTGACGCATTTAGTAATACATACGTTTCAGTAGTCGCGCATTGACACTGCCTTCTTGGTTCCCGGCTGGGCTGCTGGGCTCACGGACGCCGCATTTCCGGGGGACTACAACTCCCGACCCGCACAGTGCGAGGACGCGCTTCAAAGGGAGCACACAGACCGCGGAGCAGTGTAGCCCCACATTGACACTGCCTTCCTGGTTCCCGGCTGGGCTGCTGGGCTCACGGACACCGCATTTCCGGGGGGACTACAACTGCCGACCTGCACAGCGTGAGGACATGCTTCAAAGGGAGCATACAGACCGCAGCGCGGGACGCGCGCAGGGACGCGTCCGGGCAAAGCCCGGGCCAAGGGCGGGCCCGTCCACGCCTGTCAGAGCCCGTAGGAGGCTGGGTTGGGCCCCCCCTCTAACATTGGGACATCGGGAAAACGGAAAGTGACTCTACAGCCCTCAGGTTGCATTTTGTCTGATACCCTGCCTATTCTCCTATTGTATTGCCTTACTCCCCTATTGATTGTATCTGCTAGCCTCACGATAAGCATTTGCCCCCGGTTTCGAACACTACATCCGACTACACAAGGACTAAGTGAAAGGGTGTAGCAGGAACTCTAGATGCCTTTATTAGTAGGGCTGAATCAATGCTCACCCATGAAATTGAGCTTACGGAGAGGCGACTCTCTCTAGATCCTATCACCACTCAGAGACGCTCTTCATTAGGCCCCTCGACTTTGGGTAGTGACCCGCAAACATCCCACCCTACTCTCGTGCAAAATGTGCAAAATGTGTCTCAGCTCCTCTCTCCAACAGCCTCGGACGCACCCCCCTTGGTCACTCAAATGGGGCCCAGCGTCTCTACGAGGGGCCGGGTGTCTAAACCTCCTATGGAGGATATCTCGAGAGAACCACCGGTCAAGGGAAGGAGGGGTGTGGGCACCCAAAAAACTCAAAAGCAAAAACAACAAAAAGGGCCGTGACCTGCCAAATCAAAGGGGGAGGACGAATCTGAACAGGGGATACCCCGGCTCTGCTTACTCAAGACCAGTCTATGTATCCGTCCCTAATGAGAAATGAGGAATTCTGGAAAAGGATGGAAACTGTTTACTGCTCTATTAACCCCTATCCAACTCAAACTCTCAGAAATGGAAGTAAGGTTAGCCAAATTAGAGGGGTGGGGTGCCCTGGCTAGACCACCCATAATATCTGAGATGGAGACGGAGAGGATCTCTTCAGCACCATTGCAACTAATACCAGAAGTCCATATATTTCATCAACAAACCCAACCACCTCAACAAGAACTTTGCCATGACAAGGACATGAACACTCTTTTTCCCCTCCAGCAGCAGGGGCAACCCACCACTTTGCAAAGCACTGTTAACCCCTCAAACCCAATCGACCTGAATCGTCCATGTTCTACTTTTTCTGGAACTCTCCCGGGCAGGCCCCCAAATTACTTGCAGACAGCTAATGTAGAGGGTGGAATCGATCGCATCGCAACCCAAAGGAAGAACACTATGTGGGAGGCCCAGCACCGGTTTCAAATGTTGCACCTACCCCCCACTGCGGCCCCACTCGTACTGGTCCTTGGGAATGTTCCCACATTGAGGGTGGATCAGAGTGAAAATACCATGCAGCTAATTGATAAATCCCTCCATTGGCTTACTGCCCATGCCACAGGTCTGACAGGAGGGTCGTCAGGAGGGGGGTCATGGTTAACCAATCACATCATCATGGCAAGAAGGGTGGGGTGGGTGGGGCTGTCCAGAAAAACCCTAGAGGGGGACTGTGTGGTGATTTACTTTAATAATCCCGAAATACTGAGATCTCTATTGTACCAACTACATAAATTTCCACCTAAGGGCACCAAGATCTTGCCCCTGACACTTGGCCAATTTGATTCTCCTCCCTCTTTGGCGGACCGCTTGGGCCCAAACCCACTGTTGCCCCATAGAGAGGTTTTTACAAAGCCGATACCACTGGGCTATCAAGGCTTATCCCTCTCCAACAGATTTGCTCCCCTCTCAGATATGGACCTTTTTGATTGACTATCTCTAGTCCCACCCAAGTGCCCTCTTTCACCAGAAACTCTTCAGACCGAACCCACAGAACCCCCTAGGCCACTCTTATCAGGAGTTGCATCGATTGAGACTAGTGAATTTTCAGTGGACGATGTTCAATGGGTAAAAATCTGGCAGGACTGTGATATAATCTGCCTTCAGGAAACGTGGGCTATGGACCCCATCTTTGTTAACAGCTATTGTTCCTTCCAATCAATGGCAGTTCGAACGCCATCAGGGAGAGCTAAGGGGGGCTTGCTAACATTGATCCCAAATACATCGGATTTGAAGGTAAAAAAGTTTATAGAATACTCCTCCTTCTTCCATATCCTCATCCTCGAGTTGCCCAAACTAGGGTTTTGTCTCTTAATAAACTTTTATAACAACAATTTTGGGCCTAATATCCATATGGCGGTAGACGAGGTAAATAAGGAGCTGGATGCTATTCTTAAATCACTAAGGGTTAAAGAACCCACATATCTCATCTGGCTTGGAGATTTTAATATCCATCCCTGTAAACATAGCTCAGAAAAAGTATGTGGTATGACTGATCTCAGAGGTAACTCGCTACAACACTTCACTCACAACACCTATGGTAATAGCCTAAATTGGACACTTTCGGCTAGGGACTTGGTGATCATGAACAAGTTTGCCTCGACCACTGAATCACTACCTAAAACGTTCCGACGGTTTGATAACGAGACAACCATAGACTTCATTTTGATCTCAAACTATTTAAATGAGATCTGTACTTATGAGGATGCTCAATTTACACCTCTCAGTGACCATGCCCTTTTAACTTGTGTGATCAGGTCTGCCCCTAGAGCACTGCCCAGACAGCAGGAAATAGCACCGCCCTCAATTGCAAGGAGAAATGGTTATCAACTGAAGTGGGCAAAAATTGATAGTGTTAAAATTCTGTCTGAAACCGTCACCAATTCGCTAGCTAGCATAGAAACATGTCTGGATCCAAACAGCTCCCCCATTGAAACAATGTCAGGCTTTACAAACCTTTTGGACAATATAAAAGATGCATTAACATGGTTTAAGCCTGATAGACCTAATAAGGCTAATGACTGGTTCGATAGCCCCTGCATCAAATCCAGAAAGGCCCTAGTAACTGCGATAAAGATACTTCCAAGGGACAAAATACTAATTGCCTCCTTACGAAGGCACTATAAGGTTGCAAGGAAATCGAGGGAGAGGGAAAAGAGGGAAGAGCTATGGGCTAGTCTAGAGGAGGCCTCAGAATCAGGCAATAGTAAAGAATTTTGGGCTATAATTAATGCCCCTTACTTTAAGACCCAAGGAGATCCAGTCCTAGATTCACACATTCCGGAAGGCGACTGGGTGACATACTACTCCAGTATTTTCTCCCTCTCCTCACTCCACTCTACCCAACGTAATAGGCCCTAATTCCCAAGATAATTTAGTATTTACCCTGCAGGAGGTAAAGTGCGGTCTAGAGGCCTGTAGCAAGGGGAAAGCCCCAGGCCTGGATGGGGTCCCAATAGACTTTTTTCAGTTGGAGCAAGACCTTTGGGTCCCCTTGCTGACAAACGTTTTTAACAAGATAGCGCAACTGGGTCCCCCGCCATCATGGAAAACGAGTTTAATTGTTCCAATTTTTAAAAAGGGAGATAAGGATAACCGCAAAAATTATAGACTGATCTCCCTTATCGATACAACTGCCAAACTCATGGGTAGTCTTCTACTGTCGAGACTCGAATCCTGGGCACAAGACAGGAACATTTTAATGCAGACCCAGTATGGCTTTCGACAGGGGAAAGGCACTGTTGATCAGTGCCTGAACCTCTCCCTTATTATGGACAAATAAGTGAGAATTAATGGCGGGAAACTACATTTAGCCTTTATGAACTTCACAGCAGCGTTTGACTGCGTTTCCCACCCGAAGCTCTGGGACATTATGTTAGAGATGGGAATTGACCACCCCCTAATTGACTTCATCCGACAAATGTACTCGGACGCCTCTGCATCGATTCGGTATGGGAAGAAGGGAGAGCGTACCCGCCCCTTTGAGATCATGCGAGGGGTCAGGCAAGGCTGCGTCCTCGCACCATTTCTATTCTCCATTTATACCAATGGTGTGGAGGATGCGCTGGCGGGAGCATCCCTGGACGCCCCCTCCGTTGATTCCTACCGGCTCCCTATTTTGGCATACACCGATGATGCGGCACTCCTTTCCAGAACCGGTGTGGGTCTCCAGCATCTGATAACAGCATATGCAGCTTTTATGAGATCACTGGACCTAAAAGTAAACCAAACAAAAACATTCATACTAACTGCAGGAGCAAGGAAGAAAGAGAAAGCTCCATACTTTCACATGGACTTGAAAAAAATTGAGGTTGTGGATTCATTTGCATACCTAGGAGTCCTTTTTGATAAGAATCAATCTTGGTCTCAGTTGGTGGAAGGAAAAGTAATGGCGATGGATAGAAGTCTAGCAGCATTAAAATCATTCACCACGAGGCTGGGATCTAGACCTCTTGGTCCCATAAAAAAGATCAGGCTAAAACAGGATCAGCCGCAGTGTATGGGGCAGGTGTGTGGGGCATGGCATCCATTGAACCTCTGCAAACAGCAGAAAACAAATTTCTGAAATCTCTAATTTCCCTTCCACAATCGTACTCAAACCACATTTCTCATATAGAATCAGCCCTTCCGTATATTACTGTCTCAATACGTCTGGCACCCCTCTTGCTGTGGTGGTCGATCTGGCGTAGGGATACAGTCCCTCTTAATCAAAGGATTATTACAGACCTACTCATGATGGACAACCACGGTAGGAGTTGGTGGCTAGACTATGTTGAGCAGGAATTTAGTGCCCTGGGCTTGCTGAATCTTTTTAAGATACCAATGACATGTCGGACCTTCTCCAAGCTGAGGCTGGTTGAGACTTTTAAGTTAAGGGCCCAATTTGACCGTGGAGAGAAGAACCATGGAGCACAGATGGTCCAAATGTACAAACTAACCCCCCCAATCGAGGAGGGCGAGATTTCATATTTAGCAGGGGTCCCATTCTCTCATCACAAGTTTATCCTTTTGCGCTTTCGATTAAATTCGATCCTGTTGATGTTGGGGTATCCAGGTAGAATTTTTAGGCACTCCGAATTACCATCGTGCCCATGTGACTCAAAGTCACCACAAAACGATTTGCCCTTGGTACTTTTCTGTAGCATGTATGTTCAAGAAAGGAAGTTATTTATTGTTCCAATTTTAAAGAACCATAAATTTCGTCAATGCCGGGTTGCTTTATATTTTCTCAAATCACTCCCGAACCCATTTGTCTGCTTTGCGGTAGCATCCTTCTTATGGGCATGCATGCGTAAAAGGAAATATGCGGTGCATTAAATAATGAATCCAGGGAACAGTAGGACCAACTATCTGTTAATTGTTTTTATTACTTTTTAAGACGAGTTATACATTTGTACAAAATACTTATTTAAACAAATTTTAATTTATCGTCTCTTCTTAAACGTGTCTCACATGAATTTATTGTAAATCGGTGTAGAAGGGGGCACGATCAAGGAACAAAATGTGTTGAGATGTATTTTAAAAGTTTTATGGTATTTATTCGTATGTACTTTTATGATCTGAACAAAAAAAAGATCGAATAAAGATATTGATTGATTGATTGAACTGAATGAAAACTATGTTTTGTAAAAACCTAAATTCACAAACACTGCTTTGTGAGAAACATTGTTTACAAAGTGCACATGCTAGAGAAATAAATAAGAGCAATTCAATTTTTGCAGTATTTGATGTACAAAGGATTCCTGTCTTCTGTGGCCCACTACAAAGCGCCATCGGACCGCCACATGCCCGTTAATGAGAACATGCATGGGCTCAGCCAGTGATTAGCTCATTCGCCTGGGGAACACCCCCATGCAAATGAGGCATCACACAATTAGCAAATTCGTTGACACATTTAGTAATACATAAGTTTCAGTAGTTATGGAAATATGATTCTTCTTTAATATTAAACTGTGTTGGTGTCCCACAAAAGATGTAGTTTTCATTACTTTTACTAACCTCTTCCAACCCTACATATTGGAGCAGCTGTGGTATACTTGCTAACTCCTTCACCCCGAGCTGTTTCTAGTTAAAAAAAAGTCATTCCTCTAATGTCTTCCTTGTCACATCGACAAATGCCACAGTAGGGGTTGATGTAGGCATTTTAAAACAAGGATTTGCTCCTTTACTTAAATTCAGATCCACTAATATGATAGCAGTATATATTCATCCTTGTTTCAAATTTCAAAACGTGATCAGACACCTTAGTATCAAAATTAGACTTTTAAAACCATGTTTACTATCTTCAAAAGAACAGTTCCATTGATCAGTGCATCATTCGTCAGGCAATGCACTTAGCATTTCTTTGTTCTGTTTCAAAAGATTTCCCATGAAACATAATGAAGAGGTGAAGCTTTGAAGTGCACATAGTGTTGTTAAGTTCTCTAATATTGCACCTAATATAAAAGAAAAAAGAAAAAAATGATTAAGAACGCAGAATGAAGTTCATATACTCATTGGAATATAATATATGAAACTATAGGAGACAAAAGTAAACCTATAAATTAAGGCAGCTTGTATCTAACCACACAAAAACAGACAACCTCAGGTAAGTTAAGGAGATTTACAACTCGGAGAAATATAATTGTGAATGTTGGCTGGTGTTACTTTACGAACGGACTCTTAAGGTTAGGGTTTGTAGAGTTAAAGTCTCTTGGTTTTACTAAGCATCAGAAAAACGGTAACAATGTAATTCTTATTTGCACTTTACGATGATCCTTTACGCTATTATTAACGGATTGAAGCACAATCTGGATGTTACTAGTGTCGCATCATGAGATTCGAAGTTCCTTTTCAGCTTTGAAATACTTGCATTCCGATAATGAGGTTTTGAAAAACAAAAAAAATACTCTTACTTGAGCACCGAGCCAGTGGCTTAGCAACGGGGGGTGGAGGGTGGTCCGCTTGGGGCGGCACGAGTTTCGGGGGCGACGCCCCTCGCTTTTACCTGCCCCGTCGTGGGGAGGCAGACGCAGGGACCGTTGCCACACCCCCACTCTCACCCGAGGCCGTCGCGGGGTGGCAAACGCCCGACCGCCATGGACGCCAAAAGGTCTAGATGCGCCACTGCACCGAGCACTTTGTACATCATCTTTACCAAGCTCCAGGACATCGAATACTACAGTAATTATCATGGCTAATTTCTGCATTATATTTGGACTCAAAAACGTGGCATTGGTTAGATATGTGAGTCGAGTATCATATGGTCTATGCACCACCATTTATTTTATGGCTTACAGTTTGATGCGGTAGCCATCATTGTTAAAGGCAGCAGGCCGTGGACACCTCTGCTTGTTGTAGTGACCCCATTTGGTGCTCCTTTGTATTGTCGTTTAACTTCATTATACTGCACCTCTTCATTTCGGAGCACAGGTGGCAGAGTTTCATGATGCCTCTGATTCTGCCTAGGAAAAGGCTCTGCGAGGAGGCAAAACTTGTTTTAACTTAGGACCTGATTTAGAGTTTGACGGTCTAATTCACTTGTGAATAAGTGAAATGGGATATCTGTTGCATTTGTGTTGGTGTAACCTGTTCACCAAACTCTAAATCAGGCCCTAAGATTTTTTATATGGCTAAGACGATGAATGTGAATTGAAAAAATGTCCCCAATATAGCAAAGCATTTAATATACTAATAAGTCCAAGTATGCAAATGGAAACTAGTGTCAATAACAGAAGCATGATTATATGAAAATTGAAATTGAAAATGCTTGCCTTAAAAATGTAATGGGAAGTGTAGGAATGTAGGATCTGCTTCTTATGGTTACCCCCACTTTTTGCTAGATGTGATACTGTTTTTGACTAGTCTGACTGGGATCCTGCTAATCAGGACCCCAGTCTATCTGCTTTCTCCTTAAACTGTTATGCTATGTACTTAGGTACACTCCATATTGGATACTGGGGTACCCTTGACAGTCCCTAGTATATGGTATCCATTTACCCAGGGCATAGGTACCCCAGAGGCCTCCCGTGGGCTGAAGCATGTATTATACCACCCATGAGAAGCCATGCAAAATGGAACTACAGGCCTGCCATTGCAGCCTGTGTAAGTTGGCACCACTTACTTAAGATACAGGTTTACCATATCTAAGGGTCACTGCATTTAAAACCTATAGGTCACCCCTCTAGCAGGCCTTTACAATACTGAGGGCAGGGTGCTTGGTTCTAAGTGAGAGGGTGCCACTGCATGAGCAGAACACCCCTGCAGCCTACAGAGTCCATTCGCCCGGGTTGTCAGTGAAGCAGCCATTTACAACATATAGAGTGGCGTTATGCGACCGCGTGATGACCAACTCTAAAATGGCTGAAACAAACCCTATCGTGTTTGGTGTCAAACATGTTGAAATCATACCCCCACACTGGTAACCCGTGTGGGAGGTATGATTCCACCCCATAGAAGTGAGCTTCGTGGGGTCCCTGGTGTTCCCGGTACCAGCCTTCTAGTCCCGGATAGCACAAAATGATTGCTGCCGACCAGAGACACATTCCTGCCCTCCTGCTGCTGAGCCAAGCTCGAGCAGGGGAAGGCAGAACAATAGGCATCCTGTCACAGGAAGGTGTAACCACCCCCTAGACAGGATTTACTGTATTAGGGCTGGGTTGGTGTGCTTGCAAACGACAAAGTCTGCATGGGGGGCACATTTGGTGTCCCTGTGCATAGTCAAGTTCAAACCAGTCCAGGGAGCCGTTGGGTCCCACTTTGGCGTGAAACTGGACATAGGACATGGGAGTAACCTCCCCACTGTCCAGACCCTCCCTTGGGATGGTCCCTGAATCTTGCCAACCCTCTTCCATGGGTACTTAACAGCTTACCTGGCTGTAGGACCTTAGATTCGACGTGGACAAGATTCTGAACCAGAAACCACTGAACTTCGACCGTCTGGACACTCTGGGATTAGCTGGACTTCGTTTGGGCCCGACTTCATCTCCCTCTCAGTCTGAAGCATCGTCTGTGCCCATGCACCATACAGGATCCGTGCAGGACCTGTGGAGCATCAAGGACAACTGAAGATATCTCCCTTGGAGTGAAAGAGTCACTCCCCTGCATTCGCAGGCACCGCAACACTGCTGTTGGGTCTGCTGGCCCTGAGCTCCTATGGACTCCAAAGGCTTCAGCAACACAGGAGGTGAGTTTCTACATCTATCAAGGCCCGAGCTGCCCTCTCACCAAGTTTGAGGTCAGAATCCTTCGTGGGGGCTGCAATACCCAAACCCCTGTGCACCGTGTGAATTTGCAAGTGCATCTGCTTTTTGGCATTTCCTGAACAAGTGCATTGGGCTCTGAGTAGCCCCCAACCTCTGGCACCATATCCTACCAAGAACTTTGACCTCCTTGCACCGAGTGCTCCGTGGGGCTGTAGTTTGGTGAAATCGCTCACGGTCCTCCCGCGACTCCTGTGCCTCCGGCCTGTGGGTCCACTTGAGGATCAACCTAGCTTTTCTTGGGCTCCTCTGGTTGCTCCAGGCCCGCCCTGACACTCCTGCATTTGGTGAGTCTCCTGGACCTTGCTGTTCCGAACCGTACACATCCTTCACCCTCTGCGTGGGTTGCCGTTGCCAAGGCTTGTTGGTGCTCCCGCCGGACACCGACCCCTCAGCACTCAACATCCTTTGTGGTACAGCTCGTATCTGGCTCCTGGTTGTCCTCGACATCTCCTGGTCCCCGTAGCTGCAGAGTCAAGGACTCTATCAATGCACCTGAAGAACCCGACATCGGTGGGCATTCATCTACCGAGCCCCTGGTCACTCCTGAGTGACCCGGACTCTGTCCCATCTGTTTTCAGGTACTCTTCAACAAGAATCGACCTTTGGATTCCAACAGACACTTTTCTTCCTTCCAGCAGCGGCTCTTCTTTGAAGTCCTCCATTGGGTTCGACAGCGGTTTCCGACGCCACTTCAGACCTATGCACCCGGCTTCCCTTGGATAGGTAACTTGGGTACCTTGGTATGCACGGGTGGTGTGGCTCTCCAACCTCCTATCGTCCACGGGGTTTCTTCAAAGTCCACTGGGATGGGGCCTTAAACTCTAAAACTTCAACCGCGACTTTCCCATAGAACTGTACAGAGCACGCGGTCGTGTTCCCACACTGCACCCGTCCTCCGTGGGGTCCCTGCTTACTCATCTTGGGTGGTTCCTTGGGGTCCCAGCGATTCTACTTCCTCTCGACACTGTCTTGACTCAAGTCGTGTTTCTTATACCACTTTCTTAGTATTTGGTTTGGTCCCCCCCCCGGGGCGCACTGTGTATTAGTGCTATTTACTGTAATTTCTTTGCTTAAGTATTGTGTGCTTTGTGATTATCTCAGAGTAGGAGATACTGTGTCGTACTAGATAGTGTTATATTAATAAATACATAATTTTAGAACTACTGTGTGGTTCTCCTTTCATTTAACCAATACTATAAGGTTGCATTCTGGTAAAACAAGCTGCTTAAGATTCCTTCAAGACTAAGCCTGAAGGCTGCTCTCCACAGCTACCACTTGGCTAGCTTTCTAAGGTCATCTTTGACCTCTTAAATCACCATAAGGGTTGTTTGGAATGGTGCAAAGTGCCCACTTTAATTAGTGGACAGCATGTACCAGGCCAACTTCTCACAAGAAGGATAAAATTCATAGGGATTTTACATACACGATCATAATGTGAACGCAAGGACAGTTCCTCAAATACTGGCTACAGGTCTGGATTGGGGTGCACTGGAAGTCTTCACTACCACAGTACATTGCTATGTCTGAATTAGGTCAATATTAAGGATAATCATAGAGTGCCACACACAAAAAATGTGTACCAAGTTGCGGCTATGGGCATCAAATATAGTACCATTACAAGGCCTAGAGCCAACCGTGGGTAATGTACATGCTACAGAGGCAGCCTAGAGTCAAAATATCACCAACTAAGCTAAAAAAAAAAACCTTGTTTGGGCAATAGTTTAGCACATCAAATGTTTATTTTTATTCTCAACAGGATCTACAGACTTCACAATATGCATCCTTGCTGGTACTTCATAAATTGTAAGGTTCACTTGGCACAATTTTTAGCCAGCTCAAAGAATGAAGGAGGCACTGTTTTAATTGTTTCCGTTCAACGTGGTTGCATACTTAAAAACACACTGTGGAAAAGTTCAGGTTTAGTGACATTTTCTGAACGTTTTGCTGCCTCTTATTTTATGAATAGTAGCATATCATTCTACGGTTCTGGGTAAGTTGAACACACAAAATGTGAACCTTCCTTAATTTAAATGGTTTACATCTTGGCCCTTTCAGGAACATGACAAGGGCCTGATTGCAATGGTGACAGTCGGACTGCCCTACCACCAACAGCCCTTCGGTACGACTGCTGTATTCTGATACTGGTGGTTGGACCCTAAGCTGTCAGACGCCAGACCACCGTCTCCACCAGGGGTTTAGATTCTGACGGGGTGGCGTCGGAGCAGTGTCAATGATGGCAATGGTGCCAAGGCAGGCACAGCTGTCTGGATTACAAGATCCCTTTCCAACAGCCTTTTCATGGCGGGAGTCCTGCCATGAAAAGGTTGTCCGAAAGGGATATAGGGGTCCATAAACACGGCCCACTGATGTCGCAGGCCACTGAAAAGTGCCCCCACTCACCTCTGTGCACTGTGTGCCGTGCATGATATGGTGCATAGGACACGATGCACAGATGTGCAGGAGGTACTGCACGGCATCTGCATGTGCTGCGGCCCTGTACCTCATCCCCAGCAGCATGCCCCAACAAGCTTCCGACAGTGAAATCGTGATACAGTGGTCGGACAGCCCACATGCTTGTCGGCGGTCTCCTGACTGCCGCAATAGTGGCTGGCGGTCCGGCTGACCGGCATCATAATGCTGCCCTAAGGCAGACCCCAGAAAATGCTTCAGTGCCTATTTTACTAGGGACCTTTTGGAAATAAGAGGGCTCCTCAACACTGCATGCCAGATGTGTAAAGTTCAGATATTTAAGGCCAGTATGTGGAAATGTTTGCTAACCAGTGCATTATACAGAGATCTAGGGAGAAATGCTGATTTGTTCTTTTTGTATTCTCTGTGGCCTTTAACAGGATTGTGGGTATTATTCGTGGGTTTCTTTAAAGTCCGCATAATGGGTAATATTGTTTGCCATACTACAATGGAAATTATAGCATCTGCAGCCTCCATTACTTTCTTTCCAGTGTCAACTCATTGTCAAATAGGGGCCCTACATTTGTTAACAAAAGGTAAACCAAGAATACGGAACCTAAAAACAATGGGCAGTAGCAGTCCAACCTCTGGCACCTCTGTTCTTGGTTTCCACAGAACACTTGCCTGCATCAGGGGTCCCACCATATCAAACAAGGCACACAATATAACTGAAAAAGGATCTCCAGATGTTCTGCATGAATGGACCCTGAGGAATTTGTTGAGAAATAGTGTAGACTGTGGCCCATTGCCAGTGCAAATACCTAACTGTTTAAAATCCAACAGACAAGGAAGCTCTAAATGATCCTGTAACAGCCTACCAAGCAGGCTATACTTGACCTTTCCTTCTGCTGGTAGATTGGTATTGGGCAATAGTCAGGAGCTTTGCAGAGTCCAAATTATAGAGCAGAAATCACACCTGTAGATAGTAAGAACCCTTCCTCAACAGATAGATTGATAATGCTTGTGATTGTTAGAGGTGCTGCACGAGAAGTGGATTTTTGTGCTGATGAGAGGATTTGTCAAAAGAGCGGTGGAGCACCTAACCTTCTCTTGACCATTAGCAACCACTTCTTCTGAGGTCTAAGCGTGTTCAGCTGCGATCAAAGCATGGACTCTGGCGTCTTCCTTGAGAACTTGATGAATACCAGGAAATGTTGACATTCACACTTTTTAAGTGATGTCTGGAATCTCCACTTTCTTTCAGTCTTAATTCATTTTGTACACGTTGAATGAATCTTGTGACCATTTCTTAATCCCATGCCCTCCTTCGAGATTTTATACATTTTTGGTGTCAGAATTTTAAAGAAAGACACAAGAACTCTATTCAAGTATGGTGATACTTCTGTTGAAGTATTCATCTTCATACCATTGGGGAAGAAAGGAGAAAGATTCTTGGTACTGTCCAAATTTAACCTTGCCCTTCTTGGTTGTTCTAACAAAGGCCAAGAGGAGAAACAACATGTCTACGAATAAGTGATATGAGTATGACCATATGAATCAGTGGCGTAACGAAACTGGAAGGGGTTCCCGTTGCAAGGAACATGGAGGGGTCCCGCCCTGGATTTAATCAGAAGCTGTCAGGTCAGAGTACTGTGCTGAGGGGGCCCCTGCATCTTGGGCCCCCAGCACTGTGGGGGCTGCGGGTGCCTGTTACGCCACTGATATGAACGGAACCATCATGACCTATGCCCTGAGTTAGGACTGATACTCATCTACTTATTGGCCTTCACCAGGGGACCAATGCTTACCATGCGAAATTGACAGTGATGGATGAGTATAGTGCGATAAAGTATTAGCAAAGTACTTTGAGGACGAATTATGCAAACTGCCCCCTCCAGACATTACATTTTGCGCAGGTGCCAACTTCAAGGTGATGCCTGTCTCCTGGTCTAGGTCTGTGCCCCAAAACATGGCACAAAACAAACTAAGTAAGACCATTTTTATTTTAATGAACATTTGCACAATCTTCACATTTATATAAGTAAAATGTATAACAATAACACAGAACAAAAACACAATCTTATTAATAAATTAGCTGAATAGAAAACATATTGGAGGAATACGATTTTTAAAAAAAGAAAAAAAAATTGATTTACAACGAAAAAGTAACAATGGACAGCTTTAGGGACAAATACCTCTCGTGAAACCTAGCCACAATACTGAGCTGGAGCATGATAACAGGTCATAATTTACAAAACCTTATAGAGAAAGAATGCATGTTTCAATGAACATTTCTTACTGCATAGAAAAAAAACATACTGAAGAACAAAAGCTTTAACAAATGAAGTTTTCAGGAAACAAATCCTGTGGCAAAAATATTTACAGTGGTATTGCATGAAAAGAAAATTCATTCTGTTTTTAATTGTTTTATGAAAACTATCGGTTCCAGGCCTAATTCGTAACATCATTTTAGATCAAACCTGTCTAGGATATGCTGGAAAACGGAAATGGTACACAATCTGCAAATACACTATGCAGAAAGGAAACATATTTCGTTGAAATACACAATTGCACTGAACGAAAACACAGCGTAGAACATTATTTATGAATAAAATGCAATAAATGAAAAAACTAAATCAAACGATTGATTTCGGGGACAAATTCATGACTAAACGTCCATGAAACCTTCCCTAAATAATGGTGGGTAGGGATTATTGGGCATCCTGACAGAATGCGGACAATCCTCTTCCCCTACCAGAGCAATGTGCGGTGCGCTGGTGTGGCTATCTTACACAGGAAGTCATTAGAGGGAGAAAGCCTGAGTATAGGTGTACTGGATAGGGTGGTGAGTGAATTTTCAATTGTTGCCTCTCTCCTTTCTAATTGCAGCAGAGCTCATATTCAAAGACTGCAAATAAGCCAAAGAATGATCACTGCATGTGAGATGAATGCCAACAAGCATTGGCAAAGCCAATAAGTCTAGCTCTGACAAGCTGGTGCAATGATTATTTTTTGTAACTTTATTCCAAGCGTATGCCCAAAAATTTAAAAGAAGACAAAAGTAGAACATGCCACTGTTCAAACATGGCAGCCGTAAGTTTAAAATATAGATTTTAAATGTAAAAAAAGTAACCACTGCATCTGATTATAGATCAATACAGGTGCTTCATTGCAGGCAGTTGTAGCAACCCTTTTTAGTTTTAATGCACAACACAAGAAAATATGATTCATATTGACACAAATAAAAGGCTCCATTTGCTTTGAATTACTGTAACCTCTAAAGGCAGTTTAAACATACAGGGGTGCTTAAAAAAATAAAGAGATGAAGAATGGGAAAAACATTGGCAAAGTATTGTCCCACAAGCCCTGGCACCGAAGAACTCTTGTTGTGAAGTGGATGTGTATATGTGACCAGCCAAAAGGCCATCACTCACCATACAAGAGAGCAGATGGCTAAAGTGAGCTGACCATTTGCCCCATGTTCTATGGGCCTGTGGGCGGAAGCAAAGTTTGAATGTCCACACCAATGGATAATGAGGACTGACCCAAATACGCTCTACATATGTATACAATTATGTGTTTTTAGGTCTCGCCTAGCAAACGCAGCGCATGCGCTGCTTTCGCCTTGGCGAGACTATTGTTGTGGGTTTGGTGCGCGAAGGGAGACAAACCATGTGCGCGCACGGACAGGCGATGTGCACGCGCATGGCGTCTCCGCTCCCATCGCGCGCTTACACGCTCCCACCGCGCGCTTGTTGGGGGATCCTACTGAAACATCTTTTCCATAGACAGGTGCTCATTTAGCCCTGATGTTTGCAGTGCCTCCCTGACCAGGTGGTGGCGCGCGCGCCAGTCTTTCGGGCACCCACGAGGCTGCCGCCCGCTTGTGAAGGTGCTCTTTGTACAGTAACCTACTTTGGGGCCGCTGGGATTTGTAAAACGAAACGTGTGCTCTACTAAATACCACAGCCTTTGCAAGGATTCCCTGAGCGCCAGAATGACATTACTCCAAGGTGTAGCAGAGCGGACATGTTGCAGCCCTCCAGAAAAAGGCAAGGTGATGGTGCACTAGATAGTACGCAATGGGCCTTAAACACAGCCGCGCCCTGCCGCCCGCCCCGGGGCCGTCAGACAGGGGGTCCCGCCGGGCTTACTGGAAGAATACTTGCCTTTAGAATACCAGGCGGCGCTGTGTCATCTCCGAGGCACTTTAGTATACCAGACATCGCCTCTGAAGATTGGGTCTGGGAATCCTCGTGCAGTTTAAGAGAGTGGGGTTTGAATAAATATGCGTTTGTAGTTTAAACATATATTTTTTAACCTCCATAGGAAATAAAAGTCTGATATATATGTCCAAAGTAAACGATTTCGAGATACGGGTTTACACCATAAAATTGTTCGACAAATCCAGGTTGGGGGAGGGGAGAATGCGTTTTTTTTTCCTTTTTGAATTACATTTTAAAGCTTAGTTTTTTTTTTTTTTTGCATAGTTATATAGCGCAAACTCGACCCGAAGGTATTGGAGCGCTTTACATAAGCACCGGTTACTTACACATTCAGGCACGGGGAGATTAAGTGATTTGCCCAGAATCACAGGATGTGGACGCGACCCCAAGGCTCGAACCCTGGTTTCCAGCACCAAAGTCGGCAGTCTAGCCGACGGACCACATCCTCTCCCCAGGTTTGTGTGGCTTGCTTCGCCCAGCGTTCCAACCGCAGTTCATCAAACAGAAATAAATAATTTAGACAGATTACTTGTAAATACGTCTTAACTAATATTTTATATGACCTGAAATAGCGTTCAACAAATATTTGCTGAGATGCCCGATATTGACAGTCCTGCTTAAAGCTGACATCCTGCTTAAAGCTACGTTTGGACAGCAGAGGCTCGGGGCTTCGAGGCGCCTGCAGCTCATATGGGGCAGCAAGAGCGGGTGCACCTGGGGTAGAGCCGCAAACAATGGATTTAATTTCTTCTACTTGTAGGTTTTTTTTCTCCGTTTCTCGCCATCACATTAAAATTATTTGTAAATAGCCACACATATTTGTTGCTGCTCTTTAAATATGTCAACTATACTAGCCAAGCTCGTCCAGAGAGGCCGAAACATCAATTGATTAATATCTTTCGGCACAAAAATCCTGCTTAAAGCTACGTTTGGACAGCAGAGGCTCGGGGCTTCGAGGCGCCTGCAGCTCACATGGGGCAGCAAGAGCGGTTGCACCTGGGGTAGAGCCGGGGACCCAGTAAGGCCTGGAGCTGCTGTCTGAGGCGGTGACATGGGCAGAGACCCTTACTGCAGCCTCTCTGCCAGAGTCCCCCGCTCTGTTATGAGCCGGGTCAGCAGGGAGCGTTTAACCGCATTGAACACAAAGTGGAAAGACCGCCTCGGTTTAAGATTATACAAGCTCTGCTGTCCCTGACTGACTTCAGACCATCAAACAAAGGTTTACATCTAGCAGCAATGGTTGGGGTACAGTCCACTGCCCCCCAACCCCGTTACTCTCCTCCCAACCCGGCTAGGCCTCCTCTACGGCCCTGGCATCTAACTTGCGCTCAGACCTGCTCTAAGCGCTACATAAAAGATTTGGGGTGAAAGGAGTCGGGGGGGGGGGGTGTTGGGGGGGAGGGTTGTTATATTATCCAAAGTAAAGAAAGCCTATTCTTTACACATTATCTTCTTTTGGGGGGTCGACACCTGCTGTGTAATCCCCCAATGCCCCCACCTCCCTACCGCCCACAATACACACGCACCGGCCCCGTCACAAAAGTGAGCGGTTTCAGCCCCCGCCAGGGTGTACAGTAGGTGATTGTTTATTTATTGTTCAGTTAGTTAAAACCATAACAATATTACAAAACACTGTTTAAAAATGAAAGAAGAGCAAATTGCATAAAAGTTACATATCTCTTAAAAAAAACATCGTAAAATTTATATAGTTATTAAAATATAGTTCATAATTTATCCATTACTCTGATTTGGTTTTCAGTTCTCGTTCATGGAAACATAAAAATTTAACCAATTTACAGTTCATTTGGGGGTCGGTGGAATCTAGTCCTCTTATAATAGGTATTCTGCAAGACTTTATGCCTCTATCCAGAAATGCTCGCCGTAAGATTGTAGTTCGTGCTGGTTGCAGTATCTTACAGTGGCATACAAGATGAATCAGATCTTCCTTTTGTAGCCACAGTGCCGGCAATTTTCGTGTTTCCTTTATACCCAATGAGGGGCTTCTGCAAGAGTAGGGAAATGCCCAAACCTTAATGTAATTAATTTTCTTTTCACATAGATCGAGAAAGTGGAGTCCAAGTAGGCCGCTTGTTTCAGTGTTTTATACGAGTTAATCACTGTCCACGAATGAGATCTTGTCGAAAAAATGTCTTTATCAACCAGCAGCGAATGGAACTTTGCAGCCTTATTTAATGTTAATTTGAATGTTTGGTAGGGCATTTGCTTATTCCACAACTCGTTTGTGCAGGTAATCCTTAATGCATGTTCCAGGAACTTGTGGGCTGGCGAGTGTTTTTCCTGCTCCATTTCCTGCCATAGGGAGTCATTAAGACTGTTGACCTCTACATTTTGCTTTATTTGGTACCATACTTTTATATATGAGTAGAGTCTACCCAGTGTTTCGTTTTTTAGCCCAAACTCCAGGCGCATCTGTGCTGGAGAGGCCGTCTTCGGGAGTTCGAGAACTTTTTTGTAAATGCTCGTTATCAGTCTGTTTAAGGTTTCTGCGTCCTTCCCATGCATTGCGACACTGGCATACGATAGTGAAGGTAGTGCTTTAGCTGAGATTATTGTCAATATGGGTTTCAAAGATGGACACTCCAGTTTCTTTACAAGTGTTTTAAGGGCAAATGTTAAAGCTCCCGCTCGCTGCGTCATATATATTATCTGGTCTCGAAAAGATAATTTATCATCGATATAGAATCCCAGATATTTGTAACATGATTCTCTCTCCAATAAAGTGCCTTTTACTCTGATGTGATGAGTCGAGGCTGCTCGATTAGTAATAAGCATGGATTTGGTTTTTGAAAGGTTTAGTTCCAAGTTATTTATCGACAAGAATTCAGAGAGTTCATTAAGTAGTCTTGTCAGGCCTACCTTGGAGAGGCTTAAAAGGACGATATCATCTGCGTAGGCGAGATGCGACAGTTGCTGATTACCCAGTTTGGGGCAGTGTGAGTTGATTCCATCGAGATTTCCTGAGAGGTCTGAAATGAATAGATTAAATAGATGCTGTGCCAATAGCCACCCCTGTTTCAGTCCTGTGCTGGTATACACTTTCCTGGATATTCTTTCTCCATTTCCGAGCTTCACGCGCACCCAAGTATCTGTATAAAACAGCAGTAAACCCTTCAATAGTTTATCCATTATACCCCTGGATTTTAATTTAGACCACAAAAGTTTCCGGTCTATGCTGTCAAACGCAGTTATAAGATCGATATAGCACAGGTGAAGATCCTGTTTTCTGCTTTTGCATCTTTCTGCGACCAGCGAAATGCACAGAATGTTTGTAATGGTTCCAATGCCCTTCCTGAAACCAGTTTGATTTTTCGGTATTAAGTTACATTCTCTAGACCAATCCTCTAGCTCTTTAAGGACTAATGTGGCAAAGTATTTGGCTTCAACATCCTGTATGGCGATTAACCGGTAGTTTTTTGGACTGGATCTGTCGCCTCCTTTATAAATGGGAGTAATGATTGAACCCTGCCAACTATCCGGGATCTGGTTATGAAGTTCAACGTCGATATAAAGTTTACCTAAGATCGAGCTCCAGTATTCGGGATCATGTTTGAAGGTCGCTTGGGGAATGCCGTTCGGACCAGGAGCGCCATCGTTTTTCCCTTTCTTAATTATATTTGTTATTTCTTCAGTTATATACGTCAATTGTTTGATCTGTGACTTCAATTCGCTTTCGGAAATCAGCTTCACATTCTGCAATTGGCAATTTTCTGTGTCTTCTAGATTGTCCTCCTTAAATTTATCCCCAAGAAAGTTGACCCATTCCTGTTCTTGTATGTACGAGATTATCGAATTTCGAGGTCTTATCTTGTTTATTGTCTGCCAAAAATTGGAGAAGTTGGAATGTCTCGCATTATAGATCATTTTGAGCCAAAAACTCTCGGCCTTCAATTTTTTTAATTCCCAAACACCTTTTTTAAATTGCTTCCTGAGTTGTTGGAATGATTTCCAGCTTAACCCCTTGGATTTATCTGTTCGCAGTTTCCTTTGGGCTTTCCTCAGTGCTTTCTTTAACTTATGCAGGTCTCTCGGTAGATTATTTGTCTGTCCATATATTTTTTCCCTATTATTTGAAGCTTTCATTGTTTCTGCTAAATTATTTAGAAATCGTGACCAAGCTTGTATTTGGTTAGTGGTTTCCATTGTTTCTTCTGCCAAGAGACTCTTTATTGTTAAAAACAAATCTGCCTTGTTTATGTTTGACCATTTCAGACGTTTTAAATTATTTGAGGTAATTTCACCCGCTGGGGCGTTAGTGAGCTGATGTCTTGGTGTATTCAGGTTAAATATGACATGTTGTATTGAGTGATCACTCAAGGTGGTAAACTTTATGTAAAAGCGAGCCAAAGATTGAAACAAAGGAAGGGTTATAAGTGTGAAATCTAGCGTTGAATGTGCCTTTGGGCCGTGGTACGTTTTGTTCGGAGGGCGATCTTCATCGTTTCTCCCGTTAAGGACCCGCATACCTAGAAATTCAAATTCTATGACTAGTTGCTGACCAATACGGTCCGTACGATGAGTCCCTATATGATATTGTTGTGGTACACACCAAGATGAGTTATCTGCTGTTAAAATATCATCTTCATCCGGTGTGAATATCAAATTTGAGTTAAAATCTCCTGTTATTATTAAGTTCCAGCTCGGCTCACTACAGCAAAGCTTGGATATTATTTTTATTAAAAGGGCGTGTTTCTCCTTTTTTATTTGCGCCTTCGGTTGAGTGTAATAATTGATTAGTAAAATAATATTACCTGTACTTGAATGTTGAACGGAGAATTTTACAATTTGTATACTGGGATCTGGTGATTCTAACTGTTCCGTGATTATTTTTAAAGCGGTCAAAACATATACAATCAATCCTCCTACTGCCCTTCCATAATACTTGCACTTTTCCGCAGGTACTGTATAATGGATGTAACCTTCTATCGGTATTTCTTCAATCGACCAAGTTTACTGCAGGGCTATAATTTCACAATCTTCCCATTCCTTAAGTGGGAGGCCTTCGTCAAGCAGTCGCTTAGCTCCTGCTATATTCCAAGATAGCGTGTGTATTGCTTTTAATTCGACTGTAGAGGCCATGGTTCTCTTATGTCAGACTCCATTTTGGTTGCTCAGGATACTGGGTAGCCAGTTCCACTGACCTTGACTTTGTTCAGAAACCCCTTCTATTCTGTTTGCCGATCTAATCTCAGTATGGACAACATCACTCCTTCCTTTTGCATTATGTAAAATTGAATATACATGTGCAGGAGGGATCTTACGATTTATTATCCTGTTTGTGACGAGCTTCTCATTTACTTTCAAGGGGAATGGGTAACGCGGTCTTACTGGTTCTTTTAATTGTATACCCCAGAAAGAAAATTGTTCTGAGCTGTTTCGTATCAACTTTGCTAGCTCCGGTGTCTGCCATGTTGTTAAAGTTCGTTCTTTAGTTGTGTTGTTTTCTCCCGGGAGAAATTGGACTGCTACAAGATCAGAGGATTTTATGTGTTTAAGTTCCTCAATTTCAGCCAAGAGTTTCAGAATATTGCCCCTATTTAAAATATCACAATATCCTTGCGTTTCATACTCTGGGTACCATATTAGCTGATGATTTTCCGAGGTGCAGATTGACATTCCCTTTCCTATCTCTTCGTTCTCCATTTCCATACTCTGAATATTGGCTTGGGTGGGAATGCAGATGCTTAGTTGACAATTATAGTTATGGGAATGTTGCTGATTAGTTTGTGTTTCCTTTAAAGGTGATACTAGAGGACATTGGGCTCCCTCCTCTTTTTCTTGATGGCAAGTTGAGGAAGTCGTATTTACTTTGTCTGCATATGTAATTGTTCTTACAACGGGTTTCCAAGCCTTACTAGCGTAAGGTTTACTAGATACCATTAGATCCGCCCTCTGATCTTGATCTCTTAGCTGCGCGCATTGTTGAACTGTCACGCAGCGTTTAAATGTACTTGAATTGTCCTCGTAGTCTTCCTTCTCCTTATTTAACTCCTCCCTTGTGTCTTTTTTATGAAGCCCTGACAGTCGTGATTGATCATAATTTCCATGCTCATTGCTGTTGATTGTGATATTTACCTTTTTGTGTAAACTTTTGCTGTCTTCTTGTTTTGCTGCTCCTACTATATGTTGTGTCTCTGGCCTAGTTTTAGTGGGGCATTTGGAGGATTCTTGCGAGCATTCCTTGATTTCCTTTGTGTTTATATTTTTAGTATAACCACTGGGGTCTTCCAATGTTTCCGTATTTATAACTTTGGTTTCCTTAGTAGAGGTATTTCTATTACTTGAGACACAATCTTGTGATGAATTTTCGTGTTCTTCTTCTGCTGTTGTAATAAAGATTGGATATAATTTTGTGTTTTCGCTGGGTTTTAGATCGTTTGACCTGTTTCTCGCCTTTCGTTCCTTCTTTTTCTGCCTTCTAGATTGAGGCCTCGGTTTTACAAGTTGCTCAAAAGTAATACTCTGATTTATTTGTTTTAGTTCCACCCTCTCTTTAGAGGGATCTTGAGGTTCTGGCTTTTGCTCCTGGTTCATTTTCTTGACGACATCAGGATCCTGCTGGACAACGGTGAGACCGCAGCCCTCATCCTGCTGGACCTCTCCGCCGCCTTCGACACTGTCTGCCACCGCACTCTACGCGCACGCCTCCACGACGCAGGGATCCAAGTCAAGGCCCTGGAATGGGCCACCTCCTTCCTCGCCGGCAGAACCCAGAGAGTCCGCCTCCCACCATTCCGATCCGAAGCCTCCGAGATCATCTGCGGCGTACCCCAGGGATCGTCCCTCAGCCCAACACTGTTCAACATCTACATGGCCCCGCTCGCACGCATCGCCAGACAGCACGACCTCAACATAATCTCCTATGCCGACGACACTCAACTGATCCTCTCCCTCACCAAGGACCCCCTCGCCGCCAAATCCAACCTCCATGACGGAATGAAGGCCGTCGCCGATTGGATGAAGATCAGCCGACTAAAACTGAACACGGAGAAGACAGAGGTCCTCATCCTCGGCTCCAACCCCTCAGCCTGGGACGACTCCTGGTGGCCAACGACGCTGGGAGCAGCTCCGACACCCACCGACCACGCACGCAACCTGGGAGTCATCCTCGACTCAACGCTCTCCATGGCCAAGCAAGTCAACGCAGTCTCATCCTCCTGCTTCAACACCCTCCGCATGCTTCGCAAGATCTACAGGTGGATCCCGACAGACACAAGAAGAACAGTCACCCAGGCCCTCGTCAGTAGCAGACTTGACTATGGGAACGCCCTCTACGCGGGAGCCCCGGCCAAGCTCATCAAGCTACTGCAACGCATACAAAACGCCTCCGCACGCCTGATCCTCGATGTACCACGCCACAGCCACATCACCCCCACCTGAGGAACCTGCACTGGCTCCCCGTCGACAGGAGAATCTCCTTCAAACTCCTCATCCACGCACACAAGGCACTCCACAAGACTGGCCCAGCCTACCTCAACAGACGACTCCTCTTCTACGTCCCCAACCGCCAACTCCGCTCCGCCGACCTCTCCCTCGCCACCGTCCTCGCATTCGAAGAACTACCACCGGCGGCAGATCCTTCTCCCACCTCGCCGCCAAGACCTGGAACACCCTTCCACTAAGCCTACGACAGACCCAAGACCTGCTGACCTTCAGGAGGCTACTCAAGACCTGGTTGTTCGACCAGTAGCAGCAACCCCCCCTTTTTTTCCCTAGCGCCTTGAGACCCTCGCGGGTAAGTAGTGCGCTCTACAAATTCTGTGATTGATTGGGCACCTGCACTTTATTTTGAGTTGTATCTTCATCTGTTTTTGATATAATTGCGGACTCAAGATTCTCAGCCGGTAAAACCAAACGCTTATTTAAAATGAGTATCTGTTCCATTATTGTCGGTAAAAAACCCAGTTTGTCTAGTATAGGACCACATGTACAAGTTGATTCCTGTGGTGAATAGACTGATTGTACTCTTTTTATTAACTTTGTTAAATCTTCAAGTTTTGTGTTTATTCCTGCTATGTATGATGCGATAATATTCATTAAATCAATCTGTATGTCCAGTTTATCCGACTGCATTTATCAGGGTTGCTGTCGACATTTGCAGAGCCTGCAGTATTGATAAAGTTAATTCTGTTTGCCCATTTTGATTATTTTCGAGATTAATTGTCCCTTGTTCTGGTATATCTCCAGGCTTATCCATTGAAGTCGATTGAGTTTTGATTCTGTGGACAGGGGATTTATATTTTTCGTCCACGTCGTTAGATCTTTGCATATATTTATTTCCCTCTTCCCGTCCCTCGTCCTCTCCAGTTCCCGCTTGTAAATCTTCCGAGGGTTTACTCATCTGTGAGATGTTCAACTCCGCGCCATCGTTTTCTTCTACATCCACTTCCGCTTTTGACTCCGATATAGCTTCCGCATGTATACTCGCGCATGAGACCTCCAAATTAGTTGATGCTAGTCCGTTGTCTGACCAGAGATGTACTAGGTCTTCCATGTTTGAGTCCGAGTCATAATGACTAAATTCATGTCCTTGCTCAGCGGTGTGTGTGGAATATTTATTTGTTCTAACCGGGAAACCGGTTTTACACGTTGTTGCTACGCTGTAGGGCGTGCTTTCCCCGTTACTTTCGCCGTGAATTGTACCTGAGGCTAGTCGTGGAATGGTGTGTTGATGATCCACCCTAGCGCCACTGTCATTTCCCTTTGCATGTACCACTGCTGTACTTACAATTATATTACGTGAAGGAAGTGTCCCAACTGGATTTTCCTTGTCTTGATTCTCTATTTCTGTTATTAGATTTCTCGACTCCTTTACCTCAATGGTGTTTTGGTTGAACATTTCAGTTGGTTTCTTTAAGATGGATTCTTGATTTGGACCCTCCACCCTTTGGTATATCCATTGTACTGTCTTTTGGGGGTCAAAGGGGTCATGAGCCCTGACGTTTCACCAAATGTGGCGCATAGAGATGAACTAGGATCCTTTAAAAATTGAAGTCTTGAGTTTTGCATCTGTTTTTTATTTAGAATTGATTTTTCATACAGACGCAATAGGAGAGATTAAAGGGCTCTTTGTTGCGGTTGTTCCACCTTTTTCCGCTTTGTCGCCTTTTTTCCCTTTGGCAGTTCCCTTTTTTATGACTGCTTTATCTCCCAGGGCCTTCCTCACCCTGCCTGATCGCATTGCTGAAGGCTCGGCTAGGCTTGGCTAGTTTAAATCGAGCCGGGCGGACTACTGGCCTCTTTGTCTGTCACTTTGATAGCTCTTATTCTGATTGTCGACTCCAATTAATACTCCCCCTTTATTTTATGCAGGTAGGGGGCTAAATTGTCCCACTCGCTAATCTTATAAATTGCCCAACTCTCCTTGACGCAGGGAGAGCCTGTGAATCGGAGTATCAAGACGTCTGTCTGTCTGGCTCTCCTGGATTTTTGAAAAGTAGGCAATTGCAATTTAAGTCAGTTTTCGCGATTTTCGCGGTTTTCACAATATTGCAGTATAAAACAGCTTAAGTTTAGCAGCCTAGACACGGTTTATCCTGTTGCACAGGGTACTTTAACTAGTGGAAGCACTTACTAAAGGGTGCACTTACCACTAGCCATTGACCCCCCGGTGGGTCCTCTGCGTTTGCCTGCTGAGCCACCTCCGGCAGCCAAGACTCAGCTGCCTGCCTCTGCCTCCGCTGACTCTGCAAACGCCGCTGCCCCACAGCTCCACACAGCACCGCACCAGCACCAACCTGGAACAGGAGCAGGTAACGAGCCACAATGGTCCACCCCAACTGGCCGGGGTCCGAGGGCCGGTTGACAGGCGGGAAGAGTGAGGAAAAATGCAGAGGCAGAGTGCAGGCTGCTGGCCGCTGGTACAAGGGCAAAATCCAGGCGGGGTAAGTCCGTGGTCAGTCAGCGGCAGCAGCTCGTGACAAAAAGCTCCAGCAAAGGCAAAGGCTCCAAAAGCACAACGGAGCATAGACAGGTTGCAGTTTGCGGTTTACAGTTACCGCTGAGCAGAGAGGATGGGGGCCGCGGGAACCGCTGGGATTTGCCGCGAGCCGAGAAACGCTCCCGCGAGCCGGCTCCACACAGCGTTTTTCTGACTGAAAGTCGGTCAGGCGAATGGCAAAACCAGGTCCGGAATAGTGGAGTTTGCAAGCTCGAAAATCGTACTTAGACAAGGTAGATCTCATAGGAAAGTTGGGTGCCAATTGCAAGTGTACAGTAGCCCTGCTTGCATCTCCTCGCGGGGGGCTCTCACTGCGTCCCCTCTTCTTCCTGAGTGACTCATTAGGGTACGGAATGTGACAGCTCCTTTGTGCGTCTCTGATGGCGGACATTGTAAATGACAATGCCTTTTATGTTTTTAAAACAAAAACAAAAATAAAAGGCATTGTTATTTGCAATGTCAATAGCTTAAACTCGCATAAATGCGAGACCTATTGCATTGCGAATGCTTGTTTAATAATGACGTCTTTGTTACATGAGGCTGGCGAGACAGCTAAAGCTGTCTGTAGGCCACACTTAAAAATGAGTGAAGCCACCATTTTGGAGACAGACTTCATTAAATGGAAGGTGCTCTTCTAATGCGCAAATAGGTAGTGGGGCATGCCTAGTTACTGAGAGCCAGAGGAAGGAATTACCCTGCCCGGACTGGACCTCTCTGTAGTATGCTGATGTGGTAAGATGAGCTTTGAGAAGCACTGGTGGGAGGTACACAACATTGGCGCATTCCATACTGGAGAGAAATAGGCATCATGTCAAAGGAGAGCTGACTCTGCATGCGTGTCCCAGTTGTGAAGTGGAGGCAATACTAATTTTGCCTTGTCTAAATGTGAACCTGATAGCAGATGTATCCCGGCCTATGAATAAGTGAGTAGGAATGGTAGTAAGTAGAAGGGTAACAATCAATGGCAGTTGAAAAGCCACACTGGGCAAGTCTTTACAATAGGCATGGAACGGTTTAAGGCTAGAAAAATGCAGTAGTGATTTGATAGCCATCCTGATGAGTGAAATGAGCAATACTGTATATTCTGGTTTCAATGGATCCAATTGGATAATTAGTGGAAGTGAGTGAAAATAAATTACACACTCGTATAAATTGCCCTTGCATTCATGCAAAGTACCCTGAGACAAGGAAGATATGCCCTACAACAGCAAACAGAAATGCTTCACACTTGATTTATCAAGCTCAGCATTTTGCCAATCATACTTTTAACTTCTAGACTTCAGTGTGCATAAATACAAAAAAGCAGATCACAATACAAAAGGATGGATTCAAACATTGCTACAAGCAAAAAATGCAAGCAAATACATTTAACTTAATGTATATGCCATATAAAAGGTACATGGGTAGGATATGAAAGTTTGGTCATAGAAATGCTGTTCCTAGATAAATGTTACTCACACCCTTGAAAAGGGGGTGGGGGGTTGTATCTGGTAGATATCGTCTTTTACATACAAAGAGTAATTCATGGTGGAATGCAGTGGTCTTTAACACAAACAGAAGGTAAATGTGTGGAATTGTGGTTGAGCGCATACATCTGGCTAAGTATAGACATTTTCCTGAAACGATTTTGGCAGAAGGGTAATAAAGTACATAATATAGAATGTCTTCTGGATTTTCCTTGATAAATATATAATGGAATTTTTTTAACATGACCAATTGGGAGGGGGTGGCCGTGGCATGAGTTTTATTGCATTACATGTATATTTTATAATATATATATTTATATGCCTAATGTGTAACTGTGACCACTATTGCCAGTATTGCTCTCAAGGGATTCTGGTGACATCAACCATGACGTTGGAAGGCCGAGTTGCTTGTAAATGTAACCAGATCTTTGTGATGGCAATACATGACCATATTGCACGTTACCTATTTTGCGTTTAGTTTTGTTACATGTTTATTTTCCGTAGTCAGTTTAAAAGTGTGTTTTCTCCGAGGTGCAACTGACAATAGGCACTGATTGGAATTAGAATTATTTTCCTTTCAGCAACAAATTGTTAATAAAGAAATGGACACTAGTGAGGGCCACTGGACTTATGAAATTTTGTGGCTGCAACTTTGACTACATATTTATGGTTTTACAATATTTGCCACATAATTTGTATAATCCCCAGATTTCATCAAAAATGTTTCGGGAAAAATGGATGAAAATAATTCTACCAAAGAATGTGTTGCACAATTCGAATTTTTGCCACATAATTTAGATAAACTTTCAGCATAATTTGTTCCCCTATGTCACATAATTCTAGTTGCCCAGCAATAATAAAGCTTTGCAGAGTGGTTTGGGAGTTGTCGCTATGACGACGAAATAGGGAACAATTAAATATGTTGCATATTTCACAGTTGCTTTTAAGATATTGTTTTTTATCGGAAACATCCATTACAACGCAGGCATGTCATCGTAATGCCTTTACAACACACCCTTTACAACGCAGATGCCATTACAACGCATGCCATTACAACACATTCCATTACAATGCATGTGGCATTAAATTGCATGCTATTACAACGAGAATTAAGGTAAGCGTTTGAGGTAAGTATTTATTACTTGGGTATTAATTAATATTGATTTTAATTTTAATTTTCAAATATTTATGAGGGTAATATAAAAAATATAGAAATTTAAAAATATGATTGAGATGCATGGGAAATAGAGGTTTTGGATAGGGGGTTGTATTAATACCCAAGTATTAATTTATAAAAATGTGTTTTACAAATATTGCTTGGGTATTAATATTGTATTTTATTTAAATTTCATTTTGGCTAATTTAAAAAAAAGTATAATTACTATTGATGAGGGTCTGATACCCATCCTCTGGGATGGGATGCAAGGGAAACAGGGGTTTTGGGCAGGAGAGTGTGAGTACACAGGTATTAATTTTAATACTTGTTTATTAATCAATATTGATTGTAAATTTAAATGATAGTAATTTACAAAAAATATATAAAATACAAATTTATGAGGGTGTGACACGCATCCTCTGGGGCGGGATATATGGGGAAATAGGGGTTTTGGGTGGAGGAGTGTTTTAATACCTATGTATTAATTTTAATACTTGTGAATTAACTAACTTTGATTTTAATATTAATTATTTGTAATTTTAAAAATAAATACATTCATACTTGAGAGGGTGTTCCACCCATCCCCTGGGATGGAAGGGAATTAGGAGTCTTAGGTTGTGGGAATTTATTAATACCCAGTAATTATTTTAATATGTGTACTAATTAATAGTGGTTTAGATTTAATTGTTTCTTTTTTTAAATTAACTATAAATAATATTTGAGGGTGTCACACACATCATTTCGTACGGGATGTAAGGGAAATAGGGGTTTAGGATGGGGGGAGTGTTTTAATACCCAGGTATTATTTGTAATACCTGGAAATTAATTAACTTTTAAAAATATTAAAAATTAAAATTATAAAAGTGATCAAAATAAATAGATATGAGGGTTTACCATTTACCATCTGATGTGGGATGCTAGAGTACAAAGGGATTTGAAGTAGTGGTATGTACAATTTAAAAAAATATTTATACACATTTTATAAGTAAAAATTAAGATCTTAGAATAATTGATAATATGGAAACATGGATATATGTACAGATACTGTATACAATATCGGCCGAAGGGTAGAGGGGTACTTCCACGCACTGAAAGTTAAGTGGGAAAAAGGGGATACGTCCTCCTAATTTATCATGAACAACAAGCAGTATCCCACCCCTTTAAAGAACAGTGATATAATACATGTTATATCAAATAACAGCACAATTCTATTCTCAGGAGGTCTGATCTTTTATCTCTACCAAAACTGGGAGCAATTCCTCTTTGTATGATAACCCTCACACACTCTAATAGTGTCATGCTTCATCATCGGGTTCACCCTGGCTCCTAAGGGCCAGGGTGGGCTTGACCGTGTTTCAGGGAGCACTTAGGAGAAAAGGCCAGGGGGTTAAAGATTAAAAATTCTCCAGGTATCCCTTTAATATGGAGTAATGGAGGATATTAAAAACAAATATTAGGGTATCCCAAGGATTCAATGGTCCTATGACCCTATCCTAATTGCCAACATGTTTCAGCCTGTGAACGGCCCTCTGGGTCCACAGCATTCTTCAGAGCAACCTGCAATGATAAGTCCCTCCCTGGAAATATCAACAAGATAAAAAGCTATTAGTTCTTTCACAAAGCGTCGTATGGATATACTTATCCTCAGTGTGGCGTTTGATTCATAAGGTTCGTCCATCTGTAAGGAGACACAACACAACACACATAAATCTTTTTGATCAGACCATATGATGGGAGAATCAATGTGCCATGCGCTAGTTACTCAACCTCTTAGTGCAATTCGTAAGAGGAGAGGGAAGCGCTATACTAATGTTACTCAGTGTGTAAAAGTCGCAACATATCCCAGTTCTCATATTTATTAAGAACAGGGGTCAAGTTCTAAGAACTCACCCGATCTCATAGATCACACACTCACGTGTCCATAGCCCAACATGCAAAGACACCGATGTATTATTTTAAAAAAGAGTCAATAGTCTGGGAGATGTTTTATATCATCTCCCGACTGAGTAACAAAAATTATCATCTTTAAACATAATTAGGTGCTAGGATAGAAGAACGTTACGCACCCGTATGTATAAGCAATCAAAACCCATGGTGAATGTCAGAATATAGCAGAGATTTTTCAACTCTTACCCAATTGGAATGGACTGCACGCTTCTCACGTGTGCAGAAATGAAGGGGCAATCCTATAGTCTAACTCTGGGCAAGGAATCAAAGTTGGTATAGTTACGACATTGATTTATCAAACCCATGACTGTCAACATTGTATCAAAACTGTACATTAACATATTTTTTTATAATTTTCTGTAGGTTTTCTCACACTTTCCCATTGAAATGAATGAGAGAATTGTTCTTTTTCATTTTTACTTATACAGATGACGTTGCGGGTTGTACGTCTGTTTCTACAGTTGGCGGATTGTCGTGGTCAAGATCGGAAGCAAGGAAGAGCTGCGCTCAGGTAGGTAACATTTTAATTAAGAAATGGAGAATGTGGGTGGCATAGTTTATTGTAAGGAGAGAGGAAGGAGGTAGTTAGATCTTGAATAGTTTTTGTATGCACGTTTTGAATGTTTTAACCAGTGTTTTCATTCTTATGCAGGTAGCGGATGTAGGCCCACATCGGGTGATTGCTTCTTTGACAATTTTGGTTTAAAAAAATAATTTGAAAAAGATTAAGATTTCTTTTAAACCAAAGTGTAAAGAAAGCAATATTTTTTTATATTTTTGATGCGTCGTGTTTTCAAAACATAGTATAGCGTAGTGGCGGAATTTCGGCCACATGGAAGGTTGGAGAACACAGATGGCAAGGATGGCTGAATCGATGTTTTAGACAATTTGGAAGTTTTTCTTTATGGTTTTTTACTTCATGCAGGATTTCTACTGCATGTCAAAGTTGTGATTTTTTTAGATTTCGACAATCAGATTATGGATGGATTTGAAAACTTTGGACAGTGGATTGCAAAAATGGATTTCTTGTTGCGTTTTTTCGGGATTTTGTTTTGTTGGGGGTGCGATTTTTTTTTAAGTGAACACAGATTTTTTTGTGGCACAATATTTGTTGTAAAATTTGGCTATGCCAATCTGTGTCCCTTTTGATATTTTGACTCGGTTTTTGGATTCCATCTTGGAGTATGGATTTGTTACTACGGTTTTTTGGAGTGCTCAAGACTCTTGGTGAAGTGTGGGATCGTACGAAAGTCCAAGAGCCAAAGAAAGAAGACAACTGAAGGTAGGAAAGCCGACCTTTTTATACATTTTTTTTTTAAATGCCAATTTAATTATTACAATTGAATTACAAAACAGGCAAGTAAGGTTGAATAGGTGTTAGTGTAGGTCAGAAATGTAGCATGTATGCAATATTGTCTCGGTAGTCTGAAGCCACCTTCAATGAAAATTATTGAATTTGACCCTATAGTCGCTTGGACATTTCTTTTGTTCTTTTAGAAATGTGTGGGTTCAGACTTCCAGTCAATGATTGCGCTATTCTCATTTCTTGGAAACTTTGCTCCTTCTTCAAAATTTCCAAAAAATGATAAAGGTTTGAGTGAGGTTTTCCGATTGATTTGTTGAAGGAGTTGTGCCATCCCTCTATGGCATTATTAGTCTTTGCTCCTCCCGCTAAGCAAGTCATGTAACAGTTCCACCACTTCACATGAAACCTTGGATTCCTCTTGTGGCCCGAACTGCTTAGATGGCCAATCCATGTTTCCTCAAAGTAATTTAGAAGGGGGCCAATTTGCCTTCGGTTGTAGTAAAATATTCTGATTCAGTAATTGATGTGTAGTATTCATCCACACAGTCAGGAGGAACAAAGCATAGGGCAGTTAGTTGTATTTTTAACTCAAATTGCAGTTTACTGTCCTATATGTAATCCTCAACTAGGGATGTTTTTTGAATTTTTCTCCAATATGCCTGTGAAAAGTGAAAAAAACATCAGTGAATTTGGGTATCTGGATACATTTTGGTGATGGTGTTAATCATGGGTAATTCAAAATCCATTAACACTTTTCTAGGACTTTTGTTCTGTGTTTTAGATTTTACCACTGTTGAAAATTCAGTGTATGTTGAGGTTTGCTTTTCAGGGAGTAAACCTTACACTAAGGGAACTACAGTGTTATTAATGTAGGCATGAAAAGTGTATATTTGGGTGAATGGATTGGGTGTGGATTTAAGCGTCCCACCCATCATCCAAATATCACTAGTGTCCAATTTTACAAGGTTATGGGGTGTGCTAAAGATGAGTGTCCTTTTCTGAGGGTTTTTGTTGTCCTGCAAAAGAAAGGTTTCATGAGTAACTGTAACAGTTAGTTCAGGATGAATATTAATATCAGAGTATGTTTGGGTTGTTATACGTAGAGGGTTACTTGTCTGTTTTTTCCTCTGGATAATTCTCCATAAATTTGGGATTGTGGGTATACAACTTGCTACTTGCATAGGAATGGTTTGGGATACCTCTCTCAAAACTGTGCCGCAGGGTTCATTGGAGGTGGATGCAAGTTCTTTCATTTCATTTGTGTTCTCTAACCTCTATCTCCATTGCAGAGGCAGAGTGGTTATGCTCTGTGGTCCTTTCAACAGTGCCACCAAGAGTAACTGCTCTGCCTGTGCAATGGGATGAGTAATATTGCACACCCCTCCAATGACTCCTGGGCTAAGTTAATCTTGCCTTACAATAAACGCAGCCACCGTACTTTAATAATCTGTTGCCTCTGTTGTACTTGATGTAAGAAGCCTCTCTTCCACTTGCCATACTGTTTTTTTTATCTGAAAAACAAGAAGTGAAAAAGTGAATGTGTTTTTTAAAATTGCAAGTTTTTATTGTTTAAGATCTGAAAAACAAGGTTAATATTTCTGTAACAGCCTGTTGACTTTTCTAAGAACATGTTGTTTATTCTACTTTTTGACTATGAATATGCCACCTATGATTTGGTACTATGCTTTGTTGTTGAGACCTGTGTAAAGAAAGAGAGCTATTCCAATTAGTTAACACGTTTAGGTTTACCTTGATTAAGTTCCTTTGTCTGATTGCTTGTCCTTTAGTTGGTATTGTTTTATTTTTAGGTGATATGGTTTGCTTCATTGTGTTCATTCTGGGTGTTTTTGGGAAGGTCTCAAAAGAAAAGTTGGCATTAAGTGAGGTTTTGGAAGTAATTGATACTTTACAAAAAAAAATCACAATTGTATTTTCTTGGAATTTTTAAAACTGATTGTTGTTTCTTTTGCATTTGGGATACTGAAGAGAAAACCTTTGGTTAATATTGGATTTAGCAATTGGTTTTCATAAATTTACCTCAGATTGTCTTTTACTTTGGGAGCACGTGCAGCTGAATAGTATTTGTAGTCCAGCTGATGGTTTGGTCTGTGTTTTTTTGGAGGTTATTTTCAGAAACTAGAGAAAAAAAGTATGTATGTTTACCTGTTAAATGCTTACATTTCTTAAAACAGCACACCAGAACCTTCATTGAGGTAAGCATCCGGTGGCTATATTGGTAATTTTGATCCCCTAGGACTGACCAGCAACGGAGTTAGATTAGTAATTTTGCCCCCCACCACTGACCAGCACCTTCACCAAGCCAAACACCTGGCGGAGTTAGAACTGTCAGTTTGCCCCCAACACTGTCCAGCACCTTCCCTGAGGTAAACACTTGGCGGAGTTAGAATATAAATTTTGCCCCCCAACACTGACCAGCACCTTTCTGAGGTAAACACCTGGCGGAGTTAGAATAGTAATTTTGCCCACCACCACTGACCAGCATATTCCCTGAGACAAACACCTGGCAGAGTTAGAATAAAACTTTTGCCCCCCCAACACTGTCCAGCACCTTCCCTGAGGCAAACACCTGGCGGAGTTAGAATAGTAATTTTGCCCCCTAACACTGTCCAGCACCTTCCCTGAGGCGAACCCTAGGTGGAGATAGAATAGTAATTTTGCCCTCCAACACTGAACAGCACCTTCCCTGAGGCAAAAACCTAGCGGATTTAGCATAATTTTCTTTGCCCCCCAACACTGACCAGCACCTTCCCTGAGGCAAACCCCCGGTGGAGATAGAATAGTAATTTTGCCCCCCAACACTGACCAGCACCTTCCCTGAGGCAAACACCTGGTGGAGTTAGAATAGTAATTTTGCCCCCCAACACTGACCAGCACCTTCACTAAGGCAAGCACCTGGCGGAGCTAGAATAGTAATTTTGCCCGCTAACACTGTCCAGCACCTTCCCTGAGGCAAACCCCCGCTGGAGATAGAATAGTAATTTTGGCCCCCGGCACTGACCAGCACCTTCCCTGAGGCAAACACCTGGCGGAGTTAGAATAGAAATGTTGCCCCCCAACACTGTCCAGCACCTTCCCTGAGGCGAACCCTTGGTGGAGATAGAATAGTAATCCCCCCCCAACACTGAACAGCACCTTCCCTGAGGCAAAAACCTAGCGGATTTAGCATAATTATTTTGCCCCCCAACACTGAACAGCACCTTCCCTGAGGCAAACACCTGGAGGAGTAAGAAAAGAAATATTGACCCCCCAGCACTGTCCAGTACCTTCCCTCGGGCAAGTACCCTGTAGATTTACAATAGTTATTTTGTGTTAAAGTACTGACCAGCACCTTCCCTGAAAAATGTTAATTATTTAAAGCCTTAAAAATGATTTTGCTTGTGCAAAATACATTGTACAGTATACTTACAGATGATTTTCCAAAGGAATGTTTTGTCAAATTTTGATTGTTGTAGGTGTATGATCAATCTCTGCAAAAGTTTTAAAATGTTAAAATGTTAATTCCGAATTAGAGTTTTAAAATGAAATAAGATCTTGTTTGCAATTCACTTACTTCCGATATGAAATATGTATTCCAGAATATCTATTGTAGTGCAGTTGCTGTTTTTTAAGTTATGTGAATAAATGAAAATAAAAATAAAAATTTAAGTGTATCAATTCATTGTTTTCATTATGTAGGTGTTTCGTTTTAAACTTACACTTCAGTCAATAGATGGCAGAGTTTAAACTGCAAAGTCTCGGTTATCTCCTCTTACTCCAGCTGTGTGCAGTCACCATGGGAGTCAGTGCATCACTGAGCACAAAATGGTGGTCGGCTTCATTTTATATGTTTTTTAGGAGTAAACGAAAATTTGAAAGAAAATATGTTTTGAAAACTATTTGTCCGCGTCATTCAGAATCTGACAGAATGTATTATGTGGTGTGTGAAATGTTGGTTTATACGTTCTGCTTCAGAATGGCAGCCATTTTGACTAGATGATGGGTCGACTGCTGTAAAGGAAATAGTTGAAGGACACCGGTTTTCTCTGCTTTGTATGCATTGTATGTAAATGCTGCTTTTGCCACTGACTGGTGTTTTTTTGTAAAAAAAAAAAATGCTTTGTATATACACATAAATGTCAGATATATATTTTTTGAAATAGTACAAATTGGGAAAAAAATCTATAATAATACTCGGGTATTAAAACGAATACACAAGTATTAAAATTTCCCCTGGGTATTAATATACTCCCCCACCCAAAACTCCTGTTTCCCTTGCATCTTGTCCCAGAGGATAGGTAAAAAAAGAAAAAAACTTTTATTTATAGTTTAACATAGGAGACTTATTATGCATTGTAATGGTATACGTTGTATTAGTATGCGTAGTGATGGTATGCGTTGTAATGGTAGCTTGTATATATTCCTATGAATATGCGTTGTAATGGCTTACGTTGTAAAAACATGCTATGTAATGGTTGTTGCATTGTAAAACTGCGATGTAATGGCATGCATTGTAACATCGCATATTCGGTTTTTATATCACTACATTTCATGCAATATAAGCACCTAAACATGTAATAATATATAGATAGCAGGATCTGTGTACATTTTAGTAAAAGAAAAGTAACATAGCATGCATCCTAAGTCAAGACCTAATACTTTAATTATGCTAACAATGTCCATTTTCCACAAGCTTTTGTGAAATTATTTTGCTTCATCAGGCAAAAAAACTGGAGCATACTACTTTACGGAGAGTTCCATAAAAACAAAAAAACCGCTATGTCCTTTGTTACCTTTAGGAGAGCACAATTGCTATGTACCACATTGGTGAGATGCTATTTACCCAAGCAGGTACCTGCAACTAATATCAACACCCCCAGACATTTTAACCCTTTGGGTGCTCATGACGGAATGGTTCCGTCATGAGCACCAGTGCTCCTGTGCTCATGGCGGAACCATTCCGTCATGAGTACAGGCATGGCAAATCCCTCTGCTGCAGACAGCAGAGTGATTTCCCATTTTTTTTTTTTGCCTTGGGAGGTGGGGAAGAGCTTTCCCAACCTCCCGTGACCTGTTAGGGGTTTTCATTGTAATGACGATTGCGCGCATGGCGCGCTGTCGTCATTACAATGAAAACGAAACTAAAACTTAGTTTCCGTTTCACAGTTTCGATGCTTGTGGGGCTATCTCAGCCCCCCGAGCACCGAAACACATGGAAGAGGTATAGTTGGAAAGGGGAGAATCTCCCCTTTCCAATGGTACCCTTCCCTAGTGGATCCCTGCTTGGGGATCACCACAGGAGGGCGATCCCCAAGCAGGGATCCACCCATTAGCACCAGGGAGGGGGGAGTGGCCCCTTGGGCAACGGCCTTTGCTCCCCCCATAGATCTTTCCACAGACAGTCTGTCTGCCCCCCCCGGGGGCCGGAGAGCACCCTAGACGCCAGGGATGTTTTTTTTCTAGGCCAGGGGTGGGGGCTGCCCAGAATCGGCATGCCAATGCCCACACCCCCCCCCCAAAAAAAATGCCACAGTCTTTCTGCCCCCCCAGGAGGCAGATGGGGGCAGTAGCCCCTGATCTGCAGCCCAGGGGGGCAGAAAACCAACCGGGCACCAGGGATATTTTTTTATATACGTAGGGGTGGGGGCTGCCCAGAATGGGCATGCCAATTCCCCCACCCCAAAAATATTGCCACAGTCTTTCTGCCCCCCCCCCCGGGAGGCAGATAGGGGGGGGCTAGGCATCAGGGAATATTTGTTTTTAATTCAGGGGTGTAGGCTGCCAAGAATGGGCATGCCAATGCCCCCACCCCCCCCCCAAAAAAATGCCACAGTCTTTCAGACCCCCCAGGAGACAGATGTGGGCAGGAGCCCCTGATCTGCCCCCCAGGCGGCGGCAGAGAGCCCACTAGGCGCCAGCGATTACGCTGCCTTTTTTATGCGTGTGGGTGGGGGCTGCCCAGAATGGGCATACCAATGCCCCCACCCCTCAAGAAATTTGGCACAGTCTTTCTGCCCCCCTTGGGGGCATATCGGGGCAACCCCCCCCCCCTGATTCTACCCCCAGGCTGCAGAAAGACCACTAGGCACAGTCTTGTTTTTAGCAATGTGCCTACCTGTGGATTTTGGGCCTTAGCGCAGCCGGCACATAGGGAACCTAGCAAACCTGTACATTTTTTAAAACTAGACACCAAGGGGAATCCAGGATGGGGTGACTTGTGTGCCTCTCACCAGGTTCTGTTACCCAGAATCCCTTGCAAACCTCAAACTTAGTTTTAAAAAAACACATTTTCCTTACATTTCTGTGATGGAAAGTTCTGGGATCTGCGTGGATTCGCAAACTTCCGCCCACCACGCATTCCCCAAAGCCGTCTGATGGCCTTGTGTCCGCGACAGGAAACGGCCCAAAACGCAACGTGGACACACCACATTTTTACAGTGAAAACTGACCCTTTTTTTGCAAAGTGCCTAGCTGTAGATTTTGAACCCTAGCTCTGCCGGCACCTAGGGAAACCTAGCAAACCTATACATTTTTGAAAACTAGACACCCAGGGGAATCCAGGATGGGGTGACTTGTCTGGCTCTCACCAGGTTCTGTTACCCAGAATCCCGTGCAAACCTCAATCTTTGTAAAAATAAACCCACATTATCCTCACATTTCTGTGATGGAAAGTTCTGGAATCTGCGTGGATCCACAAAATTGCACCAACCCCGCATTCCCCAAAGTCTTCCGATAAAAATGGTACCTCACTTGTGTGGGTAGGCTTAGTGCCCGCAACAGGAAACGGTCCAAAACTCAATGTGGACACCACATTTCTACAGTGAAAACGGACCCTTTTTTTGCAAAGTGCCTAGCTGTAGATTTTGAACCCTAGCTCTGCCGGCACCTAGGGAAACATAGCAAACCTATACATTTTTGAAAAGTAGACATTCAGGATGGGGTGACTTGTCTGACTCTCACCAGGTTCTGTTACCCAGAATCCCTTGCTAACCTCAAACTTTGTAAAAAGAAAACACATTTTCCTCACATTTCTGTGATGGAAAGTTCTGGAATCTGCGTGGATCCACAAAATTCCACACACCCCGCACCCCAAAGTCTTCCGAGAAAAATGGCACCTCACTTGTGTGGGTAGGCCTAGTGCCCGCGACAGGCAAGGGCCCTAAACGTATTGCGGAGACTTCAAAATTACCCATCACAAAACGACCTGGTTTTGCCAGGGTGGGCACCTAGGTTTCTGGCCCCGGGCTCAGCAGCCATCTAGGGAAACCTACAAAACCCACACATTTCTGAAAACTAGACACCCTGGGGAGTCCAGTGAGGTATGGCTTGTGTGGATCCCCCAAAGATTCCCTACAGAAGAAGCCCCTGCAAACCTCAAATTTACCTGAGAAAAATCTAATTTTCCTCACTTTTCTGTGTGGGAAAGTTGTGGGATCACCGGGCTGACAAAAATTTCCTACGACCTAGCGTTTCCCCAGGTCTCCTGATAAAAATGGTACCTCACTTGTGTGGGTAAGCACAGTGGCTGCAACAGGAAATGGCCCAAATCGTACTGTGAAGTCTTCAAAATTACCTATTGTGAGAAGTTGGCCTGGTATATGCTGTCCACTAATTAAAGTGTGCACCTTGCACCAGTCCAAACAACCCTTATGGTGTTTAGGTCAAAGATAACCTTTATTGATAGCTTTCCTAGTGGTAGCTATGGAGAGCAGCTTAAGGGTTTGGAGAGCCACCCCACCCGTGGATACCTTTGTACCAGAGTTACCTATCCCAGAGGAGCCGGGTGCATAGGTGCGAAGTGGCGTCGGAAACCCTAGTTGTTTTCTATGGATGTCGACAAAGAAATGCTGCTGCTGGAAGAAAGAAAAGTGTCCGGTGGAATCCAAACATGGATTCTAGGTGCGAAGAACCTGAAAGCAGAGGGGTCAGAGTCTGGGTTGCTTTGGAGTGACCAGGGGCTCGTTAGACAAATGCCCACCGATGTTGGATGCTTCAGGTGCGTTTATGGTGAGCTTGACCCTTCAGCTGCGAGGACCCAGAGATGTCTAGGACGACCAGGAGCCGGAGGCGAGCTGTCCCAAGAAGGATGTCGAGTGCTGAGTTGTCGGTGTCCGGCGGGAGCACCAATCAAGCCTTGGCTGCGGCAAACAATGTAGATGGTCAAATTCAGTGTCGATCTGGCCCAGCAAGGACTAGGAGACTCACCACAGCAAGGGGAGTCAGGGCAGGCCTGGAGCAACCAGGAGAGCCCAAATAAAGCAAAGTTGACCCTCAGGTGGACCCACAGGCCGAAGGCACAGGAGTCGCGACGGGACCTCAGGTAGTTTCACAGGATACCAGCTAGCAGGGCACAGAGTGCGAGGATGCCAGAGTCCTTCTCAGAAAAGATGCGCTGGGATCAGGGCTATAAATGGCCCAATGCACGGAATTGTTGCACGACAACAAGCATGTGTAGCTGCAAATGGACACAGTGCACAGGAGTACGGGTATACGGTCCCCACGAGGGATATCTGCCTCAAACTCGGTAAGAGGGCAGCTCGACCTCGGAGACCTTCAGAAACCCACCTCCTGTGTTGCTGGAGCCTTCGGAGTCTACAGGAGCTCAGGGTCAGCAAACCGGACAGATGCGTTACGGTGACTGTGTTTGCAGGGGAGTGACTCCTTCACCCCAAGGGAGATTCTTCTGTTGTATTGGAGGTCCACAGGGTCCTGCATGGAGCCTGGATGGATCACGGACAGTGACGAGACTGGGGACGGCAAGGGAAGACGAAGTCGTGCCCAAGGGAGGTCCAGCGTGTCCAGACGGTCGAAGTGTAGTGGTATCTTCTTGCAGAATCTTGTCCACATAAAATCTAATGTCCTGTAGCCAGGTAACCCATTTTATACCCACGGGAAAGGGTTGGACAGATTCTTGGGACCCTCCTAGGGGAGGGACTGAACAGGGGGGTGGCTACACCCTTGTCCTTTGTCCAGTTTCGTGCCAGAGCAGGAGCGGATGGCTCCCAGAACTGGTTTGAACTGGACTATGCACAGGGACACCAAGTGTGCCCCTCGTGCAGACTTTCTGGCACTGAGACAGTGCACCCACCCAGCCCCAATACACTAAATCCTGACTGGGAGGTGGTAACACCTCCCTGTGACAGGATGCCTATTGTGCTGCCTTCCCCTGCTCGAGCTTGGCTCAGCAGCAGGAGGGCAGACTCGTATCTGTGGCTGGCAGCATCCATTTTGTGCTGTAAGGCTCGAGAAAGTTGGTACCGGTAGACTTGGGTACCCCCAGAACCTCGGTTCTGAGGGGAGGAATCATACCTCCCACACCAGTTACTGGTGTGGAGGTATGATTTCAAGGTGTTTGACACCAAACACGACATACTTCGTTGCAGTCGTTTTCGAGATAGCATTTACCGCGAGGTTATAATGCACCTCTACCTATATGTCTGGTAGTATCGCGTACAGCCCGGGAGAATGGTCTCCGAAGACTGCAGAGGGGCCCTGCTCATGCAGGAGCACCCTCTCATGCAAAACCCAGCACCCTGCCTTCAGGATTGTTAAGGCCTGCTATAGGGGTGACTTACAAGGTTTTAAGTGTAGTGATATATATAGATATAGTGAACCTATATCTAAAGTAAGTGGTGCAATCACCAACTTACACAGGCTGCTGTAGCAGACCTAGAGTTCCAATTTGCATGGCCTCTCATGGGTGGCATAATACATGCTTCAGCCCATGGGAGGCCTCTGGGGTACCTATGCCCTGGGTACATGGGTACCATATACTAGGGACTTATAAGGGTACCCCAGTATCCAATCTGGTGTGTACCAAAGTACATATGTTGCAATTTAAGGGAGAAAGCAGACAGGCTGGGGTCTTGAATAGCAGGATCCCAGCCAGACTAGTCAAAACAGTGGGTGCAAAAAGCAAAAAGTGGGGGTAACCATAAGAAGCAGATCCTACTTTCCTACACCTATCATAAAACTTCCGGTTTTGCGGGGGCCTTGTTTTTGGCACGGGGCTCACGGCCATCTTGGGAACCCTACCAAACCCACACATTTCTGAAAAGTAGACACCCTGTGGAGTCTACTGAGGTATGGCTTGCGTGGATACCCCAATGTTTTTCTACCCAAAATCCCCTGCAAACCTCAAATTTAGCTGAAAAAAGCACTTTTTCCACACATTTTTGTGTGGGATCACTGTGCCGGCACAAATGTCCTACCACGTAGCATTCCCCTTGGTCTACCAAGTAAAATGATACCTCACTTGCGTGGCTGTCCAATGCAGAATCCGCTAAAAACTTATTTTTTTTAAAAATGTAGCGCTTAGAATTTGCGGTGCTATACTTTTAATCCCTATGTTTTTTGCTCTTCCCAGTCACAGGCCTTTGGCCCACCCACACAAGTGAGGTATCATTTTACCCGGGAGAACAAGCGGAACGCTGGGTGGTAGGACATTTGTGCTGACACGGTGATCCCACACAAAAATGTATGGAAAAAGTGATATTTTTTCAGCTAAATTTGAGGTTTGCAGGGGAGTCTGGGTAGGGAAACGTTGGGGGATCCCTGCAAGCCATACCTCACTGGACTCCCCAGGGTGTCTAGTTTTCAGAAATGTGTGGGCTTGGTAGGTTTCCCTAGATGGCCGCGAGCCGGGGGCCAAAAACCCAGATGACCCCCCTTGCAAAACCAGGTTGTTTTGTGATCGGTAATTTTGATAGCGATACCTCACTTGTGTGGGTGGGGCAAGGGCCTGTGACTGGGAAGAGCCAAAAACATAGGGATTAAGGTTATAGCACCAAGAATTCTAAGCGCTAAATTGTTTTAAAAATGTTTTTAGCCAATTCTGCATTGGACACCCACACAAGTGAGGTATCATTTTACTCTGGAGACTTAGGGGAACGCTGTGGGGTAGGACATTTGTGCCGGCACAGTGATTCCGCACAAAATTATGTGGAAAATGTGCTTTTTTTTCAGCTAAATTTGAGGTTTGCTGGGGATTCTGGGTAGGAAAACATTGGGGGATCCACGCAAATCATAGCTCGCTGGACTCCCCCGGGTGTCTAGTTTTCAGAAATGTGTGGGTTTGGTAGTTTCCCAAGATGGCCGCCGAGCCCGGGGCCAAAAACCCAGATGACACCCCCCCCCTTGCAAAACCAGGTTGTTTTGTGATGGGTAATTTTGATGTCTCCTCAATACGTTTTGGGCCTTTGCCTGTCGCGGGTACTTAACCCACCCACACAAGTGAGATACCATTTTTATCGGAAGACCTGGGGGAACGATGGGTGGTAGGAAATTTGTGGATCCATGCAGATTCCAGAACTTTCCCACAAAGAAATTTGATTTTTTTTCAGCTAAATTTGAAGTATGCAGGGGATTCTGGGTAGGAAAAAATTGGGGATCCCACGCAAGCCATACCTCACTGGACTCCACCGGGTGTCTAGTTTTCAGAAATGTGTGGGTTCGGTAGGTTTCCCAAGATGGTCGCCGAGCCCGCGGCCAAACACCCAGGTGACCCCCCATGCAAAACCAGGTTGTTTTGTGAGAGGTAATTTTGATGTCCCCTCAATACGTTTTGGGCCCTTGCCTGTCGCAGGTACTTGATCCACCCACGTGAGTGAGGTACCATTTTTATCGGGAGACCTGGGGGAATGCTGGGTGGTAGGAAATTTGTGGATCCATGCAGATTCCAGAACTTTCCACCACAGAAATGTGAGGAAAATGTGTTTTTTTTTTTTACAAAGTTTGAGGTTTGCAAGGGATTCTGGGTAACAGAACCTGGTGAGAGCCAGACAAGTCACCCCATCCAGGATTCCCCTGGGCATCTAGTTTTCAAAAATGTATGGGTTTGCTAGGTTTCCCTAGGTGCTGGCAGAGCTTGGGTTCAAAATCTACAGCTAGGCACTTTGCAAAAAAAGGGTCAGTTTTCACTGTGAAAATGTGATGTGTCCATGTTGCGTTTTGGGACGTTTCCTGTCGCGAGCACTAGGCCTACCCACACAAGTGAGGTACCATTTTTCTCAGAAGACTTTGGGGAATGCAGGGAGGGTGGAATTTTGTGGATCCACGCAGATTCTAGAACTTTCCACCACAGAAATGTGAGGAAAATGTGATTTTTTTTTTTTACAAAGTTTGAGGTTTACAAAGGATTCTGGGTAACAGAACCTGGTGAGAGTCAGACAAGTCACCCCAGTCCAGATTCCTCTGAGTGTCTAGTTTTAAAAAATGTATAGGTTTGCTAGGTTTCCCTAGGTGCCGGCAGAGCTAGGGTTCAAAATCTACAGCTAGGTACTTTGCAAAAAAAGGGTCAGTTTTCACTGTAAAAATGAAGTGTGTACACGTTGCGTTTTGAGCCGTTTCCTGTCGCGGGCACTAAGCCAACCCACACAAGTGAGGTACCATTTTTATTGGGAGACTTAGGGTAACACAGAGTTGTAGAGCAACTGTTATTACCTATTGACTTTCAATGCCTTTCTGCCTTCCAAATGAAAGACAATGTGTAAAAAAGAAGTCACTTTGAAAAATGTCCTATAATTCTCATGCTAGTATGGGTACTCACAATTTCGGAAATGTGCAAATAGCTACTGTTTCTAAACTCTATATTTGTTCCAATTTCAGAAATACATAGGTGTTTTTCATCCCGATTTTTCACTGTATATATTTTCCCAAATGAATTGCTATATACCCGGTACATAATAAAAAACCATTGCAAGTTGCTGCTCAGTTATTGGCTCTGGGTTCGTCTGGTTCTTGATGAACCTACAAGACCTATATATCCCCACAACCAGAAGGGTCCAGCGGATGTAACAGTATATTGCTTTCAAACATCTGTCATAATTAGAAGAAGTTACCTGTAAAAACGTTGGCACAAATGGTTGGTTTTTTTCAACTAATTTTCAATTTTTCCTATATTTAACTGTTTGTTTCTATAAAGAAACCTTGAAGGATCTACACAAATGACCCCTTGCTGAATTCAGAATTTTGTCTACTTTTCTAAAATGCATAGCTTTCAAGGATCCATTATTGCTTTCATACCCATTTCTACCAATAACTAGAAGAAAGGTGAAAGCACAAAAAATAGGCTATGTCCCAGTAAAATGCCAAAACTGTGTAAAAAATGTTGGTTTTCTGACAAAAGTCTGTCAGTCCCTGAAAGCTGGGAAAACGGTGATTTCAGCCCCGCAACCCCTTTGTTGATACCTTTTGCAGGGAAAAAACCAAACTCTTTCATTTGCAGCACTTTATTCCCATTAAAAAAAAAAAATCCACAAACCCTGGGTACCTTTAGAAGTCCTGTGATGGAAGAAAAGGACGCAAATTTGGCGTGGATACCTTAGGTGGTCAAAACGTTACAGGGTCCTAAGCACGAAGTACCCCAAATATCCAAAAAAAAGGCTTAGCACTGGGGGGGGGGGGGGAAGGCCTAGCAGCGAATGGGTTAATAAATGCTGCATTTGTAAAACCTGTATTAATAACGCAGATGTAGTGACATACATTACCCCAAGCATGAAAAATTACAAACAATTCAAAAATTTTATTAATTACACCACTTCAATGTGTGGTCAGTATCTTACAATGATCACGCAAGAAATGGCATGTGAGCAGTAGCATTTTTCCAATAAGTTCATATCTTGGAACATCGAAAATAAGGGCAGACATATCCAGTTGCAAGGCATTTTCAAGAACAACATAATAACTGTTAGTAGCTGAAATATTTTGGGATATATCTTGTTCCTATACATTAGTAAGGTAGCAATAGACCTGAATGCTCATGTGAGATCACCTATAGGACGTTTTAAGTCTGTTTATTTGAACTCTGAACATCGTTTAGCAAGGGAACAGTCCTGCATCAAGTGCCGTGCCAGATATTCCTAATGTCAAGAGCATCTGTGCTGGTGAAACAGAGCCCATATTTCCTCAGTGTAAATTTGTTGCAATGTGAGAGCGTAAAAGTTGCCTTTTATTCTGTTGTTCTTTAATTAGCGGCCTGCATGCCCCACTGTGCAAATGGTGGCACCACATGAACTAGTCTCAATTGCACGAGCGAATGATAAGTGATGCCTCTTCCTACAATAGTGCATTACTGATTACTGTGCCCACCTAGCTCCATTTAAGTTAGTCTCATGTACGTTTTCTCCAGAATACGTGCTGTTTTAGTAAAATTGGTGTTAGGCAGTAAAAAACCTTCTTTTCCTTTTGGTGTAATATGATAGCTCGTTGGCTTTATGCAAAATGATTTCCGGTTGTTTACGTTGCAAGTGGTATTCAGACAAAATATTGAATCAAAAATATCATCATACCAAAATATTGTGTTCAAAATATAATATGGAAATATGTCAGCAAGAATATTGTTGTCAATAATATCGATTTCAAGGTAAACAATATCAATTTTTAAAATATTGAAGACACTAATATCGTTTACAAAAATATAGTTCTAAAGCTGAAGCCTGGAAGACTGATATGGACTGGTCTATGGCCAGAGAAAAAACTGTATATGTGGCACGGGGGTGCCCTAAAAAATGGTCCTCGATATGGAGCAAATGGAACACCTATCGAGGCAATATATGTGTCCCACCAATTACCCCCATATTTGAAGAACCTGCTACGCCATGACCGTCGAAACTTATTATGTATCATTTGTATTGCTCATTGTCAAAGACTGCATATGTGTATTTAATTTTGAAATTATCCCTCTTTTGTAACTAGAAATGTCGATTCTCTATTGTTTAATAAAAAGAATTAAAAAATATATATATAGCTTTTTAATTATGTATTTTAGTATATATTTTAAATGTATATGATGTACATTTTTTGTTTATTTGTTTTTTTATAGATTTGTTGTGGGTTTATAGGGGTAAAGGGTGAAAGGTAATTTAATTATAAGCCATTAATGATACATTTTTTTATTGATATTATTTATTTATTTGATTGTGCTATTAATTTTTTAATGTAAATTTTATGTGCGGGTTGTAGGGTACAGGGTGGGAAGAATTATTTTGTTAATTATTTAATAATTAGTTGTTAATGAATTATTAATTATGTTAATTGTGTAATTAATTGTTTTTTAGGTGCGGGTTGCGGGGTTTATAGGGGTAAAGGGTAGGAAGTTAGTAAGTAAGTAAATACTAGTTAGTTTTTAATTAAGAATATTTATTTAATTGATAAATGTTAATTGTGCAATATTTTTTTAGATTTTTGATTTGGGTTGTGGTTTTTTTAGAGGATTAGGGTGGGAAGTAAATTAATTAAAAGTAAGTAATACATTTTTTAAATGATATTAATTATTACATTGATAATTATATTAATTGTGTAATTAATTTTCTGTTAAACTTTAGGAGTGTATTGTGTGTTTTGTGGGGGTACATTGTGGGAAGTAAATTATAATGAAGTAATAATTGTTTAATGATTAGTTTGTTGATATTTATATTAATTGAGTAAAGAATTTGTTTTTTAAATTTAGGATTTAGGTGTAGTTTGTGAGATTTGTGGGTTTATGGGGTGCAAAGTAACTACATTAAAATTATTTAATAAATGTTTTTGTTAATAAATAATTTCTAAATAAAAATATTTATTTGCAAGAAAATTATTTTTGTATATATTAAATATGATTTGTTTTCCATATATTTAAATTTTTCTTTATTTACTTCATTTAAAAAATATATATATATTTTATTGTTTTGAAGATAAGTTATTTGTTTTTAATGTTGCATTGATTGGAGTGGGAATAGTAGATTTTACCACTCCACAATACAGCACTTTCCCTACTGTTTCACTGACCGGAGTGGGAATAGTTCATTTTATCCCTCTGCAGTCCAACACTTTCCCTACTGTTCCACTCATTGGAATGGGACCAGTAAATTTTACCCCTCCGCATTCCAACACTTTTTCTACTGTTTCACTGGCTGGAGTGGTGATAGTAAATTGTACCTCTCCGCAATCCAACAGTTTCCCTACTGTTGCAGTGACTAGAGTGGGAATATAAAATGTTATCCCTCCGTTATCCAACACTTTCCCTGCTGTTACACTGACTGGAGTGGGAATAGTACGTTTTACCCCTTTGCTATTGAACAGTTTCCCTACTGTTGCACTTATTTGAGTGGGAATAGTAAATTTTACCCCTCCGCAATCCAACACTTTCCCTACTGTTCCACTGACTGGAGTGGGAATAGTACGTTTTACCCCTTTGCTATTGAACAGTTTCCCTACTGTTGCACTTATTTGAGTGGGAATAGTAAATTTTACCCCTCCGCAATCCAACACTTTCCCTACTGTTCCACTGACTGGAGTGGGAAAAGTAAATTTTTCCCCTGCGCAATCTAAAACTTTCTCTACTGTTGAATTGACAGGAGGGATAATTGTAAATTCTAACTAGTTTTATTACCTTTGCATTGTGTGAAGTAGGAGTAGTACATTTTTTACATACTTACTATTAAAGCTGGAGTAAATTTGTATAAATTGTAATGGGAATAGTATATGTATTAAATGTAATATTTTATCATTTATTTTATATTGTTATAATTTATATTATGTTTTTGTTTATTTAAAATTATAATATTTGAAATTATTAATGTTTTTAATGTGTAAAGTATATTTATTAAATTACAAGATTTAATATATGTATGTATTTATTTGTTATATTTTTGTATTTAAAAATTTAGAATTTAAAATATTACTTAAAATTAGTATGATTTTTTCACTAATTATATGTAAATATATATTAATTATATACGTGTTTTCATTTTTAAAAATGCGTTTGTTATATTTGTTAAAATATATTAAAACTATTTTTTATTGATGTTACTATTTAATATATTTAATATTTTAATTTATAGATATTTTAAAAATGATATTTAATACAACAATATTTATGACAATATTTTCCCCCAATATGTTTGTTCTTACCATTATAAGTATAGGATGACAATATTTTTGACATCGATATTTTGGTCACAATATTTTGTTATGGCCATATTTTGGGTGGCAATATTCTGTCAGTGAGCCGTGGCAAGTGTGCTGATGTCATGTTATAGAGAACAAAATCAAACCTCTCAGTAGCTGCAATCAGAGCGGTGGTGAGGCGGAAGAACAGAAGCTGCCTGGGGTCAGAATATACAACAGCATGCAAGTGCAATAAATAGTAGTGATATTTAATTAGTTACCCTATTTTATATTGCCAGTGTGAACAATTCATGAGGTCCAGACTTATTGGGATACAGGTTGCATGCATATCAATTGCACTACTTTATATCTACAAATGGTAATGAAAGGAGTGGGATGCTGGTAAGAACAGGGAAGTCAGAAGTGTGAAGGAGTACTCGTAAATGCACAACATAATAAGGTCTCTGAACATGAATAAAACAAAACTAACAAGCATTGGCAATGCCAATAGGTCTTGCATTAGAGCTATTGGCGTTGTAAATAACAATGTCTTTTATCCATGTATTTTGGTTTGGAGTGGATGTATGTGGTTTGGAGTGGAATTATGTGTGTTAGAGTGGAATTGTTAGTTGCTGAATTGTGTGGGGTGGAATTGTTTGGTGTGGAGTGGATTTGTGTAGTGGAAGTATGTGGCATGGTGGCTAGATAGGGGTGGGAGCTGCACAGAATAGATTGACAGGAAGACAGAGAGGGATAGGTAGTTTGTGCACGAAGTGGTGAATGGACTCCAGACAGAGGAGCAGAAAGAGTGTGCGAGAAAGAGAGAAAGAAGGGGCGAGTGGGCGACAGACACATAAAGAGGTAGTGCCTGTGTACACAGAAGACACCCCTAGAAGAGGAGGAGAGCATGAGATTGAGGGACGGAAACCTTGAAAAGGCACGGGAAATTAACTGTGCTTGAAGACCGGAAGTCAACCACATGAGAGAGGCAGGAAGAGTGTGTGAGAGAGCGAGAGAGAAGGGGTGAGAGGGAGTACGCGAGAGAGAGGGCTGTCGTCATAGGATAGTGAACCCCAAGAAAATGATGAGAGATGGGATCACTGAAGATTTCCCTGATATTCTTAGGACTGTGAGAAGAGAGGGCATGCCCTTCATGTTCAGGGGTGCTAATGGGTTGATAGTGCAGCCTCCTGGGAGGGGGAGATCTTGGAAGGGGAATTGTTGGGGTAGGTTGTGGTGGTTGTGAGAAGATCTGTGGTATGCTGAGGTCAGTGCATGAGGTGAAAGGTCACTCACTGAGATACAGAGAGCCAGGGGGCAGGAGGTCCATGGAGTGCAGTGTGGCATGTTCAGGGACTGTGAAAGAACACGAAGGGTTACAGATACCAGGCTGTCCAACTTCTGTTTTGTAACGTCTGATGATGTTTTGTATGCTGAAGGCTTCAGGGATAATGTTGTTGCCAATATTTGTGTGGGGGGCGGTTAAGTGTAAGCCATGTTGCTGTAGACTGCATCTCATTAGTGCGCACTGATAGTGTCTGTTTCTAACAGGAGAGGGTAAGAAGGCACCGTGGCCTTCGTCTCCCCCTTCTCAGAATGGCGAAATATGGAAGGTTTGCAAAAAAAGAGAGGGACCCCTTGGTCTAACCAAAGGAAATAGGGTACTCTTGTACATAAAAACTAGGTTTTTCCTTGGTTATCTAAACACACATATGCACACAATATCACATCCTATTCAAAAAAGATTTATACTTACAAAACCACAAATTGGAAAGATAAATAAAGAATGAAAGCCCAAACAATAAACTCAAAAAGAATGTCAAAAGTAGAAGTCAATACAAAAGTTTTATTAAAAGACTATACAATTCAAGTTAAAAATATCATAAAATCGAAATTAAAAACATAGTATATCAAATCAATATTGTATAAAACATACAATCAAAAAGGCAAGTTCATACACTATTGTACCCCTGCTGGATGATAAGGGACAAATAGCCAATTTCAATCCTAACTATAACCCCCCGAGAGAAAGACAACAGACAATACAATTTGTCATAGATTGTGACACATCCGTAAGAGAAAACAAACTACCGAATTGTGTCAAAAGGCTGCGTCGACGCATTTCGATGGCACTCATATATTCACACCATCTTTATCAAGACTATCTTATAGTTCTCTCGATGGAAAATTCTTACAATATCACATAAATCAAGACCTCCTGTATCAGGTTGTAGGACCCTCGCTTTGTAAAGGGTACTTCGTCGTTTAAATAATAATCACAGATTTTGTAGCATTGTTGATTGTCACTAGAGTATCGGCGCCTTCATAACATCTTGGAAAGGTCTAATTAAAATATGAAGCTGCCTACTCTTGCCCTTCACGATGTGGGCCTAGAGGTTAATTGAGGGCTACGCCGTCTTGTTCCCCTCAAATTTTACTTTATAAGCCCTTCATTAATTGGGCTTTGCATAGAGTACGGTCGCTGCTACAACTCTCCTGACACCCGGGGTATGACGTACCGGTATGATGTTTTATTAGGGAGTTAGACCAGAGTCCCTGGCCCTGCATTTCTAGTCACCCCCTGACCTCTATCCTTTTGGATTATCCTCACTCGTCTTCCGGATTATGTGCCCTCCTCATCTTACTATTCTCCTCTGCACTATCGCTACCCTAGTGGCCCCTCTTCTCCCTATCATGGCTTCCACTCGAATAAAGTCGGGAGTTAACTGCTTCAAAGTCATCTATCCCCCTAATCTGTCCAAAGCAGCAGCAAAACGGTTCAAGCACAACACCATTTAACACTTCCCTGATTCCCTCTTTGTTGATCAATTCCATAATGGGCACCTAGGGAAGCTAAAAAATGACTTAATTTTTTTCACCCACGACATCCCTTCCTGGTCCACCAGCTTCTTCAATTTCTTCAACGTCTCCTCCTCCTCATCTATCCCGCATGGACAGCGGCTAAAAATGTCCCCCTCCACGAGCTTTAAGGGCTCTCTCACCATAACACTCTACAATAATGGCACCGTCATGATTCAAGCGACAGACTCCTGTCTCTCCCTCTTTGACCATCTCTTCCACTCCCTTCGCCCAACCCATACAACTATGATCTCCCTCAACTCTTCTTTGAGCTCCTCTCCTTTCTCCCTTTCTCCCCCCCGACCCCCCGATACTCCAGCAGGCCGCTCTCCAGGGAGACACAGGCCTACCCTTTGTTCCCCCCTGCCTTTGCTCCCTCCTCTCCCCCCTTCCCAAAATGTCCCTCCCCCTATCTTGTCTATCCGGCCTCTGCCGGATTCTCCGTTTTCACCGCCCCCTAATCCCCCTAAACCAACCCACCGCCGCCCCTCTTAACTCACCTTTCTTACAACCTGGTCTACCGATCAACTTTCCTTACCTCCCCCTTCCCTCCCCCTTTCACCTCATCCCTTTCCGCTCTTCCCCGTCCCCCGTACCCTAAACTCTTCTCTTCCGCCTCCCATCTATCTTCAACCCCACCTTCCTCATCCCTTGCTTCCCAACCTTGTCTCCCTCCCTGACAATTCCTTCCTCGTCTCTCCCTCTGACCTTGCAGTCCCTTGCTCCTCCCTCAGTTTCCATCTAGCCAATTCCCCCCACTCCACCTGTTACCTGTCCCCCTACATTCACCTTTCATAGCCTTCAGTACCTGTCTAGCACCATCCTCTCCTTTCTCCCCATACCTCTGGCCTTCCTCGGACCCCCGCCCTCCCCCCTTTACAGCCCCCTCTCCTCTCGTCTCCACATACCTTCGGACTTCATCTGACCCCCCGCCCTCCCCACCCGGTTCAGCCTCATCTCCCCTCTTCTCCCCTTACCTCCGGCCTTCATTTGTCCCCCCTCCTACTCCTCAACTTTCTCCTCATACGTATGCCCTCTTCTCTTCCCCTCTGTTCAGCACCAGCAAAAATATTTCTCTTCCCACCACTGTTTCACCATCTACTCCTATTGTCCACCATCTTTCCTCACCTTCTACCCTTACTCCCCACCCATCCCCCCACCCCTCCCCTCCCTCCCTCACCCTCTGTACTCTCTCCCTTATCCCGTTCCACCATCCCGCCCCGTCCTCCCTCACTCTCTGCACTCCCTCCCGTATCCCGCTCCGCCAGCCCTCCCCGTCCTCCCTCACCCTCTGCACCGCCTCCCTCAACCCATTCCCCCACCCCTCCCCGTCCTCCCTCACCCTCTGCACTCCCTCCTTTATCCATCGAGCCACCCAACACTCCGTGCTCAGCTCTCCTCTCTCTGGAAAATAAACTTGATTCTCTCATCTATTCCATTTCCCAGCTTGTAGCGTCCATCTCACGTTTAAGTGCCAAGTTGTCCCCTGTCCCTAACAACCTCCCGAGGAGTTCCTTGCTCCCGCGCCCCAATAAAACCATCCACAGTCTGTCCTCTGCAGACATCACCAACTTACTGGCCAGCTACAAGACCACCAACATCACTCCACCTCCACCTTCCTCTCCTAATAATTCTATGCAGTTTCCTATTCAGACCATCTCCTCTGTCAGACCTTACCAACCTCCCTCTTACCGGGCTCCCTCATTCAAGAATCTTATCCCTATCTCCCTGAACAACCCTAACACCCCCATCACCAAAACATCTGCGTCAGAGCTGCACTGCTTGCTCCACAACTGCAGATCTGCAATTAAACACAAAGTGGAAATCTCTGATACTATCACCCACCAAAATCTTGACATGTTCTTCCTCACAGAGACCTGGTTTAATGACTCCTCTCATACTTTGTTTGATCGTCTGGTACCCACTGACTACTCTATCCTCAGAAATGACAGGGCAGACAAAATTGGGGGCGGTGTCGCTATCATCGTCAGGAACTCCCTTCAAATGAAAGCCTTCCCTACCACCCTTTTCCGTACATTCGAATGCCTATCCCTAGAACTTCAAATACATCACGGCTCACCCTTTAGATTCCGTGCCATCTACTACCCGCCCGGTAACTGCTCTTCCTTTGTGGAGGAACTGACTGACTTCATCAGTGACCAATTTTCTCAAAGTGACAGACAGATATTCCTGGGTGACTTTAATCTCCACTGGGGCTCTTTGGAAGACTCGGCTGCCAACAAGCTTGCCTCCTTTCTCTCAGCCAATGATCTCCTCCAACATTGCTCGGAAACCACACATTCCAAGGGCTCAATTCTGGACCTTGTCATATCCAAAGCAGACCTGCTGACTACTGCTCCCCCCATCCATGTAGACTGGTCTGAACACTTCCTCATTCCCTTCCGTTTTCACCTATCGCACGTTATAACTCTCGGCCAACCTAAAAGAGCTACTACCTGGTTCCGCAACACTAAGAACATTGATCTGGACACTTTTTGTGATTCTGCTATGCGGGCACTTCCGAGACTAGACCCTAGCGTGGATGTCAACGTTCTCACTTCTCAGTGCCTCTCAGTACTAGCAGTCGAAATCGACAATGTCGCTCCTCTCCAAAGCAAAAGGAAAAGACCCACCCCCTCAGCACCTTGGTTCAATAAAGCTCTCTACGATGAAAGGAAAAACCTTAGATTCCTGGAGAAACATTGGAGAAAATCTCCTTCCACCTCCAATCTCTCTCTTTTACGCTCAGCAAGATCCAAATATCACTACCACATCTTCCTTGAAAAAGCATCACATTTCAGATCCCTCCTTGACTCAGCCAAAAACAGACCCAAAAAACTTTTTGACCTCATCAAAAACCCAAACTGTTCTCCCCTAACCATTAAGCCTGAGGATTCCTCAAAGAAAGCAGCAGATTTCGCTATATTCTTCGATGAAAAGGTCAAAACACTGGTGGATCAGGTCGCCCACCCCTCCCCCATTGAGGAGCGGAAATCCTTAGTTACCTGGCAGAACTTTGACGTCATCTCGGAAGATGACCTCCTCAAATGCATCCTCGAAACTAAACCCTCCAACCATTCTTCTGACCCCATCCCTAGCGACATCGCCATCGATTACTACACCTATACTCTCTTACTGGACCAGGCTAGTCAATCTCTTCCTCAGTCAAGGCTCCCTCCCGGTTGCCCTCAAATCAGGTCAGGTCACCCCTCTTCTAAAAAAAACCCTCCGCCGATGCGAACGACCTCAACAACTTCCGCCCTATCACCAACCTCCCTTTTCTTTCGAAAATCACCGAAAAATGTGTTGCGAAACAACTTTCCTCACATATTATGGACAATAACCTCCTCGACGTCTTCCAGTCGGGCTTCATCCAAAATTGCAGCACTGAAACAGCCCTGCTGCAAGTGATTGACGATGCGCTGCATATACTCGACTCTGGGGAATCGTGTCTTCTGATTCTTCTAGACCTCTCTGCAGCCTTTGACATTGTTAATCATAGCACCCTCCTCAACACTCTTCAACAGAGAATGGGACTGGATGGCACAGTGCTCAAATGGTTTGCCTCTTTCCTCTCGGACAGATCCCAAATGATCAAGATAGTGAACAGTCTTTCATCTCCTTTGGCCGTAGGTCAAGGCGTCCCTCAAGGTTCTATCCTGGCACCCACCTTGTTTAATCTCTACCTGGAACCTTTAGGGAACCTCCTAAGCAAATCTGGGATCCATTACCATCTTTATGCGGACGACACTCAAATCTACCTTAAGGTGTCTTCCGCACACGATCTCTCCCTACTCAACTCTACTCTCAACTCTATTCACAACTGGATGTTAGCTCACCAACTCATTCTGAATCCCGCCAAAACTGAATTCCTCCTCCTCTCTACCTCTCTCTCACCTCCTCCTGTTCAATCTTGGATGGATCAGCTGAACCTACTAAACAACAAACCCATCATTGTCGACAGTGCTAAATCCCTAGGTGTCATTCTTGACAAAAGACTCAACCTAATATCCCACATCAACTCTATTGCTAAGAACGCACGTTACCAGTTGCGCCTTCTATGGGGGATCCGTCGGTTCTTCCCGGAGAAAGACTTAAAAACCTTGGTACAATCTCTGGTTCTCTCAAGACTGGATTTATTCTCTTCTGACGGGCCTACCCAAATCCCACCTCTCCCCTCTCAAATCCATCCTCCATTCAGCAGCTCGCTTCATTTCAGGGTCTAAACGAAGCGACCACGTCACTCCTATCCTGTCCTCTCTTCGATGGCTTCCGATCGAGGCAAGATCTATTTACAAAACTGCCTGCATCACACACAAAGCCTTACACACGTCCTCCCCTCATTACCTGGCGAATAAATTGAAATTGTCCGGTGGCTCTCGCCCTTCTCGCAATGCGGAAAAGCTTCTGCTTGAGCCCCCCGTCTTCAAAAGGGAAAGATCGATAACTCAATCCTTCTCAGGCAATGTGGTGAGAATCTGGAACTCGCTTCCCCCATTGCTCCGTGCCACCTCCTCTACCCGGATCTTCAAAGCTGACCTAAAATCTCTTCTCTTCCAAAGACACTTTCAGAACTAATACTTTCATTCTCAGGCCCCTCTAGGAAGTTCGCTCTTCATTGTAAATTTGTACTTTTTCCTGTACATTCCTCACCCTTGCGTGCTGTGTTGGATTTTATGTGTGTGTTCCCTTCATTTCAAGTCCCCTGTTTAATTCACGCCCTCTCTACTCCCTCAAGGAAGTTCTTCCACTATAGGAAATTCTGTACTCCATGCCTATAGAAGTGCCTTCCCAGTGTGGTATGAGTGACTGCCACTTATTGCAGTATTATACCTCTATTTGTATTTTGTATCTCATGTATCATGCACACCTGTCACTTTTTCCTCTTGGAACGTATACCTCTTTTTGTATCTGGTTTGTTTGTTATTTGCACAATTGTCACTTTTTCCTCATGTAATGTAACGCTTGCTTTTGTATTATGCTCACTTGTAACCTTCTCCTCATGTAATGTTACTGTTCCTATTGTGAAGCGCTCTGACACCTTCGGGTAAAGTCCGAGCTATATAAAAACGCATAAATAAATAAATAAATACTATTGTGCACACTGAGGAGGGGAGGGAGCCCTGACATGCTAAAGATAATGAGGCGCTCACTCGGACTGGGAGGCAGTCTCCGCTCCAGCCTCAGCCACTTCCTGTGTTGCACAGCTCCAGTTTTTCAAACAAGTTTGAAACGCAGAAACAAGAGCTTACCAGAGATTAAAACCATAAAGTGATCCAGAGGCCTCTTGCTGCTTCACTCGATGCACATGAAAAGGGAGGGGGTGAGGGGCGGCTGAAGCAGCGATGCAGGAGGGGAAATTGTCTCACTTTGAAATCGAGATAACACCACAGTTTACAGCCCTGTTAACAGAAAAGCTTGTAGGTAGTCAAAGATGACCACTCGGGGAAAATGCTCTTTCAGATGTTAAATAAAATGTCCCAGGGCCGGTAACTAAGATGGAACAAGTGTAAGCCTACAAGAAATGGGGGCCTGCTACATGGAAGGGAACTAACAACGAAAAAGGAGGGACAAATATGAAAAATAGCCACTTAGAAGCAAGGGTTTTTAAAGGACACTGACAAATGAAAAGTGGGAGTGGGCTGTAAGCCCACAAAATAGAATCTAACATGTCTTGAAGAGGCAGTGCAAGCGCTGTGTATGCTCAACCTAAAAAAGGAGGAACGTTTAATAAGAGGCTTGGCTTTTGTAGCGTGGATCTATTCCCCATAGATAGGAAGAACATGAAAAATGTATGTCATAGATGGACTATCCTCATAAATTCAACATGATAGGACTTTGTTAGTAGTGGCCATCGATAATTCTATAGTGCTGGTAAAAGAGGTGGATAATTAAGTTGGGTACTTTCTTTTTATGAAGTCATTTGTTTTCTATTGGTGTCAACAAGTAATGTGTTATTTAGGGTAGGTCAGCAAACAGATTGGATGCTGGGCAGTGTCTAATATTGAGAAACTCCATGAGTATGTGAAGTATGTACTTCTCAATCAATCAATCAGGTCGCTTATAAAGCGCACTACATACCCGCGAGGGTCTCAAGGCGCTGGGAGAAGAGGGGGGGGGGGTGGTGCTACTGATCGAAGAGCCAGGTCTTGAGGAACTGGGGTTCCTCTGAGGTCTTTGCTAAGAATTGTAGAATTAAGAGATAATCAGTGGGGCACTAAATGCAATCCAAGCGTCCAGTTGTCAGATCAGACCAACTGTTTGTTCAAGACCTTCACATGATAATTAGAGTTGGAAGTCATAGAGCATGCTGACTAATACATTTATCCTCAAAGCAGGAATTGTATTGCCCATTCTGTTGATATGTAGGAGATTTACCAAGCAACAAATGAGTCCCCAAGACAATGTGAGATGGAGGTCAACAGCGTCAGAGGAACTAATCATTCTATATGTGTTGGGGTTGATCTTTAAGCTTGATCTGAATTTATCTCGGTCTCCTATCAAAGTCTCTACAATTTGGTGCAGACCTCCGTATCGGATTGCCACTGAGAAGACTTTAGATGTTTGTTCTCATCTCCTTTGTATGATGGAGCATAAGCGTGCATGTCATAGCCAGATTAATCTGGGCCTGCGGCTGCCTTCAGTCTAGTGAATCTAGTTAGTCCTCTAGTTCATCTTGTTCAGTAAATTCAAGAGTCATGATGTCTTCTTTAATGGGCAACCCTGCTGGTTCAAGAATCCCAAAGTTAATGCCCCATTTCTGATGTCTAAGTTAGAGTACTAAGATTTTATTTCTTTTAATATTAAAATCTGACAAACCGTATGCAGAGGAGAATATAGCATTTGTTTCAAGTAGGAATAGACCACTTTTCTTTTTAGCTACTTTCAGAATCTCACAGGCCTGTGGATGCTCCAAATAACAGGCAACAAGAGGATGAGGTTTAGCTTCATTGAGTGTTGCAAGTGGACAACTCAATTGTTGTCTCTGAAATTCTTCAGAAAATTGTAATTGCAGCAGGCATGGTTTTGGCAAGGAAACATGGTAGATCATCCTTTTAAATTTTCTTGGGATTCCATAGAAATGGAGTCCATTTGGTTTCATATTTTGTGTCCAAGGGAGTATATCTTGGCCCTATGTTTGAGATTTGTCTCGCTTTTTTCTATATCTATGATTCTCCTTTCATCAACATCTAGACATTTGTTGTTGGCTCAAATGTCTCTGTGGATGGATTAGGGTTCTGAGGATGTCTGCATCTTAATGTCAAGCTTGTTCTTAGTAGCCCTTGTTGTGTATAGTTCCTTCGTGATTGAGACAAAGGTTACTTCTGACTTCCTTAACAATTCTTATATTCAGGGATGTACACCCCAGAGATTTCTTCAGAGAACTGTAGCTATCTTTCTGTGTACCACAGTGGCAACGGAATTGGGTCACAATTATGAACCAGCTCAGCTCTTGGCAAACCCTGTTTGACACTCCACATAAGCAGGCCTCCAATGGAATTCAATTTCTTATGTTCCAGGGTATAGCAACTGTGTGGTGGTGTGATATATTGAGTTAATTAACTCTAAATGTTCTGGCATTAGCTAGCGTCTCGGGAGCAACCACAGCATGAAAGACAAGACTAGTATTATATTATCATTTGGGTGAGGAAATAGCAGGACACAATCCATTCAGTCGATTGGAGGCAGTCTGTAGGGTAGACTGCTTCTGCAAATCTGGCTTTTTCTATAGTGCAACTTCTATATTATGTAGGTGTAGAGTCTGAAGTACTAAACAGAGTGGGAAAAAATATCCTGTAGCCCCCAGCCCATTTCTTTGAGATTGTCCACAGGGGTGTCTTGAGGATCCATTGGAGATTATTCTTCTAGTGTATGCCTGTGCTTGCACCAGGTCTGAGAGGCACACTCAGTACTTTCCCAGGGCACACCCAGTTGTCTAAATAAGGGGGAGTCTGTCCCTGGGCCCTCACCTTAATATGTGGTCTTACGGCTAGAGCGGCCGACCTCGATGCTGGGGAACCGGGTTCGAGTCTTGGCAGGGACGCTGAACATCCTGTGATTCTGGGCAAATCACTTAATCTATTGTGCCTAACAAAAATGAATGTGTCCTTGTGTAACACAACTGGTGCTCATGTAAAGCGCTCTGATACCTGAAACCTTCGGGTCAAGTTTGCGCTATATAAAGCTCTGTTAAAAAACAAATTTCAGCAATCCCGGACTCTTATCACCACACTCCACTGCAGTAGACACCTGCTCCTTCATGACAGGGCAAGGCTCACCTAATGAGGCCACTGCATCATCGGAGTAACGCAGGCCACCAATGGTCCCAGAGCAGGGAGAGAATGCAGTCCATTGTTTCTTGTAAGATCATGTGGTTGCAGGGCAGATCAGTGATGGCCCCCCAGCTGCAGTAGTGTTTTGCCACATGACATGACATGAAATTAAATGAATTGGATTTATAACAGTGCAAACAAATGCTCAAGGGCGTCAAGACACTAAAGAAAAAGGTTAGTTCAGAACAGACATGCAGTAAAAACATAGCAGAAAAACCATCAAGAATCATTGCATAATCAATTAAATAGTGAAGAGCTATGTTTTCAAGGCCTTTCGAGAAGGCGCATGAGCCTGAAAGTGGGTGACAGATCAAGGGATGGAATTTCAGAGCTTGGCTTCAGCAACTGAAAAGGCTCTGCCTCCCCACCTTGCCTTCCGGGTTTTAGGAACAACCACTCCGTTTAGGTTTGCAGAGCGGAGATGTCAAGAAGGGATATGCCAATGAAACATTTTTCTTATTCCTCTCAGTCCAGAATTATATAGCGCCTTATACACAATACATAAAGATTTAAACATAATACACTTATTCATTGGTAGCCAATGAAGCTTCGATATCCCAGTCAAGATGGATTAGTGTTTGAGGTTGTTGACAATCCGTCTCGCCAATGCATTGTGAACCAGCTGCAGATTAGCAATGGCAGACTTATTGATCTCCATATATAACCTGTTACAATAATCTAACCTAGCTGAAACCAGGGCCAGAGTCAATTGTTTACCTGCTGAAAGAGGAATAAAGGGAAACACCTTTCTGAGAGTCCTAAAACAGGTCGATACAATACGATTGACCTGAAGTTCAAATGAAAAATTTGTATCTTCCAGGACTCAAGTTTTTTGCTGAATCTGCAGTCGTACTTAGGGTGCCCAACATTTCCGGCCACTAGGAGTTATCCCAGATGGAGGGTTGGCTACGAAAAAGATCAAAACCTCAGTCTTGTCTCCATTCTGCCCAGGTAGCTTTTGCCCATCCAAGTGGTTACAGCCTGCATGCAATTTTTAAATGGAGGAGATAGCCTGTCTATCTTTGGTAATTGACACAATAATTTGCGTGTCATCGGATTATGATATGATCTGCAGCCCAAAGGACCTTATCAAGTCTTTCAGTGGAGAAACATACAGGCTGAAAAGTGTAGGGCTCAAGGGAAAAACCCTGAGGGGCCCCACATGGCACAGTGATGGACTAGGAGCTGTATTGGTATTAAGGTCACACTGAGAAGGGAAAGGTCAGTTTACTCAGGTGTAAGATGAGTAAAGCAGGCAAGAGCTGCTGTCTGATTCTTAGTTGTACCCACAAGCTCTGACGAAATTCGCCCAGTACGAGCAACCACAGGGGAGATGTTATTGGGCCCTGTGTTCAGAGTGTCCAATTCCTTGTAGATATTTATTATTTTGGATTGAAAAAGGTTTGCAAATCGGTTGCAAAAATTCTGGGATCCCTATATACTGGAGGGCCCATTAGCTGCAGAAAGCAAATTAACCAATTTGAAGAGTATTCTCAAGGATTTAGCAGACTTGAGTCTATGATTACAAAATAGAGATTTCTCTTCCTTAATGTCCATTTTGTAATCCCTAATAATAGTCTTATTTAGGTTTCTTTCCTTCAAATTATAGCATTTTCGCCAAGCATGTTCACGGCATTGGCAGGCCTGTCTTAATAGTCTGAGCCATTCTGAAAACCACAGGGAAGTAGACTTCTTCCTGTGTGAGTATTCTTAATAAGGGCAACCTGACACCATTAGTTATGGAATCAGCCAAGCTCTGCTCCCTAGATCCAGCTTTCCACTGAAAAACTGAGACTGTCTGCATCATTGCTGCCTAAACCACACTGGTGTTTCCACACTTATGGTGACACAAAGGAGAGTTAGGCAAGCTGAGCAGAGCATCGAGCGAGAAGGGCGGTTGCAGGACCTCGGAGTTCAGCACTGGGCAATGGAGGCCAAACTTGGGGTTCTCCTTCATTGCCAAACCGGCACAGTGAGTTTCAGAAAATCTCATAGACAAGCCTTATAATCTGCCATTTCCAAGATACTGGTTAGGCCAGAAAACTCTATTTGAGGCTTCCAATCCAAGATGAAGTAGTCTTTTCTTGCGAGGTCAGTCCCAGTTTGAATCACATTTATTGATTCCTTTACAAGTGGTCATTGTATCACAAAGCATTTTCATTGCATTAATTGTCCTCTTGCTACTGTCTTTTGTCCATGATGTGTGCTTCTTGCAGTTGGACCTTCTACTGGGTTACTTCTTGATGTCCATTCTTGGCTCTCTCCTCTTCCCTAATGTCAGGTAGAGTTTGGTGCCTTGCAATTAACTTCTGTATTAATTTAAATGTTCTTCATTTTCAATCATGAACAACAAAACTGCTAAAGTGCTTTTTACTGTTTGTGTTTCTCTTCCTGATTGGAATTCTAAAAGGGAGATACTAGACAGATATCTATTGAGCTATGAAGTGCAGGGTGACACCTTGGCTACTAGGAGCAGTCACCCTTTCTCAGACAACCATGTAGGAATCCGGACAGACCTTTTTAGTATCCAGTCCTTGAGAAACTCTAGTCATCTATGCCAGGGAATTGAGTACAGATTAAATATATTGCACTTGTCCTGGTCCTCCTCAATGTTTTTATTGCCATGTATCTTGTACATACTTACTTATATGCCTTGTCTGTAGACACCATTTTTGGTGCCGATTCATGGTACAGTGCCTGACTATGTACAAGTCATGTGTACGGCCTAGATACTTGGCTACAACATGGGTGAAGCAGTATTTGGCATTACCAGTACATTTACTGAATGTGTGTATTTGGAGTTTCTGTATCTGTGTGTCATGTCAGCAAGTGTACCAAAATGGTATGCATGCAGTTAAGGGCACCCTTTAATGGCAATACAAGTTAGGGTGTCAAACTACAGATGAAGGAACTTTAAGGTCAACCTGACCATTGTTAGTGAACTCCCATGCATCTGGACCCCATTTTCAGCTGTAGACAGAAACTTGATAATGTTACCTTGGAAGAACACAGTGGGTTATTAGATATAAATGTGTTCTTCAAAAAGCATCATGAATTAAAACAAAAAGGGGATATTCCTACAGGAATGTTATGAAAAATAATTACAAGTTAGGAAGGAGTCTGGTTGCCTCAAATGACAATGTACTACTTCATCTTGTTGATTCTTTTGTCAAATTCAATATTGGCCTCTACTGATCTCACCCACAAATAAGGTTGTTTATTTTGTATTTAATAAAGAAATAAATAAAACGTTATTGTTATGTAAAAGCATAAACTTACTCCAATGGATGCTGAAGTGCTTGTCCATTGTCCTATGTAAGTGAGGATCATGGGCATGCCATATTTAATTGTGTCAAGTACAAGAGAAATAACAGTCTTTGAATTTTTTTTTTGATAGATATTGTTAGACCTGTCACCGTTAGGATGGTCTTCCCCCTCCATTTTTTGCTTCTTCTTCCATTTTTTCAGGTATAGTTTTTGCTGGCATTAGGACTCCTCACTCTCTACCACTGCTGACCTTCACTAAAGTGCTTGTGTTCTCGCCTCTAAACATGGCAATATTGGCTTATTCCCAATTAGCATATTTAATTTACTTATAAGCCCCTAGTAAAGTGGCACCACATGAACCCAGGGCCTGTAATTGTACTAGTGGACTTGCAGCACTAATTGTGCCACCCACTTAAGTAGCCCTTTAAACATGTCTCAGGCCTGTCATTGCAGAGCATGTGCATGCAGTTTTACACTGCCATTTCGACCTAGCAAAATAAACCTTTTGGGAAGCCCAAACCTTCCTTTTTATTACCTATAAATCACCCCTAGGATAGGCCCCAGACATCCAGAGAGCATGGTTGAATGTTTTTAAAAAGTAGGACATGTAATTTTAAGTTTTACACGTCCAGGTAGTGACAAACTCTTAAACTCGTTTTTCACTACTGTAAGGCATATCTCTCCCATAGGATAACATTGGAGTTGCCTTATAACATTTAATAAGGACTATTTCCAAATGGGAAGGTATGACCAGTTCATGTTTGGTGTCTCTGGAATCAAAATTTAAAATGCTAACTAATGGTGAAGTCAGATTTTAATTTGCAGTTCTGAAAACGCCACTTTAAGAAAGTTGGCAGCTGACAGCTGAGCTTTGTGTGTTCGTCCTAGACAGTCGCACACACACAATATGGATCTTAGGTGTGCCTGGATGGGCCATTACTGGCAGAATTGGAGGGAGGAGCTGGGCACACCTGAATAGGCTGTGTCCTGCCGCCACACAAAGTGCTGCATACCCCCTGTAGATAGTCTGGAGACCGGGCAGGGAATGCAGGATGCCTGGAGACTACAAAGGGAAACCCCTAGAAGCCTCTACCCCACTTCAAAGGCACAACTGGGTATAAATACTGGACCTCAGACACTAACTCTTCAGTACACTTCTGGAGTTGTGGATATTCTGCCAAGAAGAAGGACTGCTGTGCTGCTGAAGGACTGACTCTCTGCTGGACTGCACTCTGCCAGGCTCCTGTTTTGCTGTGGTGACCTACTGCCTGCTGCCCTCTTGCCTGGGTGAGGACTTGTAGTGTAGTTCCTATTTCCCTAATAGGCTCTGCGCATTGGAATAATATAACCTATAGGCTTGACATAGGACTGAGGTCGGTATGTCCCTATCGAGTATATTAAACTTAATTACTTGTGCCAGCAAGCTCTGAGGCCACTAGAAACTCCTTGAGAACAAGAAGGGAGTAGTTTCTGGCAACCGCATAAACATGACCACTTTGTTTCCCTTTAGAATCGGAACACGTCTCAGAATCGTGGAAACAATAGATAACAGTTTCACTAAGTCAATCGTGCATGCTTAGTTTCTACAGAGTTACACAGAAAGGAAAGACGGGCGTTTCAATAAAAGGGTTTTATTGAACAGTCTTGTTTCTCGTTTAAGAGATATGTGCTGTTATGATCACAAGACAGTATGCAAGATAAATAATGTACAGCGTAAGCAGTAGAAATAAATAATACTGCGCTAGCATTATCTTTTAGCATATATTCACGTACATAAATAACATGAGCTAAATATGCGAGTACTCATACGATGAGTCTCTAAGCTAGTTCTACCCCAATGTACCTAACCTGGTCTAGGTGTAGGGAAAGGTAAGAAATAGGTGGAGTATTCTCTAGTATGGTATACTAAGAGTATGTTAAGTCTAGTATGCCAAGAGTCCCTCTAGGATCTAGTCAGCTCCATACCTTGAGAATGAGAGAGGTGGGAATCTCTTGCTGGATCTGGAACTCTAACACCCCGCGAAGTGAGTCAGAACACTGGAAGCTGGATTCTTTTGCGTGCAGGAATGTCAGCGTCTTCTCAGTGCGTCAGGCCGGGATACGGGCTCCTCTGAAGTCGAGGTCTCCTCTAACTTGCTTGGGTGAGGGAAGTTATATTTATACCTGATAGGTGCCTCGGAATGTTAGCATTGACGTGAAGTCGGACAGAGGAAGACGTCAGGAATGAACCCTTAAGGTATAACGATTCATACATAATAGATGAGTTCTTGGAGAAATCAATAGTCCTGTGCAAGGGGAACTCCCGAAGCTTAAGGGTCTGGTTTCTAAGAACTCGTTGTGACGTTCGGGTGGACGGATGTCGGTGACCATGCCTGTATTTGGAGTGCACGGTTAATGCCTAAATAAGGACTGGGATTCTATGCCTATATAAGGGCAATGCGAATTGTGCCTATATAAGGACATGTTTCAGGAAAACCTATATACGGACACCTAAAGCGGAATACAACCCCCACTCCACCTTCGAATGAACGATAATACTAAATGCTAAACATTTAAATGCTAAACATAAAATTGAGTACCACATGTTGCTAAAAACATTTCTAAAAGCATATTAAAAGAAGCTCAAAATAAACTGTTGAAATGCAACAGGTACTGTACATTTAAAGCATCGTTATCATTCTAAGCATATAATGGAAATAAATGCCATATGAATGAACAAATAGAAATATATACATATGATGAAATGGTTGATAAGTTTTCAAAAATCAAAGCCATTGCATATCATGGTATTAAATGAAATGTTAGACAAGTAAGGTGACAATGTGTCCCCGGAAGTATTCAAAGAAGTCCGTTTCATAAGACTAGTTCTACTGTAAGCAGATTGTTTTTTGCCATGTCATTTCAAAAAAATTTAAAAGAAAAAAGTTCAATTCTGGGAAAAGTTCCAAGTTTTGAAAAAATGAAGGCCAAATTTCATTGCTTCCCTGGTACACTGTGAGCCGAATCAAAGTCAGTGTATGGGTCTGGTGTAAACATGAGATCATCTATTTCCGTAGCCAAAATATCGTCCACCGAAGTTGGTGACATTTGGAACACCTCATTCAGAAGGTTAATTGCACAGAGATGAGAAACATCGCCTTCAGCAGAAGATGCAATGTTCGCGTCCGTTGTTACCTGTGTGCCTGTTGATACATCTCGTACCTCAGCAACTGCCGTAAGCGTCTGTGAGATCTCAATGAATGCCGTCATCAGGATTGGAAGCCTCTGGGGACAACACAGAGCATGGGCCGTTATCGGGTCCAGCAGAGTATCGACATCTGTTGGCATGACTGATGGGAGTGTTGGACAGGTGTCTAGCACGCATTCTTCACCGATAAACAGGCAGCGTAGAACAGGTAAGATGCAATCTTGCCAGATTGGTCTGAATGACAGGAACCACGTTGTATTAAGTTCCCGTAGACGAGGCATGCCCAAAGCTGTACTATTCACTCACGGCATTTCCGTTCAAGGAGTGCTTTCTCCACATCGCTCGGAGTGATGTTGGCGAATAGGCTTGCCATAGCGTAGTAGGAGGAATAGAAATAGAATTCCTGCAACAAGTGCTAGAATTAACGGCACACCACCAAACACCGAATGTGCGAAGTTTGGGATGATTCCGAGGACTGCCTGGAAAGGTGCTAATAGTCCGGAACAGATGGTCTTAAATACATGTACAATTCCGCTCGTATCAGACATGTTTAAGATGCGTCCCATCATTTCTACGAAATGTATAGGGCAGTTTGTACGAATTAAAGCCTGTATCTCAGCTGAAGTCCTTGCAACTTGTAAATCATAGATTTCTTTGGCCGAGGTCAGAGGCACTGTTTGTTGTATAAGCATGGCTTTCATTCTGCTTAAAGTATCAAATCGTATAAAAGAGACATTCAACAAAGGCCATAAAGGCGACTCCCTGACTGTGTCTATTGGGGCAAACAATACTTGCATACAGGAAGTGACCCTGGAGTCGACCGTTACCAGATATGGGATGCCTGGCAACATGCCACAGCAACTCTGATCATTCAACATGAGGTAACTCCCATTAGAAAGTTGGCCAAACGTTGGATTAATCACAGTAGCTGGTGTACCCTGCTGGTGGCAGGACAAATTTGCCACAGAACCATTACAAGCCCTGTGTAAAGAAATGTCCTGACAAATCAGTGAACCGCTTAGTGCACTTTCACAGTGTGTACCGCTCAGAAACACTTCACGATCCCCACTCCAACATCTATATGTGTAAGGTAAATTCCAGGATGTCTTAATGTATTCTTTACCCAACCTTTCATATTTGCCTGCTTGCATTTGTTTGAGGCAATACTGAAACTGAAAAGTAGTCACAGGCAGAGTAATTTTGCCATGAATAAGCCATTCTGTAGCTGGTTTTTCTGCCACTGTGAATGGTAATTTTTCCAGTTTTTCAATGCTCAGCACTGTATACTTTGCTCCTCTTTGTGCCAGTTCGATCTGTTTATCAGTTAGATTGTATTCTGCAAACCGAGCCGCCGACGTGTTGATAAAACGCCAAGGCACATAGCCCGCACGCAATGATTGCAGCGTCCAGCTTAATAACATAATAGAACGTAACTGAGATTGGCCTTGATGTAACATGGCTAAATCTTGTTCCAGTATGTCAATAGCAGAGGATACAATGTTGTCCAATGAATAAATTCTGGATGACAAAGTTGTTAACCCGTTGTCGACCACAGTGAGAGTTTTCTCTAAGTTAATACGATCAAGTTCACGTATTTGTTCTGTGGCCTCTACCTGTGACAACTTCCATGCTTCATTATAAGCAGCATAGATGCCGGCATATATGAAACGTTTTTGACGCGGTTTTCTTGGTCCAAGCAAGAATTCCCTAAGGTCTGCGTCTTCTTTAAGTAAAGATAAGTGTTGTTTCACATCCTAAAGTGTAGATTTTTGCAGCCAATTGAGGCATGATTTTCCTCCACTGTATGTTGTTACTACCCCCGGATGTTGTCTTTATTATTATTATTATTTAGGCAATTTATTAAGCGCGCAAATACCCTTAGGTGTCTCGGCGCTGTCTTTGGACGTATCGTGGGTCTGGCCTATGAATAGTAAACCCCTGTGTTTTATTCAGGAATCTTTCTTGACAGATGTTTGTGTCTGTGGGCCGGATCAACCATTTTCTCCAATCAGGATTTGTTCTGTTGATTTGTAGTATTGTGATTGTGATTTGTAGTATTGTGTCAACTGTAACCGCTGCCTGTGTATTGTTATTACTGGCAGGTGTTGGTACAGAAGGTGTTTTCATGTCTTTGATCTTGGCTAAACCAAGGCAAGACGTTTGTTGCACAGTGTCATTCAAAAACATTATTTGCTGAGGAATGATACAGGCTCTTAACAAAGCTTCTATCCCCTGCACTTTCCAATCTTTAGTACCCCAGACAGATTTTGTCTCTATTGTGTCTTTCCACAAGTCGAAACCATGTCTAGACAGTTGGGCAATAAATGCTGCAGAGTAAATCTGTTTTGTATTAGTTAACATAATTTTCTGTCCTGTCTTGTTTGGATGTATGATGTAACAACGCGATCAATTAGATCACGGTACATTACATCGCTTTCTTTACAACGCAAGTCGTTACCACGACTTGCGCTGTAGGGCGCTGGACTTAGGAATAGTATGATTTACTATTCCAACTCCAGCCTACGTACAGTAGGGAAGGTGTTGGAATAGTAAATCACACTATTCCTTAGTCTAGAGCGCCCTCCAGTGCAAGTCGTGGTAACGACTTGCGTTGTAAAAGCAGCGATCTAAATGTACTGCGGTGTTTTGACCGCGTTGTTAAGGTCGTTTCCCGTCTTGTTTACATTTTTATAGTAAAATGTTTCCGGATCAGATGTATTGTACCCTGAAAAATATGGAAACTTTTTAGCAAACGTTTTTGAACTACCTTTTGGTGGTGTAGGATGATGTTCCCATTGGTTAAACATAAACACATTTCTAGGTGTTGCAGATTTATGCAAAAAATGATGACCATAGTGGTTATAGCAATACAGCTGTTCATAGTCTGATGAACCCTCTAAATATTCATTATTCGAAAATGCAGCAGACTTTTCTAGGTCAAACATCATATCATTTACAGTTTCAAAGTCCCAATCTTCAGAATAGGTACTGGATGAAACAAAATCACTTAGTGAAATCTTAAATAAATGTGGAATGTTCAAATGTTCCGTAGGGCCAAAGATATCGAAATCTGTTTTGTCCCACACTATACCATCTTGTATAGGAACGGCTGTGATGTTCACTGCAGACAAGTCTCTTGTTTCACGATGGGATGATTTGTGTGGTTTCAAAAGTAAGTTCACATCTTTACTTTCATTGTCCAAATGGATGTATCTGCCATTTATAAGCATGCTGATAGTCATAACTAAAGCTAGCCACAGCAGAAAGAAAAATATTCCAGAAATAATCCATAGTTCAATCCATGGTGAAACCAGATAAGTCTTTCTCAAAAAATGAAAAAGTCTTGTACTAGCTGTTTAAAAGTTTTTGATGCTGGCGACGTCTCAGGCTCACTCAGATCCTCAGAAAACGTATCAAAGTTAATGAAATAGCCAGAAGCAGTTCTGTCAATTGTTGGAATTGCATCAGGATTTGTTGAAATCGCTGGAACTAGTTGATCACTTGTTACATTGGTGTAGACAGGTGTATTTGGATGAACTGTTACTTGGGTTTCAAGAGGGATGAGTTCCATAGCATTGTTGCTCAGTCCTTCATCTGTTACTGCTGAATTCTCGATGGTTATCAGTCTTTCAGTCTGAACCTCTTGGATAGTAGCGAGAGGAGTGCGTCTGCTACTAGGTCGGAGTCCACGGGGCCTACTATTTAGTATTGGCCACATACTGTGGTTTGATGAGGTCGATGGACACAAATCTTTTCTCCTTTTTTCCAGCAAGGGGCGGCAGAAGTACTGTTCTTGTTCCGTGTACGGCTAGGACAGGTACTGGTTGTCTGTAAGAAGGTCCAAATTCCTTCTTGTCCGCAATCTTCTCTCTGACTAGATCCCCAACTTTTGGAATCCAGACAGGCCTTGCTGGGACTGCCGGTTTTTCCCCAGTGGAGGTTGGCTGCAGGAACACGTTGCTTTGTTTCGATCTTAGTTCATTTAGATCCTGTAAAACAGCCAAACGATCTTTGATATCAAAGGGTTTATTTTCCACCACTGTGCCTTTACATTCTAGATCAGGAACCCACATTATTGTCCCAAATAGGACCTCATATGGAGTGACCCCCCCCCTAGAGAACTTCTTGGCAAATTATTTAATGAGCGTTGGACCCCATAAAGATGTTTGACCCACCCATCACCCGAACCTAATACCCTAGCTGTTATAGACTGCTTTATGTCCCGGTTTTTCCTTTCCACAACAGAATTTCCCTCAGGATGAAACGGAGAGGAGTACCGCAATGCAACGCCCAGACTGGCCATGGCTTCTTTGTAAGCCCGAGAGCAAAACGCAGGGCCCTGGTCAGAATGTAGCATGCCTATTGCGTATGTGCCGATAAAGACTCGCAAATCTTTTATAACAGTTCGAGCGTCAGCCGAGCGCTGAGGCCATATCCATAGGAACCTAGAGCAAGAATCCACTGCGACCATTATATATTTATAGTTACCGTCCCTTTGCAAGGGACCACAGTGGTCCAGGTAAACACAAGCTAATGGTTTGTCTGAAATTAACAGGGGTGTCTGCGCAGAACGTTTCACTGTGGAGACTTTCATCTGTTGGCATATTTCACATTCCAGAACATAGTTCTTGGTCTGTTTCCTAATGCCAGGCCACCAATATCTTTGTTTCAGTAAAGATACTGTTGCAGAAATACCTGCATGGGCAGAGGCTATCCCTTCATGTGCTGCTAGGATTAGTCCTAATCTACGATCCTTGTTTGGAATTACCCTATCCCCCACTCCAGGGATTCGACCAAAAGGAACGTTGTTCACATCAATTACATAAGAGTACTTGAGTGGAAACTTTTTTGGTAACGCTGCACCACTGCCTTTGCTCGTAGCATTGACAGCCAACATTATCTCACTGTCTATTCTCGTTTTTGAACGAGTGATCGCAGCTACGGAAGCCGTCTGAACAGCCCCCTTTGCGGCTTCGTCAGCCAATGAATTCCCTGCAACGTGAACGCCATCACGTTGATGACTCGGCGTGTGTATCACGTGAGCCTTTGGTAGTTCGCTTTTTAACTGAACTACTTGTTCCCAAAGCGTTTTATGCTTTATTGTGCCACCTTTTGCATCTTTGAACCCATTTTCAAGCCAATTTTTTATATATTCATTATACATCTGCACAGAGTAGAAAGAATCGCACACTATTAGTGTGGGGAATTCACGATCTGTACTTTCAAGTGCCAGTTTGAATGCTTGTGGTTCAGCTCGCTGAGCTGTGCAATCTCCTAGAGATTGAGTTTTAGTGACCATTGGTCTGAAGTTTACCATCGCGCATGCAACCTTTAACGATTGCGCACACTGCACTGTAAGCTTGCTTACTCCCTGTAGCGGGTTGTGCGGATCCGTCGTTTAAATTATGAATTCATACTGATCGAGAGGCAGAATTTCAGTAGGCAGAGGACATTCATGTTCATATTGCAGGAACGCTTGTGTTTTTAGATCAGGATCAAAAACATATTCAACATCTGTTGCAGCAAGAGAATTAACCCATTGTATCCATCTAGGATGTAATGCTTTAGCATTTGGAATGCTCGCTTTAGTTACTGCCTCTAAGGCCGGTACTGGGGTTACGACAATAATGCGTTTCCCTTGGGCTAGAGCTCTTTCTTTTGCTACTGCAGTTTGAACTGCTGTCAGTATTTTTTCAGTTGAAGTGAAGCGCATTTCTGCTTGTGTATGCAAATGTGATTTGTATGCTATTGGTACTTTTTCACCCTCATTAAATGTTAAGTAGGTGAATCCGCATTGACCCGAAATTATTCGGATCACTAAGTTGCGTTGACTTACGCGTGTTTGTAAGTGATTTGTTGCTAACATGTTAGCTTGGAGTGAACGCAAGATTTCTGTGTGTTCATGTGCCCAATTTTTGATTGAAAAATCAGGTTTGATTAATGCGTAGAGAGATTTAACCCTTTCAGCGTCATTTAGAATGTAAGTTCTTCCAAAATTTAGGAAACCCAAGATGGATTGTAAATTTTTCTGCATCTTTGGAGGTTGGAGCAGCGCACACCTTTCTAAAAAGTTAGCTGCCAAGCTCTTGCCTTCACTTGAAAGCTCATATCCTAGGAAGAGGACCTTGAGATGGGCAATTCTGGATTTTTTAAAGTTGAACTTATAGCCCTCAGAGGCGAAGCCCAGTGTAATGGTGCTCACCCTGTTCAAGTACCTATCCAGGTCATCGTCTGTCAGATAGATGTCATCGACATATGACAATGCCTCATTATCATAAATTTGTAGTAACTCTGTTACCCTCTCTGAGAATAACCCCGGGCTGTTCTTGAACCCTTGTGGGAGTCGACAAAATTGACGCTGGATCCCCATTATTGAGAAAGCTGTTAAGTACCTGCTTTCAGGTGCTATGTTTTGACAAAAGAAACCATTTGAGATATCCAATGGGGTTTTATATTTTTACGCACAATGTTATTCATTAATGCTGTACTATGTGCATTTTGCACTGCAAATGTTTTAGAACAAGTGTTTAAGTGCCTGTAATCCAAAACTAGACGATATGTATTGTCTGGTTTGGAGACAGGAAACAAAGGATTGTTCATTGAAGAGGTGCATGTTTCAATCACCCCTTGGTATTCAAGTTGATCTAAGATCTCCCTGACCTGTTTTTTAGCTTCTTGCTTTATTGGGTACTGCCTTTGTGCAGTAGGTTCATTTTTTAGATGTATTTTTTGGTGAGGTGAGTCCTCATCCCATCCTACATGATTTTTGTATAATGCTGGGGCCTGGGCAACTGCCCATTTCCTGGCATAAGTATATTTTAGGTGAATTGGAATATGGTTGGAGAAGGCAGGCATAATAATGTCCTCGCCATGTGGGCACTCCCTGACAAATTGTGGTGGCCAGTCTTTTTCTGCTAGAAGTATGTCATAACCCCTTGAAAGTTTTTCCCAAAAGAGTGTTTTCACCTTTCTCGGTATGTCTCCCTCCATTCAGAGTGTTATTTCATATAACTTTTGTGGAGTACTAACCCTGGTGTCTACAGTCTCAACTGCGATGTACTCATTCAAGTCCACTATCTCCAGAAGTTCCTTCAGGTTCTGGCGAGCTATTGTGACTTCTGCCGCACTGTCCAGCATTGTCTGAGCCCATTCTCCGTTCTTGAGTTGTGTTCTCAGTATCCTCGGCATGTCTGATCTTCAGACCTGCTACCTTCTTTTTTGAGAATTGAGGTTTAGATTTATTTTTCGGAACGTGTTTGTCATCTTTCAATTTCACGCGTTCTTCTCTATGTTCTGACCATCCTCTTCTTTCCGATGTCTGTGACGATATCTGAAAGGTACGAGAGGAACGTGTATCAGTATCTTGATACCTGTCAGGCTTTTTTAAATTATCCCTATTCCTGAGGTTATACCTCCTTTCAGAGGGCTCCTATTGAGGAGACCTACCTCGGGATTGAGAACGTTTCTCGTTTGAATTATGTTTATTAGTTTCCCACTTCTTTTTAGAAGATGTAGGAGTTTGTTTAATAGAGTCCTTCTCAGGACTTTCAGATAGTTTTGGCTTCAATGGTCTTCCACCCAAACTATCTCTGCCTAATTCTGCATAAGATTGTTCTATTATTCTGGGTAGTTCTGTTTGATGTTCTGTAGCATCGAATTCCCTTAATCGTTGGCGGATCGCCACTGCTGCTGCCTCCCCTTTAATATTAGATAATATTATTGTTGAGACCTGGTCGAAATTTTTCAATAATTTCATACCTAAATTCAGAGCAGGCTCTGCCCCGTATTCGTTTTGAATTTGTTTCAGGACATCAGGTATTACTGCAATTGACGGAATACCATGTGTTTTAGTATAGATGGCAGCAAAGACTGAGCCCCAAGTGGTGTAGTCTTCCAGTTGTGGTGTGATCCCCATTGGTAAACAGATTGTTAGGATTCTGTGTTTCTCATAAGGGCTAGTATTAGGAAATACTGCTTCTATTTGAGTAATTTTTTGAGCTATCCAGAATGGAATTTGCTCACGTTTTGTGGGCATTTTACCCATGACTGCGTATAAAGTCTGTGGTGTAATTTTTAGTGTATTCCCCTGTTGTGGGGTTTGATTTGGAATTGTCAATGGTGGTTGGACTGTGAAAGTCTGCATGACATATTGGACTAATTGTCTGTAAATTTTTATTAACTCTGTAAGTTGAGTAAGTAATTCCTCGTCTGACAATATATCGATGTCAGGATGAGGTGTGTAGCCGGCTAGAATCGGCCATCTTGCTCCTGGTCTACCAAGTGGACCGAGCCTGGTAATGTTTTTGTGATGTTTTAGGGCGCCTTTAAATCAGAGCTGATGCTCCTGGTATGTTAGTGGAATTTCAATATCCTCGAAAGGAATATATTCCTCTGGTGGTTCATCTTCTTTGTAGAAGTGAAACAGTCTTGTTACAGAATTTGATTCAGGGAATACTATCCATGAATATAATACCTCTGTCTGAAATTATTCGTGTGCCTCTATCACGAAAACTGCTCTACCGCCTCTTGGTGGTAGGCCGTGTTTTATAAGTTTTAGAGTGATGGCTCTTCTTAAGTTTGGATGGATGTCTATAACACCCTCCTCGGTTTCATTTAAACCTGTAAAGTTAAAAGCTGTTACGACTGGGTCAGCCGCAGCTCCACCGTTCCCGGTGTTATTGTCCCCGTTTATGGACATTTTGTTTTTTGAAAAATGTAGAACAAGTTTCAAGGAAACAAAAGATAAGGTGCACAATATTTTGGAACACTGTATCCTTCAACGTTGAACAAACCAAATAACTAATATATAGGGTTTTTGTCCTATTTAGTTATGGCGGATATTTAACCCTACCCACTCCAGACGTCTTATGGAGTATGTGAGTAGGGGTCTCTGAGAAAAGCACGACTGAGTTACTCAGTATCTAGCGTTAAATTACTGCCTTACCAAACGTTTGGGCGCCATGTAGTGTAGTTCCTATTTCCCTAATAGGCTCTGCGCATTGGAATAATATAACCTATAGGCTTGACATAGGACTGAGGTCGGTATGTCCCTATCGAGTATATTAAACTTAATTACTTGTGCCAGCTAGCTCAGAGGCCAATAGAAACTCCTTGAGAACAAGAAGGAGTAGTTTCTGGCAACCGCATAAACATGACCACTTTGTTTCCCTTTAGAATCGGAACACGTCTCAGAATCGTGGAAACAATAGATAACAGTTTCACTCAGTCAATCGTGCATGCTTAGTTTCTACAGAGTTACACAGAAAGGAAAGACGGGCGTTTCAATAAAAGGGTTTTATTGAACAGTCTTGTTTCTAGTGTAAGAGATATGTGCTGTTATGATCACAAGACAGTATGCAAGATAAATAATGTACAGCGTAAGCAGTAGAAATAAATAATACTGCGCTAGCATTATCTTTTAGCATATATTCACGTACATAAATAACATGAGCTAAAAATGCGAGTACTCATACGATGCGTCTCTAAGCTAGTTCTACCCCAATGTACCTAACCTGGTCTAGGTGTAGGGAAAGGTAAGAAGTAGGTGGAGTATTCTCTAGTATGGTATACTAAGAGTATGTTAAGTCTGGTATGCCAAGAGTCCCTCTAGGTTCTAGTCAGCTCCATACCTTGAGAATGAGAGAGGTGGGAATCTCTTGCTGGATCTGGAACTCTAACACCCCGCGAAGGGAGTCAGAACACTGGAAGCTGGATTCTTCTGCGTGCAGGAATGTCAGCGTCTTCTCAGTGTGTCAGGCCGGGATACGGGCTCCTCTGAAGTCGAGGTCTCCTCTAACTTGCTTGGGCGAGGGAAGGTATATTTATACCTGATAGGTGCCTCGGAATGTTAGCATTGACGTGAAGTCGGACAGAGGAAGACGTCAGGAATGAACCCTTAAGGTATAACGGTTCATACATAATAGATGAGTTCTTGGAGAAATCAATAGTCCTGTGCTAGGGGAACTCCCGAAGCTTAAGGGACTGGTTTCTAAGAACTCGTTGTGACGTTAGGGTGGACGGATGTCGGTGACCATGCCTGTATTTGGAGTGCACGGTTAATGCCTAAATAAGGACTGGGATTCTATGCCTATATAAGGGCAATGCGAATTGTGCCTATATAAGGACATGTTTCAGGAAAACCTATATACGGACACCTAAAGCGGAATACAACAGACTGGACCTGCATCTCTTGAACCCAGAACCCAGGGAGGGCTAATTGCCTAGCCTCCTGATCTGGAGCCTCAGGGACATAACAGACTTCCAACAAATTTGTATCCTCACCTAGACTCTACCATTTGTGATTCTACCTTGCCAAGTGGTGCCATTCCATCCCTGGACCCTTGGAAGTGGGCTTAAGGTGCTTTGCCAGGCCCTGTGGACCCAGCAGTATTGATGCAGCTCCTCTGGTGTGCAAAACACACAAGATGATGGACGGAATGCTGCACAATGGCAAACATTCACCCCCAGTCACAGATCTGGGTTTAATCCATCGTTATTTTGCTTCACCACACCACCCCAGTTCAGACATAGCCATATGCAAATCAGTCTTGACCCTGTGCCTCATGGGAACAGTCCAGACCGAACTGCCAAGCCATGTCTTCCATGGACCGGAATCAAGCATCCTAGGACCGGTTTCAGGCTATTAGCCTTCATCAGCCAGGATAGCTTGACTCCAGTGGCGTAGTGAGCACGGGACCCACGTCTGGGCATACCCTTCCCACTTAGGGCGAAATGCAAAACACACAAGATGATGGACGGAATGCTGCACAATGGCAAACATTCACCCCCAGTCACAGATCTGGGTTTAATCCATTGTTATTTTGCTTCACCACACCACCCCAGTTCAGACATAGCCATATGCAAATCAGTCTTGACCCTGTGCCTCATGGGAACAGTCCAGACCGAACTGCCAAGCCATGTCTTCCCTGGACCGGAATCAAGCATCCTAGGACCGGTTTCAGGCTATCAGCCTTCATCAGCCAGGATAGCTTGACTCCAGTGGCGTAGTGAGCACGGGACCCACGTCTGGGCATACCCTTCCCACTTAGGGCGAAATGCAAAACACACAAGATGATGGACGGAATGCTGCACAATGGCAAACATTCACCCCCAGTCACAGATCTGGGTTTAATCCATTGTTATTTTGCTTCACCACACCACCCCAGTTCAGACATAGCCATATGCAAATCAGTCTTGACCCTGTGCCTCATGGGAACAGTCCAGACCGAACTGCCAAGCCATGTCTTCCCTGGACCGGAATCAAGCATCCTAGGACCGGTTTCAGGCTATCAGCCTTCATCAGCCAGGATAGCTTGACTCCAGTGGCGTAGTGAGCACGGGACCCACGTCTGGGCATACCCTTCCCACTTAGGGCGAAATGCAAAACACACAAGATGATGGACGGAATGCTGCACAATGGCAAATATTCACCCCCAGTCACAGATCTGGGTTTAATCCATCGTTATTTTGCTTCACCACACCACCCCAGTTCAGACATAGCCATATGCAAATCAGTCTTGACCCTGTGCCTCATGGGAACAGTCCAGACCGAACTGCCAAGCCATGTCTTCCCTGGACCGGAATCAAGCATCCTAGGACCGGTTTCAGGCTATCAGCCTTCATCAGCCAGGATAGCTTGACTCCAGTGGCGTAGTGAGCACGGGACCCACGTCTGGGCATACCCTTCCCACTTAGGGCGAAATGCAAAACACACAAGATGATGGACGGAATGCTGCACAATGGCAAACATTCACCCCTGGTGTGCAGCGCAACCCTGAGCAGAATCAAAGCATCTACGCTGCTGCATGGATTAGACCCGTTGCAAGGATTCGCATTGCCACTGCAACCCGCATCGCCTTCGGAACCGTTCCTGTACGACACATCCTCGGGCCAGGCCCTTGCTTCTCTCAGTGATGTCATCCTCGCCAACAACGTAGGACTCCATATCGCAGCCTGCCCTTTGTCCTCGTCTGGCACAACCAGAAGTCTACAGTTGGTCCTTTGCGTGTTTTGGCACTATTTTCTCTAAAAACTTTCAAATTCAATATCTCTGGTTCTACTAATTGGATTTTTGTCATTCTGGTCTTGTTTTAATTATTAAATTAAGCTTTATTTTCTCAATTTGATGTAGGATTCTTTTTGTGAGGGGTTTTCACTATTTAATTTTTGAAGTGTTGCAGAAATACTTTACACATTGCTTCTAAGCTTAGTCTGACTGCTCTGTGCCAAGCTACCAGGGGGTTGGGCACAGGTTAATTTGGGGTTTGCTTGTGCCTTACCATGACAAGGATTATGGTTGCTGCTTGACCAGGGCTCACACCCAAGTTAACCAACAACACAGTTTCTTACACTGGTGTTCAGCGGTGAGGGTTGAACTCCTTGTGTTTGTGCAGTACCATACAGTGATTTGGTGTACACTACCCTCTCATATCTAAGGTCAATTCAAGTTTAAAGTATCCCTGATTTGGCCTTTTTGACTTTTCAAAATTCTGTCTGTTGTGACAGAATCCACCTCTACAAGCATGGACTTTGAGCTGACAAACATGGAGTCCTACACTGTGGCCCAGCTCAAGAAGTTCTGTAATGAGAGGGGAGCACGACCAGCAAGGTGGAATTGCAAAAGGCGCAGAGGGCCTGGGCAGAAGTCCACCAGTCACTTGCTACAGCAACTGAATAAGATAAGAAGATGGACAGGGAAGGAGAGGACTTGGAACTCAATCCTGAGGGCCAGCAGCCTGCTGAAGGGGATGACTTGACCCTTGATTTGGAGCTCCATGGAGGGCAGAAAGCAGAGTATCTTCCCGCGGCCTGTCCCCAGAGGAGCTCGCGGATATGAGGGAGGAGAGAGAGTTCAGGCTGGAGATGGCCAAAATCAGAATGGACGTCAGTGAAGAAACTGGCCATGGAGGAGAAACTAGCTTTGGAGCATTTGGCGCATGAAAGGAGCCTTGAGGATCTGAAACTAAAAGCAAGGCAGGAAGGTTTAATCAAAATTGCTGGCAGCATTCCTGCAGTGTCTGAAGGAGACAAAAATGTCTGCATTCTCAAGGATTTGTTGCCCAGTTATGTGGTAGGAAATGGCATTGACAAGTGATTTTCTACATATGAGGCAGCCCTGAGGTGTCATAGGATGCCAGAAGAGCACTGGGTGGGGTGGTTTGTGGAAATGCATGCCTTCAATGGGGCGGGGCACACTTCTCACTTTAGATATTGGGGACCAAACCAGGTACTCCCCCATGAAAGCCATGTGATAGCTAAATTTGGGCTGATCCCTAAAAAGTACTGCCAAAGGTTCAGGGACAGCCAGAAGCTCTCCAACCAGTCCTGGGTATTTTTTGGTGGACTACTCTATCAAGGCACTGAATGGGTGGGTGTAGTTCAGCAACGGTAATTACTACAATGGGCTGCACAATCAAATTCTGAGAGACCACATGCTTTGTATTTGTTTTCCAGAGCAACACCAGCACCTGGTTAACAGCAAGCTAACTGATCCCAGGAAGCTTGCCGAGGTGGCAGACCTCCAGGCCAGCACCAGTGTCCAAAAAGGTATCTGGGGGAGACTCTCACAAGGGTGGTCAGGGGTCCCACCAGAAAAAGAGAGGGGCAGAAAAACTTAAAAATAAGGAGTTCTCAAAAGCCCCAAAATAATTTCCAAGGGAGAAGTGGTAACCAGTCCCAGTCTGAGCCTAAAAATAAGGGGTTCTTTGATAAGCAGGCAGGGAGGTTTGTGCCCTAATGCACAGAGTACTACAAGTATCGGCACTCCTAGGGCAACTCCAAATGTCCGGAGAGGGCACGCCTCCCACTCGTGGGCAGACACCTGGGTTGGTGAGTGTAGTGCTTGGGGAAGAGCTAGTCCAAGTTAGTTTTGGTGTGCAGACAGAGGTGACCCTAGTATTTCTGGGAGATAAGTAGATGGTGCCAAACGCCATATGCCTGCAAATACTTCTAAGTATAAGCAGTGGGTCACTATTAATGGGCAATGGGTAGAGGCTCTGGGTGACACAGGAGCCAGCATGACTACTGTATAAGGTGTCAGCTGGTATCCTCAGAGCAGGTCCTCGCTAACACGTACCACCAAGTCATAGTCGCCGAACAATCTTGAGAGCCATCAACTGGTGGCTCTGGCTCCCTTTGAGTGGGGGGTCTCAGGTTCTCTAAAAGTAGCTGTGAGCCCTACTATCCATGCAGATTGTCTGCTGGACAATGACCTGGAGCACACTATCTGGAGGGAGGTAGAGCTCAGGTCACACTTGAGAGATGTTGGGATTGCCTGAATGGGTCTGTATGACCACAGGTCTGTGGCTGCCCGCAAGGGGAGTCGAGGGCACCTGGAACAATGGTCCAGAAAGCTGCCAAGAAGAAGACGGGCAAGGAGCATGGGAAACACGCCCCTGAAGCTCCCACGGACGAGGTTGACTGGGCACCTGAGGAGAATGTCACTGAGACAACCGGGAGGACATTGCCGCCATCTGTGACCTGCCTAAGCTTTCTGGTTTGCAAGTTGATGATCAGCCCACCAGGGAGAAATTCTGAAAAGTGCAGAAAGAATGGCCCAATCTAGAAGGCTTGAAGTGGCAAAGTGAGGCCCAGACAGCAGGTGACATCTCTGGAGTTCTCCTGATCTATTGGGAGAATGACCTCCTATATAGCAAGCCTAAAGCTCCTGGATCTGGGACAGCCCATGTGCTGGTGGTACCCCAGTGCTACAGGACCTTCTTACTGGGATTGGCTCATGACATACCCCTGGCAGGACATCTGGGGTATGACAAAACCTCTGTAAGGCTTGTTGCCCACTTCTATTGGCCCCGGAGGAAGACAGCCTCAGATGTAATCTATAGGTCCTGCCCCACCTGCCAGGCCAGTGAGAAGTCGGGAGAAAGGCTCAAGACTCCCCTGACCCCGTTACCCGTCATTGGCACCCCCTATGAGAGGGTAGGCATCGACACTGTTGGACCCTTAGATTCCAAGACAACTTTAGGCAACAGATTAATCCTGATCTTGGTGGACCACACCACTCACTACCCACAGGTCTGCAGTAGCCAGGACCCTGATGGGATTTTTACCTGTGTGGTGTTCCCCATATAGTGTCTGGTAGAGGCACTAACTTTGTCAGCGTACATGAAATCAGTGTGGGATGAGTGTAGGGTAACTTATAAGTCATTCACATCCTATCACCCCCAAACCAATGGTTCTTGTGGAGAGATTCAAGAAGACCTTGAAAGGGCATGATAATGGGCCTACCTGAGCTCATGAGGCATAAATGGGATGTCTTCCTTCCATGCCTTCTCTTTGCCTACAGAGAGGTGTCACAGAAAGGAGTGGGGTTTAGCCCATTTGAACTTCTCTATGGCTACCCTGTTAGGGGACCTCTTAGACTTGTGAGAAAGTGGTGGGAGCAATCTCCCAGGAAACCTCCTCAGGATGTGGTCAGCTACACACTAGCCCTCTGCAACCAGATGCATTGCTTCTGGAAAAGGACAAAAAGTAATCTTGAGGCCAGTCCGGGGGTTATGAAGCTGTAGTATGACCAGAAGGCTACTCTGGTAGAGTTTCAACCTGGCCAGAAGGTGTGGGTTATGGGGCCTGTGAATCCTTGAGCTCTCCAGGATCACTGAACAGGCCCATATGAGATGAAGGAGCAGACGGGAGAGCCCATTTCCTTGGTGGATCTCAAGACCTGTAGAGCCCTGTAGTGCTGGTACCCAAGGCTGCCCCACCGGGTGCCACCCCAGAACTTAGATTCTGTGTGGGCTACCAGGGTCTCAATTCTGTCATGAAGACTGGTGCACACCCCATCCCTAAGCTGATGAGCTCATAGACAGGCTGGGCGCTGTCAAGTTCACAGGGTCCTGGCTGGGAAGGCGGCATTTTGTGCTGCTTACCTAGATGACATACCTGTCTACCGTTCAAGCTGGGAGGAACACCTAAGCTCTATAATCATAACCTTCTGTGGGATCCTTTTTGTGTGGTGTTTTTACTGTTTGAAGTGTTGTACAAACACTTTACACATTGCCTCTAAGCAAAGCCTGACAGCTTTGTGCCAAGCTACCATGGGGTTGAGCACAGGTTAATTTGAGATTTGCTTGTGCCTTTACCCTGACAAGGCCTGTGGTTGCTGCTTGATCAGGGCCCACACCCAAGTCAACCAACAATACAGTTTCTTACAGATATGAAGACAATTAATGCAGCAATACCTCCCACTTTGTGTTGCTTGCTAAATCATTCAGGAAAGTACACAGTTCATAGTCTTGTAGGACTTCTGTTTCATTTCAGAATCTGACAGTGTAACTCTCTTTGACAATCTCTCAGGGTTTGGCCTTACATTGTTTGTATAGGAATGTGATGATCACAGTCATAGACACTCTGACAAACTACCAAGTATCCAATGCCAGTGACACACTGGCTTCCTGGGAAAGTTTGAATAACTGTTAAGATACACAGTAACACATACAAACGCTTGGGTGGCTTGCAGTTCTTCCAGAATATTATGCATGAAAATACTGTCTGAAAAATAACATAGCCAGAAAATTGACTGCAATGAGATTGTGAAGGTAAGTGTGTATAAGTATAGATTTAGTATTTTTCACTACATATATGCCTTAGTGATGTTTATATATTTAAGCTACATGTATGTGGAGTTTAGAAAATATATCTATACTTACTTATATATACTTACCTTCATAATATTGTAGTAGTCAATTATAGTCAATATTTTGGCTATAATTGTTTGTAGGAGGGTATCTTTGTACACAGTATTCTGACATGCAACCGTGGTGGTGGTCTCCCAGATTATCTTGCTTGAAAAATCAACCTACACACATATTAGGACAATATTAGGACAATATTATCAACTCCCAAACTTTTGTCACAGCAGAGTTGAAACAGAAATCTGCCATTAAGTTGATCCTACTTAGGGAGTCTATATTATGATCCTGATACATGTATACGTTGATATAATGGTGGTTAAAACTGAAACATAGAATCCCAGTGATGTCATCTTTATGTTAATAGAAGATTTGGAAGCCTAAAAACCCTACCTTTTTTTGATTACTTCATGTACACTAATATTCTGTTTATGAGCTTTGGGTGTTGGGCAGAAGTAGTCTTGGATACCCATATGGTATGCACATCTGACAGCCACCTCTCTAGAGTAGTTGGTTTGAGGCAGAGGCCCTGAGTGTCTGTGGGGTGTAGAGTTACGCCAAGGCTTAAGGTGGTTGAGTTTGTGTAATCTTGGGTGTAACATTGGCTTATTTGAGGAGAAAATATTGTAATTCGTTTTCTGTTCAGCTTTCTTCTTCCTAACACTAGTGACGTGTTCACATAGAGCCATGCTATCAGGGCACAGCTTGATATTAGTTTCCATAGTAGGAACGGAACTTCTGACACACAGGACACACATATCACAGTAGCAGGTGCACTAAGTTACTCATCTGTTTTGTCATGACGTGTTACCAGTTCATTGCACACATCTCTAGCTTCATTAGGTGACTAATATTTCTGAACAGTATTAGAAGTTGTGAAGTGCAAGCTATGCATGGCTCTCTGCAATTTATATACACCCACTCATCTGAATGTAAATGTACTATTATGTAAAGACTAACATATTGCCACCTCTTAAAACTGTTCAAGCCCACTAGAACAGGATGTATGAGTGTAAAATTACTATTAGCAGCTTTTCACAAGTGAGAAGAGGTCTCAGCCACTGGAGTGGAGATTGCCATATGATAAAGTATACAGCAACATAACAAAGTTTAATAATAATTTTTTTTTTAAATAAAACATAACAATGTAAAATGTATTTTTTAATTAATTTACAATAATTATTATTAACCTAGAACTAAAAATATATATTATTACATCACATTAACTCATCAAATTGAATGTTTAATAAATAGTTTAAGTAGTAAATGTTTGTATTTCATATATAAATATCGGTAGTTCTGACCCACTATCATTTTCAATTTTAATTATTATTTAGTGTTTTTTATTAAAACATATTCACTTTGTTTAATTCATTTTAATTACTTTTAAATAAAAGGTAAAATAATTACATAAAAATAGTTTTAAATTCAATATAATCTTTAAGGCTTACGTGTTAACTGAATTTAAAAGTGTTAAACATATTGATTTCCCCATTTTCTTGCCAATACTCCAGTTTCCTCTCACATTTATTACTAGAAAGTATACATACATATGTAGAGATAGCCCAATTCATGGAGGAGAACTCTCCTTAGAAAACATAGGAGAGGGGAGCTTGCAAATAGCATTTTGTAGTATGTGAGTACTACTATTGTAGTACTACTAAGCACATTTTATGAATAGGCCCCAATTTGCTTCCCATCTCTTGACCCCTCTATTCAAGCTCTTGTTCCTTTATGTCCAAAATACCACCTTCTATCCATTTTAGTTCTCGTCTAGCGGACAGTGCAAGTTGTCTGTAGTCATAAAGCCATAGAGCCTGATTAAGATGTCAGGCGGATCACCGCGGTCCCGATACCACCATTACAATGCGACCGCACATGGTGCAGTCGCATACTCCCAGTTCTCTATGGGAGCTTGTGCTGCAGCTGTAAACAGGTCATAGCACAAGCTCCCATGGAGAAATGGGAGATTCTGTTAATCCCTGCACCGTGTGGCAGGCACCTCAAGGTGCCTGCCACACAGTGCAGGAATTTACAGGGGGTCACCGTAGGTGCCCCCTCGGCCCTAACTGGAGGCCTGCTAGGGGTGCCAAAAGTCGCTTTCTGACCGGCTTCCCATGTCGGAAAGTCCGACATAGAAAGCCTGTCTGAAACCAACATTGTAATCCTGACGGCGGAAACGCCGTCCTCAGGGATTATGTTGGGGCCTCGGACTGGCCAATGGGCTCCTTGACCCCATCGGAATCGAGCTGGAATGACCGTCCGGTTTCAATTCTGACCGCCTACATTGTTATTTGGCGGTCTAAATTGAAACCGGAGATGTCGGTCGGAAAGCCTCCAACCTGTGGTTGGAGGCTTTCCGACCGACATTATAATCGGCCCCTTAATGTCAGCTTACAGAGGGCTTAGAGCCCAACTATTGCTTAGTATTGATTTTCTTTATTGTGACTCATTTGCTTGCTTTTTATTATTCATCAGCTTGTGTGGGCTTTACTTTTTCTTCGTGTTTCTGACCCTCTATTGAAGCATGGAAGCATCAATTTTGTCCTTCTACTTCTCTCTTTTGAAGCTCTAATTTGTTTCTTTTTGGTTACGCATTCTATGAAAGTGCATGTGTTTTCCAGCTCTCACCCTTGTGTACTGCTGTTCCCCCTTCCACCACACTCTGTATTCCTCTGTCTGAACTGTGTGCTTCTTCCATTTGCTTTCTCGATCGTATGCTTCCCCCCAGTGGCCCCACAAGCCTCTCTCTAGTCTGTGTGCTTCTTTTCACTTCTGTGCTCCGTATTCCTCTCTCTCACTCGTGTTGCTTCCCCTGACCTCCATGTTGTTTCCTACATCCGTGTCCTCTGTGTTGCTTCTTACACCCCACCCTTTGTGTTGCTTCGTCCCTGCATTGCTTCCTTCCCCATCCGAGTCCTATGTGTGGCTTCACCTCACCCACACCCTCAATGTTGCTATTCCCCACATGTGCCACAAAATAAAAAAATAAAATATTTTGTACAACTTTTGAAAAAAAAAATATTTACCGATCCAACTGAGATAAGTAAATAAAAAGAAACAAGAGCACCCTTTTCATTTTATAGGCACACTCGTATGTTGGTTGCGTTTACAAAATGAGCTGGCAGATGCGCCATAGCACATTTTTTGTTGACTTTTTAGCCAGCATCAGGGGCTATTGCCCAAGACAATAGGTCCCTAAAGGAGAAGACTACTAGCATTGCCTATCCTTGTTACCATTGTTTTTGTTCTATGTTTTATTATACTTTTTTGCTGATTGCTCACTTTTCATTCTTGTCATTTTACTGATTCGCATGTAAAAAAAAACTTTTCTCTCTCGGTGGTTTGGTTTTATTTCATTTTTCCCACCCCTGTTGTGACTCATTTCTCTTCTTGTGCTTTCTTTTCCTCACTGTTACTAATTTTTGGCTTTTGTATTAATTGCTCATGTAATGCTTTGACTTCTCTTCTTACCTGCCACGTTCTCATTCCGAGGCCTTTTATTCGTCCTCCCCCTTCCCTCCCTTTTGTATTTATGCCTCCTCATGTGTAGGGGCTGGTGAAGTGATAAGTCCAGCAATAAGGCTGTTAACGTGGCTTAAAGCTGCCTTATAAATAATGCCCCTATTCACGCATAAGTGTTTCCAGAAACAAAGGTTCCAGTGGAATGATACAGTGTATTCTGATATTAACACTATGCGTAATAGCAATGTGAAGGGGTTACTGTGTTGTCAGAAGGCAAAGAAACCACCAATACCAATGATTGAGTAAATCACAAATAGATTTTATAATATAGAACGAAGGAACTGATATATGCAAAATCAGAAAATGAACCAAATTGCAAAACAATTGTGCGCAGTGTCCCTAGTGAAGAACAGAAACCAAAAAATAGTGGTGCTAAATTGGGACAGTATTTTTACAAGGTTTCCACATTTCAAAAAGTCGACCATTAAATGTATACAAGTTGAACAGCAGTTATATACAATGATATGTGCTTGTTAATGGTTCGCTTTTGCTTTGTGTCGACGACGTTTCGACCCTCTGTGCAGTGTGGGGTCTCATCAGGACCTAGGCATGTAGGGACATCTGATGGTGAGGCCGCGCAGCCGCGTGAAGAGTGTGTGCCACACGTGAGTGAAAGAATAGAAAAGAAATACTCACAAGGGGACCCAGCCGGGTACCCAATAGTGAGAAGAAGGGAGGGCTGCTCGTCAAGGATAGCACAGCGTTACGATGAAGAAATGGTACACTATAGCGTTGATGAGCTACTAGTGTGAAGGGGAACTCTGATGGCAATATGGACAGGCCTTCAGGCTCTTGTGTCACCAGATGAGGCGAGGGATAAGTACTTCTTTACTTGATTGCCCTATAAGGATTAGATAGCCAAAGTGCCGCCATCGGTGTAGCCAATATTCATAAAGGTCCTTGAAGGTCAGAGTTCTCCTGGGCTCGGGACGATGCTCCGGCGAACAGCAAAGCCGCGTGAGTCAGCTTTGCCCGGGTTCAAAATTACAATTTTACAAAATTCCTGAAGTGTATAGTTTATCAAACTTAATTTTCAAATAGGTTACTATCTCTCTCTAGGCACTAATATAATGTTTTTGAGAACACCGCTTGTGAAAAGAAGTTCACACCTGTAGTGATGTGCACATTTCTACAACCAACTATGGAGTATTATGTCCATTTCTAGAGAATTCATCTGACAAGATGTGTTCAATCCAACTGCTGCATCTTATATTGTGTATGGGGCCACCTCAGGCATCCTGGAGCTCATCTAGTCGTCTGTGTCCTGTGTGGAAGCCGATGTGGAATAATGTGTCCAACTCTGGAGGTCTCATATGGAGTGTTGTGCCAAGTTCTGGAGTAACTAGGGGGCTGGCATGGTGGGAAGAGGGGTGTATGATTGGGTTACAAATACACAGTTTAACAAATATGATCATGCCTTACTGAACAATTTACAACACAGTAATGCCTCATTTTTTGGATTGTTTACCAGCTTCCTGAACTTTAGTACACATGAGAAAGGGGCTTACACAAACAGCTATTCTTGATGCAGAGACTAGAGTGTAGCCCCACCCTAAATCTTTAGACAACAGAAACAAGAAACAGGGGCAGTGAAATCAAATCCTATGCAAACCTATAAAACACAGCAGTCTGAATCTGTAAATACTAACAAGCCTTGAATACGAACAGGTGAGGCGAGGAGTAGGTGGTGTTGACAGTGAATGGTGTTTGGTGTAATGTTAGGTGGAGATGGAGGAGGGTGTGTGGTTCAGGTGACATAGAGGTGAGGTTGAAGTGAGGATGAAAGTATCCTGAGGTAAGGTGGAATTGGCAGTCACGAAGGAGCGAGGTCAAGGTGAACCTATAGTAATGTTGAGGTGACATTGAGGTGAGGTTTGAAGAAACATAGGATTGGGTTGAGGTGCGTTTGGTATGAGGTGGGTTTATGTTGAGGTGATGTTTTTATGAGGTTTCTATTGGATTAAAGTGAGATTGGCAAATTTAGATTAGATTACTACAGCACATCACATTGCCCCACAGTCCTGCATGCCAGAAATTAAAAATTCAGTTGGGTTTCTGGCATAAGCACAGCAGTGTAGAGTCCATGTGTTCCAGTAGCTTTTCTCATATTATAAAACAGGAGGCCCCAAGAAGAGCCACAGAGCACTTCTAGAACACCATGACAATAAAACTGAACCAAAGCAATAATCAACAGTAAGAGGGCATAATTCATTGATAGCATATGGAGCAAGGCTCCTTTATGGTGTGCCACCACACCAAAAATTTAAAAAAACAAATAACAGGAACATGTTCAATGCAGTATATTCCACAAGCAATTTAGTGACCTAATGGGGTCTTAGACATAGGCGCTGACTCAGGGCAGGATAACAGGGCTCCAATATGGGGAACAAAGAGATGTGCTAACTCTCGAAGTCTGTAGGGGCCCCTGTGATAGCCAGTAAGAGGGTGGTAAGCAACTGTGTCTGATGCACACTGTGTATGTCTAAAATATCTAATGGTAAATAGGCATATAGCAAAGCGTGCAAATGAGTGAAGGGGAATATGAGGAAAAAAGGACAAAGACAAAAATGTGGGGGTAAAAACCAGAAAGAGATGATACTCTCAATTGATAAGGAGCGATAAGGAAAGAAAAGGGATCAGTAAGGTTTTAGAAAGAAGCGTAACCTTAAAATGGAGGAGGGGGTTGTATGACACTATGGGTCTGATTACGATGCAGTTCGGACTGCAACCGATGGCTTGTCGGTTGCGGTCCAAACCGCATCTACTGCTGTGGTCCGACAGACGCATTATGATGCGTGCTGTCTGAGGCAGCAGACGGAGGGTCCGGCCAACGCAATCCGACGTCTGTCAAAAAGGCCTAATAATCCTTGAAGGACGGCGTTTCCGCCGTCGAGATTATGATATCGGTTTCTGACTGCCTTTCCATGACAGCCTTGGAAAAGCTGTTGGAAAGTCATATTGGGGGCCCCTAGCAGGTCCCCCTTCCACCCTTGCCCTCTGCATGTAGCCCTGGGGGGCACCATACAACATCCCTGCACCGTGTGGCAGGCACTGTGAGGTGCCTGCCACACAGTGCAGGGATGTTTAAAAACTTCAATTTTTCAATGGGAGCTTGTGCTGCGGGTGGTTTTAGCCCACCGCACAACCTCCCATTGAAAAACTGAAGTTTCCGACCGCACCATGGTTGGAACCGCCGACCTGAGGCCGGTCGGTTCCTAATCCGCAATGGTATCGGTCGGAGGCAACTCCAACCGACTTCGTAATCAGGGCCAGAATCGAGAAAGAAAATATCGGCATACACAAATATTGCTAAAAAAATGTCAAAAACATACATTTTGTGACCCTATTTTTAAAGAGTAAACAAAACTATTGCGCAAAAATATTTTAGAAAGTTACCTTTCATACAACAATATCGTAGCAAAAATGAAGAAATAACAACTATAGCTTGCACATTAAAACTAAGGAAGCATCACAACAATTACACAAACATAGATATCAAACAGTGGAAAACTGACATAATTCTAAATAAAGCACACAATATTACACTAGATGCACACATATGACAAAATACAAATAATATACATTGATCAAATAACAAAAACACTAATTAGCTTTAGCCATAAATAGTTTATAAAAATGTCAAACTAATCAAACCCAACTTAAAAGCAGTTAACAAATAGAAACTCTTTTCCAAGTAAAGCACATTATGAAAACAATGCACAAAAGACTTTCTTAAATGGAATTACAGCTGGACAGCGTCCTTAAATCAGATTGCAAATTCACAAAATAAGAGTGCAACTCATCAACATACCACTAAATAGTACAAACAAAGTAAGTTTGACAATAGATGACAGCTAGAAAAATTAACAACTAAAAAAAGTTAAGATAAGACATAATTAAAACTATGCTAAATTTGCATTTCTCCAAGGTACAGAAGCATCCTGTACAAAAAGGAAAAAACACTACAAGGAAAAGACAGTCAAGACACCGACATTGAATTACCTGATATTTTAAAAAAAACACCTTGAAAGTAGGTGTAATATCCAAAGGACAACACGAAAACTAACCTAAGAATAATGCTTTAACATATTTAAAAAATACAATTAAACAAACTCTTAACTAAATTTTGGAATAAAAATATACCAACGCAACAAATGCTTCCTCTTAATAGACTGCAACACATGAAAACTATGCAAAAAAACAACACAAAACCAACCTGCAAAGAATAATTCTCTACAACTAAAATGAAGTAAACACAACATCCAGAATGGAAGTTAACGTGCGCCTGCAATTAAAAATGTAAAATAAAAATATAACTTCAAGTTAAAAAAAAAAAATATATATATATATTTTCTGTACCATAGTACCAACAGACACATTATTGGAAACCGCTAAATACATCATATTCACAAAAGGGAAGCTGATATTAAATTATAAAGGATAAATTAATAGTAAGGAGTACACCACCAGTGAAACAACACACAGGAAATGCACCAAATATTATTCAAATGCATGCTATAGCAGGGCTGCTACTGAAAAGGAAATAGTTGAAAGCATAGGGAACATAACCATCCCCTTATATTGCTGAAATAGAAGTCAGAAATATTTAACCAGACCGAAAAAAGCCCAGTGTGAGCTCACAGGAGCCAGCAGGCACAATACTTAAAAATAATATATAGGCAACAGGCCATCTTCCTGGGACACCAGCTGTAAAAAAATGAATTACCAGAACACATAGAACAGCCAGGGAAATGCCAGTAGCAGCTAAAAAATGAAGATATCGACATACCCAACACTTACTAAGCACACAGATAAAAGACTCCTTTTTATCATATGATAACCACAATAATAATAAAAAAAGATTATGCTCCCTATAACAATTTATTAAACGTAAATTAATGTAACACATGGATGGCACTTTTAAGTTATGAATATTTAAAAATATATAAACATACAATGCAAAATATTCAACATTATTTTAACTAAACAAATACTTTTTTGCTACCTTCAAAAACTATAGTAACAACATATTTAATCACATTTATACAGTATAAATAAACATAAGAGCAAAAAGAATTAACACTTACAATTTCATAGCTGAAGTCTTGGTCAGGGAAAGACGATCCAAAAAATACAACCCCAAAAGATTTATAAAATTAGTCCAAAAAAACACACCATACACAATAGAATGTCCAATATTGTCCACTAGTCTAACAAAACGAACCACAAAATGAAAAATTGAAAAAAAACCACATCAGGCGAACCAAAAATAAGCAAAAACTAAAAAATAATTCTGGTTAAAAAATAGCTAATTCTTTTTCCTTGAAGAAAAACTAAAATGCACCCATATTAAAAAGGCACAATTAAAAACTATTAAAATCAATGTTAAAAATATACATCACATATATATAATACAAATAAACATTAAATTCTTCACAACAGGCCCTAACAAAGTGCCATAAATTAACTTGCACATTCGACACTAAAACAAAAATACACTAAAACAACATTCAATTAAACGACCAGCCAAACTAAGGGCCTTATTATGACTTTGGCGGTGTGGAAGCGGGCCGCCATGCCAGCGCTCCACTGCCATAGCGCCACAGCATAATTAGACCACCTGCCTGCTGGATTCCGGATGGTCCACGGTGATGCAGTACTAAGGAGATCATTACGATGACGGACGGACTTCAGTCCGCCCGACATCGTATCATATTTGGGACCGCCCCCCCTACAAGGCGGTGGTCCCACAAGGCAAATTACGATGCAACCACCACCGTGGCGGCCGCATTGCCCATGTTTTGTATTGCGGCGGGTGCTGTGCTATGCTCTGCAGCACCCGCCACAAGACAAAACAGACACCCCACACATATCCCTGCACTATGTGGCAGGCACCATGCGGTGCCTACCACATAGTGTAGGGATATGTAGGGGGTACCATAGGTGCCCCCCAGTGCCTACGTCCCTGGCCCAGGGCATTAGGGAGGCCCGCAAATCAGTCTCTGCCTGTCATTTTGCGCAAGTTGACCGCCGCAGAAGGACCGGCAGAAAGGGATATTGTAATCCCTACGACGGTGCCTGACAGGCACCGCCGCCATTTTGGGACTACAGGGAAGTCCGACAGGCGATCGGATACAGACCGCCTGTCGGGACCGTGGCGGTCAGAGTTTCCAACCGCCACCCGTTCAGAAGCCATTATAATATGGAGGACGGAGATCCCTGTTCTGATGGCGGGGAGACTGCCGCTGACAGTCTGTCGGTGGCGATCTCCATGCCCTGCAGGAACTCTGGGTGCATGCATGCAGGGGGGTACACTATGTGCCCCCTACATGCATCCCCTTTTGTTTCCTCACCACCACACTTTTCATGTAGGGCTCACCACCATGAAACTGTGGTGGTGAGGAAACTTCTAATATGCTTGGCGGTGCCGCAGTGGCCCCACCAGCATATTAGGGGCCTCAAATCGCTGCAAGACCGCAAATCCCTGGCAGCAGCAATCCCATGGCGTACTGACTTCCCAACTTGTAATAGGGCAGTCAGACCACCAAACTCAAAATAAAGCCATAAATCTAAACACCTCTCCTCTATCACTAAGCCCTCAGAAAATAAGAGACCAACAATGAGAAATTGACCACAAATTTTTCAAACAGCCCAAATGATGAAGAAAGTCGACAAAATGAAAGAAACATTAAAAAAATGGCAAAAAACTGTAAATAAAAAGACTTTCGCCCAATAGAAATGAATGTCAAAAGCATGTGTTTTATTTATTAGTGTTTATTAAATTAAAAACATGTTAAAAATGTTTAAAAAAATCTTTTTAAAGACATGTACAGAAATGTATAAATAAATTGAAAATACTGATAACAATATATAACCAATTGCCTTCAGTGTATTTTCATATATTAAAATAGTGTAGAAATGTAAGTAATGTAAACAATTACATTTGTATTATTTCATTTATATTATATTTTATCTTGTAAATAAAAATTATTCCAAAAACCCTGTTGTAATTATTAAAACATGATGCATAGAAAAATTGGTATTAAATTAAGAGATAATCAGAAAATGTATGATACGGGGTCATTATGATGTTGGGTGAAATCACTTCCGCCTGACACTGCATCAGCCATGGGACTGACCGACACCCGGTCGGCAGTCCCGACTGCCCCATTAGGATGCGACTGAACACTGTTCGGTTGCATGCCTATGTTTTACTATGGGAGCATGCATTCCGGCCATAAACCGGCCATAAGGCATGCTCCCATAGTAAAATGGGAGGTGCGGTTAATCCCTGCACCCCGTGGCAGGCACCACAAGGTGCCTGCCACAGTGTGTAGGAATCAACCGGCCCTCAACTGGTGGCCGTGCACCAAAGGGTGCCCTGCTGGGGGCCCCCGAAGATGCTTTCCGACATGGTTTCCATGTCGGACAGACAGGCATGGAAACCATGTCAGAAAGCTTGCATTGTAATCTCAAGGGCAGAAAGAGCCGCCCTTCAGATTACAGGCCGCATTTCGACTGGCGGACGGGCTCTCCGAGCCAGTCGGAAGCCAGCCAGAATGACCGGCCGGGTTCCTTTCCCACCACCGCCATCGTAATGAGGCGGTCGGAAAGGAAACTGAACAGCCCATTACAATGCGGCTGTAAAGGCTCCGACCGAAGCCTTTACGAGCCGCATCGCAATCGGCCTCTGAATGTGAAAAACAATTCTTTATAAAACCGACATTAAAAAGCAAACAAACAATTTATGTTGTAAATGGTTGTAACTGGTTAATATACAAAATAATAAATACAAACAAAAGGTAACAATTTATTGATATCACATTTACTTTTCTCAATAAAAATATGTGCCATATTGGACAAGGAGTTATAATTTGGGGAAAGTCTAATTTGCTACTCCCACTCCAAACATAATCATATTTTGGGAAAAAGTTGGACTTAGAGGTGTTCAGATTTACTGTTTCCACTCCAAACCACATTGGGTAAAGTGTTGGACTTTGGGTAGTTCAGATTTTCTGTTCCCTCTCTAAACGTAACCACATTTGGGAAAGTGTTGATCTTTGACTGGTTCAGATTTACTATTCACACTCCAAACTTAACCACAATGGGGGCCAGATTTACCATTTCAACTCCTAACCTAACCACAGTGGGAAAAGTGTTGGTCTTCAAGGTGTTCAGATTTACTATTCTCACTCCATACTTAACCACATTGGTGAAAGTGTTGGCCAATTGAGGGGGAAGGGAGTCGGATTTATTATTCCGACTCCAAAATTGTTTATTTTCTCCAATTTAAACAGACCCAGCCAAGGGGACAGAATAGAGGTTATCATTTAGAGAATTAGTTTGAAAAATGTGTTGGGTGATTAGTGCAAAAGTGTTAAAAAAAATCTTTCACAAAAAATGTAAATAAAAAAAATATATATAAAAGTGGCAATTTTATAATTTTATAGTGTAATAATATTTTGCATACATATGCATTTTTTAGACCCTGATGAAGTTCCCGCATATGGGATGAAACATGTTGGCTGCGTCTGTTTAAATTGGAGAAAATAAAGAAGTTTGAAAATCCATATGTTTGGAGACGGGCTGATTTCGATGGTGGTTGATCGGACCGCTGCCTGCTATTTCGGTGGTCAGGAGACCCCCTGACAAGCAGGCGGCGGTCCGATTGCCGCATTTTGATATGACCTCCATGCTGGCGGTGGGAAAGTGCTCCGTATCATGGCAGCTTGTGCTGCGGCCAAGGAAAATGGCAGGAGCACAGGCCGCCGTGATACGGAGCACCTTCTGCATGTCCATGGACTGTGTGCCATGCACCATGTCGTGCATGGCACACAATGTATGAAGGTGAGTGGGGGCACCACATGTGCCCCCAGAGCCACTTTACAGTGGCCCATGAAGGATGGGGCCCTGTTTCGGAGCCCCCCTACCCCTGTCCGACAGCTTTTTCATGGCATTCTTCCGCCATGAAAAGGCTGTCAGAAAGGGATATCATAATCCCGATGGGAATGCCTGCCTCGGCAATACCACCATTCAGGGATACGACTCTGTCCGCCAACCCATCGGGATCTCTGATCCTGGTGGAGGCAGCTGTCTTCTCTCCGGCCGCTGTGGGTCTGACAGCCTGAATTGTAATCCGGCGGTTGGACTGAAGGGCTGTCGGAGGTCAGACCGCCACAACAACCTGTTGGTGGTGGTCCAACTGCCATCCTAATCAGGCCCTTGATTCCTGAATGAACGGATTCTGCTTCTTGACCTTCCATTTGAAGTGATTGACAGTTCCCATTCCTATTGGACTTTACGGTGGGGGGGAGCAAATTTCCAATTTCCTCTCAAAAATTAACCACATTGGTGAAAGTCTTGGACTTTGGGGTGGAGGTGTTCAGATTTACTATTCTAAATCCAAACTTATTCATATTACAAAAGCTGTGTGATTCTGTGGGGTGGAGGGGTCAATAAACTATTTCCACTCCTAACCTAAAAACATTAGGATAAGTGCTGTACTTTTAAATTTTTTAATTAATTACTACCCCAGATTAAAAATAGACATCACACTAAAAATAATACTTTGCAGAAATTCATTTTAATTATCCCATATAAATAACTGGCACAATATGAAAAAGTAAATTTAAAATACTAACAAAAAATGTAAAATTAAAAGACGCTTACTATAACTTTCTAATTAATAACTATAATTAATTACAGAAATGTTGAATTTAAAAAAAAGTGTTAAAATAGTGAACAGCTTTAAAAAAATATAAAAGTAAACATAAATGTAATATTACCTAGGGAAAAAATACACAAATTAAAAACCTTGCAATTTAAAGCCAATATAAAAATAGATTAAAATGTATTACATTTGTTTATTTTAATATAAAAAGAAACATTTCTATCAAACTATATTCCAACAAAGTATCAGAAGTTGGAAACAATAAGATAAAATAAAACATCTATTACAAAATTTTAAAACATTACATATAAAAGTTTACCTAATTAAAAAAACATATAAAATAAAAAAAGATGTAATTTCTTAAAAGTAATAAATTATAGTTTGTTTTATTAAAAGAAAAACAAACGCTATTTTAAACATAATAAAGTTAAATAATATTTTTTTTAAATTACTTAATACTATATTCCCTGCAAATTCAATATTCCACTCCTAAAATTATTATACAATAAAAAGTTTTTTTAAAAACAAATACAATATATGAAAACAAGAAAATACACAAAATACACTTAAAAGGATATACATTACAATGATGTAACACATAATGATTTTTTTAAGGAAGGTTTTTAAAAATATTTAAAAACCTACCTTTTACCAGCGATGTTCTGACCCACAATATTCCTGACATAACAATATTTTTGGTACAATATTTGTGTCTTGCGATATTTTTGAAACAATATTGTGTCAGGATACAGAGGAAGAAACCGTATTTAGTGAAAGTATCTGTGTTAAGCCTTAAACTCATCTGTCTGACAAGGTCTAAGCAAAGCTACAAAAAGTTGTTGACCAAGAGCCAGGACTTCTGTAGTGCAATGTTAAAATGTTCTTGTATTTTTCTGTTGAAGACTATAGTTAAGCCATGTTTACATGTGCGGGAAATCTCAGGATGGTTTCAAAGGGGTCATTAAGACCTAACACCACAACTTTTAGATTTCGTCGTCGAGAAATCCTCATGGCTCCCTTCTAGGTCAATGGACCTTGGCCACCGTGGTTGAATGCAGCTGGAACAAAAATACAAGTCATGCATAGATCATCAACTGTCAGATTCTTAATGTTAAGTCAATGGTGAGAGGTTGATAAAGTTTTCAAAATCTTTATCTTCAAGGATTAGCATGGTTTTTGTCATATTTATTCTGATTAGTTTGGTTTGCAGAAATATCAAATAAAAGATTGATTAGTGACGGGCATAAATCAATACAGAGTGTTTCATAAAGAAAATAATGTCACTAAACTAAGAGCCTTATCTACCCTAATGTAGAACCCTTGAAGTGTTCCTTTTTGGAAAAGCGCAAACTAGAACTTCCCATAAAGAGTCGCTCTGGAAATTCTGCTGAGTTCTCTACAGCTGCAGTAGCAACCATAAAAATATCAGTAGAGGAGGAAGAATGGGTTGAGTCTTAAGTCTCAAAATGAGTCCCAAGTCAGGGGTAAAGAGAGAGTGTAAGAGTCTCTGAGAGTGTCCCTGCATGTCTGCGTGTGTCTGATTAGCTAGGAACACTCATTGATATAAAACCACACAATAATGTATCAAAATGTAGTAACTGTTAATAGTTCTCTTCCAATGAAAACAGCTCCTCCCATGGTGTCGTCAACTTCTGATGCTTCTCCTCTCGATTCCCACAATAAACATTCATGCCGGTGTACAGTAAAAAAAATGTATCGTGCATTAGCAACATGGAGGAAAGTTCTCATAAGAACCTATTTCCCTAAGCTAAAGGATGCACTCTAGGTCCATAGTGAATACAAAGCAAGTTGAATATGTTGACTCAAAATTAGCAATAACGTTCTAATGATGCATACATAAAATCTATTTAAATCATTATTAATTCTAACTGTCACAGCATAGTCCATTATTTAGTATAGATGATCTAATGTGGCATGATGAGGCTAAAGAAACATAAGCTTGAAGTAAGCACATTCTTAAACAAGATGCTGGTGATAGGCAAAATGTTCTAAATAAACGTCTATTAAGCTAAGGGCAAGAGTAGAAACAAAAGGCTTTTGGGCCTAACTAAAAGGGCACATTTTAGAATGATAGCCTGGTGCAAAAAGGAAATTCTATACATTATTTCATATACATATAGCAAGCACATTTTCCCTATGTGTTATTTATTTATGAATTATTTTGTGACTTTAATAATGCATTTAAAAGGATTCTTTCAGGTTATGAATTAAACACATTTTCCTACCTGTTATTTTCTATGTGAAAACATTTCTACAGCAGTTTTAGTACATTCTAAGGTGAAATTCTAATATGGTTTGCATGTCGAAATTTGATTTTTAAAGTTTGTCCCACAGTTTACTCTTCTTTGATGATTTTAAATCATCACACAATTTTGTTTCACATGCAAAGCTAGAAGGCACTTTCGTCTTTAGATGTGTATCGTCTTTCTTTTAATTCCTCTACTATGTTTAAGTGACTTCAGGCAGTCATCGTTCATTATTCCACATAATTCCATGCCCCTCTCATACATTTTCTTTTGAAAAATTTCCTGTCTCTTGCACATAAAGTATTTACAGCTCAAAATAGGACATAGAGGAATATTAAGCAAAGCCCTGTTATCACTATTGACATTAGTATCACCTTCAGTAGACATTTTCCAGCTGTCAAAAAACAATTTCCGATGGTGCTCCAACCATTCCCAAAATTTCATACAAACTGGGTGTTTCCAATTCATGTAATTCAGGTTCTAGACCTGAAATGTTTCTTGCACAATGTTTTATCTGCTTACTCTTGTCTGGGATGAATGCACAGCAATGAGTTCATTTCAACATGTGATACCAAGCTGTATACATAATTTTTGCTTGTGGTTGTAAATTCATGCTTTCTATTAAAGGCACTCTATAGAATGCTAAATCATACTTTGAGCAGAAATTTTTGAAATGTCCTCGCCTACAGACTAGTCAAAGCAAAATGGTACAGGAAACTGTATAAGACAAAGGTATGTGATAGGATGTAATCTATTAAGGGACCGAGGACGGTAAGTGTGCACAGACATAGCAATCCTTAACATCCATTGCGTTGGTGTATTCTTGTGCTAATCTAGAATAAACATTAGTAGAGTAATTGTCTTTCTTGTAATTTACAAACGTTTTAGTAAAAATACTATCCCTAGAATTGTGTATGTGTATTAGTGACATTGGTACTAGAGGGCTCTGTATCAGGGGTTAGGTAAAATCCTACGAGTACTATTGTGATCATTATGACTGTTAATATGAAAATCACTTCCATGATACATTTACACTTATTTCTAATGCAACACATCATTCTGAGTCAGTAAAAGAATAGCTCAATGTAAAGGATTAGTCGACAATCTTCTATAAAGCTGTTTGTTTTCTTAGTTCTAATTTGTACAGTTTCCTAATAGACAATCCGTAACCCTACTCCGTGTTCTTCTAAAGTGTTGTCTCTATTCTTCTGTAACTTTCTTCTCAGACCTAGGTTAGTCTTCCGTAAAATAAATAACTAAAACAATAAACATTTAATAGGCACACTTCATAATTGTTCTTCTTTTGGCATTAAGTTTGTTTATGCTTTTTTAATTGAGTTTTTCAAATGGGAATGTCTTTGTAGTTTAAGGGGTTTCTAACAGTTCAGGCTTCACATTGCACAAATATTCCAATGTGACATTTAGGGTCCCATTACGATGCGGTCGGAAAAGGCTTAGACCGTTGGTTGGAGCTTTTCTGACAGCATCGTAATATGCGGGTTGGATTCCTTTCGGGGAGAGCCCATCCGCTAGTCGGAATGCGGCCAGTAATCCCAAGGTAGGCTCTTTCCGCCCTGGGGATTACGATGTCGGGTTTCAGCAGCCTTTCTGCGCCGGCCTTTCCGACACAGAAAGGCTGTCGAAACTCAACTTTGGGGCCCCCAGCAGGGCCCCTTTTGGTGCACTGCCTCCGCTTGAAGGACGAGGGGGCACCTATGGTGACCCCCTGTAGATCCCTGTAGATCCCTGCGCCCCATGGCAGGCACCTTGAGGTGCCTGCCACGGGGTGCAGGGACAAACTGCACCTCCTATTTTACAATGGGAGTATGCATTCCAGCCGGAATACATGCTCCCATTGGAAAGTATAGGAATGCGACTGAACAGTGTTCGGTCGCATCCTAATTAGTCAGTCGGGACCGCTGACAGGGTGTCGGTTGGTCCCATGACCGAGACGATGTCGGGCGGAGGAAACTCGCCCGACATCATAATAGGGCCCTTAGTGCGGCATTCACATAGTAGGACAATTCGGTGCAGAATATCTTTGGCAAGGCATTAGAGTTCTTCTAGATCTCCTTAGAACTTGATGATTTGGATCAAGATCACCTTCGTTTTGGTCTCACTCTCCTCCTGCACTGTTCCTAGAATCTGTGCTATTGATGATCTTCTCTCCAGTCTCTTTTTTAGGAGATTTCTTGGCCAGTCTGCTTGGGGCTTTTGGTCACAGAGCTCGTTCCTTCTCTAGGATCTTGTTCGGTTTCACAGATACTTTCAGCATGCGATTCGGTCTCTGCTCCGTCTTTGACCGAGACCTCAATACCACTCTGCGTCACCTCAGGCACTTGTACTTGTCTTTCAGCTTGTTGATCTTCACCCATTTATTCTCCTTTCACTTCTCTCTGTATTTCAACTGGTGCTGGCACTACAGGTCTAGGTGGTCTCTCGACTGGTGTTGAGACCACCAATGCTCTTCTTTCTGGATCACAGACCAAGGATGCTTCTTCCAGATTGCTCACTCTCCTGGTGTGTGAGGTATGTATCAAGTTTGGAACTCCAGCATATTTAACAGCAGGTTTTGTAGTCAGTATGACTTGGTTTCCATCTGGGCTCAAGACAAGTCTTCCAAATGTGCTTCTTGATCACGACCCAATCACCAGGATTGAGGCTGTGGCGCTGTTCGTGGTGAAAGGCTCGAGCAGCAGCCGATACCTGATGAGAGATAGAACGAACCACATCAGGGAGTGTCTTGCAGTAGTCCAAAATCATATCATCTGTGAGGTTCACAAAGGTATTTGCGGGCACAGCTGGTAGCCTAATAGCCCTCTCCACAAGTATTTCATGCAGGGATTATCTTGTCTTCCTGTCTGGGATACTTCGAACGCTCATCAATACTAGTGTTGGTGCATTTGGCCATTTCAGTGAAGTTGAAGCACAAACCTTTGCCAGTCTGGATTTTATCATTCCATTCATTTGTTCAACTATGCCTGACGCCTCTGGTCGGTAACTGCAATGTAGCTGCTGTTCAATCTGTAGTGCAGCACATAGCATGTTCATCACTTCATTATTGAAGTGTGTTCCTCTAGCTGACTCAAGAAGGACTGGCATCCCGAATCTTGGAATGATTTCACGTATTGACAATTTAGCTACAGTCACTGTCATTTCTCCTCGTTGGGTAGGCTTCCACCCATTTCGAGAAAACACAGATGATCACTAGGACATAGCTCAACCTATAGTGCACAGGCATCTTGACAAAGCCCATCTGTAATCTGTTAAAAGGGTCAGTTGATCTCCCTATGTGTGTGCTTCCAAAATGTGTTTTCTGTCCTAAATTAAGCTGCTGACATGTGACACACCTTTTGCAATTCTCATCAGCAATCATTCTGAATCTGGAATTGAACCAATTTTGTTGAGAAAGGCTCACCATGGAATCTCTCCCTAAATTTGTGAACCCGTGATAAAAACAGGTCATTGGAAACAACAAGCTATCAGGCAACAATGGCATTCCATTGGCTGATATTCAAATGTCATTGGCGTTCTTTACACAAACTGACCTGATCCACCCATTCTGCTCTGCTTCGGATACATTTTCCTGCACTCTTTTCAGTTCTTCCCAAGTGTCAGTTATTTCCATCATCATTGCAAAAGTACTTTCTTCCTCAGATTCGGACGTCAAACTACCATTAAATATGCATGCTAGCAGTGCACAATACCAGACTACAGAGTCAGCGTATCGGTTGCCCATGGCAACGTACCCACTGCCTGTTTGAAGTCCTGGACATTTTACAATAGCAATTTCACTAGGCATTTGCAGGGCCTCAAGCAAGTTCTTGGCATGCTGTCCATTTCGAATGGGCGTTCCTGTGGAGGTAAGAAATCCCCTTTACGACCATAATTGCCCAAAATCATGAACTACGCCAAAGCCATATTGGCTGTCCATAAATATGGTGACTCTCATTTTTGCAGTTAAACTGCAAGCTCGGGTAAGGGCAATTAACTCAGCAACTTTTGCAGAGAAAACAGACTGAAGCCAGGAAGCTTCGATCACATAATTTATGGAGCACACGGCATATGATGCTCTTAGTGTGCCTTCATTTCTTCTTAGGCATGGACCATTAACAAATAGGACACTGTTGGGCTCAGTTAGTGGTTCATCCTTAATGTCAGGTCTCTGCTTTCTGCATAGTTCAGTGACACTTAGGCAATCATGATCAAACTCTTCACATTTTTCACTTTGTTCAATCACAGGCATAAGAGTCGAAACATTTAAAACATTGCAATGTTTTATTACCACATTATCGGATGTGAGCAAATTTTGCTCGTATCTGGTTAACCTAGTAAGGGTCAAATACCGAGTTTTTGTTTTAGTCAGCAATAATTCCACAGAGTGTGGGACCATGACAATTTAAGGGTGTCCCATCACAATATTCTCTCTCTTTTCCAATCTAGCACTCACCGCAACAACCGCCTTCAAGCAGCCGGGGAGATTTGCTGCTAGAGGATCAACTGTAGTAGAAAAATAGGCCACAGGTCTTCCGGCACCCCCTTTGTGTCTGTGATAAAACTGATAGAGCGCACCCTTCTCTTTCACTGCAAAACAGAGAAACCTATTTTGTATAATCAGGCATTCCAAGAGCTGGGGCACAACACAATTTCTCTTTCAGATCTAGGAACGCTTTTGTACATTTGTTGACCCAAGGAAGCGGATCAGACACATCTCGAAGTGTCAGCCTCGGTAAAGGCTTTCAAATTAAGGAAAAGTTTGATATCCACTGTCTACAGTAGCCAACCATTCTCAAAAACATCCTGATTTCTTTCTGTGTTCAAGGTGGATTCGTCTGCAAGATTCCACTCTCTCTGGTGACACCTTTCTGACTTTCATGATGATGTGTCCCAGATAATGAACATCTTTCTGACAGTACTGCAGTTTACCTTAAGATACTTTGTGTCCGTTCTCTGCCAGGTGATTCAAAAGTGCAATAGTGTTGTACTTGCAAGCATCACATGTATCTGATGCTACTAAAAGATCATCAATGTATTGTACAAGGGAAGACTCACAAGGCAAGGCATTTGTAAGAACTCAAGATTTCTTTTTAGGATCTGGTTGAAGGTAGACGGACTCTCTGTATACTTTTGAGGGACATGACACCACATGATTGTCTTATGCTGGTGGGACAAATGGAAATAAGTATTGGCTAACTTCGTGCAAGGGTACTGAGAAGAAAGCCTGACACAAATCAATTACTGTAGGGGGCGGGCTAAGAAGATGGCCGCACTGTAGTGAGGCTCTGTCCGCCCAGGAATTCAATCCGTAAATATCCTGTGTCTGGTAAACGCAAATAGCCCAAATTTGCGAGAAAGCGTTAGCGGAAGGAAAGTGGCGCCATCGGAGCTGATCGGAGGCTGGCGAGAAGCAACTGCGACCGAGAATCTCGTGTGACGAGCCGCGGCCTGCTGGAGGACGTGAGAGGCCTGTGCGCGTGTCGCAGAAGACGGGGAAGAGCCATGGGCGGAGCCGCGAGAGAGGCCACTACGCTGAGCGCCACGAGAGGTGAAGTCGAGAAACCGGTGCAGTGCGGTCTGACAATCGGCACGGAGCGGAGGAGAACACCATAAACGAAGTAAGGCGCACAGGCGATTAAGACGGTAATGTGAAGAGGGGCGCCCGCCACAGAAGACGCGAGCTTAACGGCTTGTTTACGTTTACCAGCTCTCCCACCGGTGAATTCCATAAACAGCAGGAAGTGGACTTAAGGCAAAATAAGCGCAACATAGACAATATGTAAAGACATAGTGAAGGACAAATCTGGCCAAAAAGAAAATCACAGCGTGAAACCGGTTAAACAGTACGAGACACGCCTGCCATCTTGTAATACGCACACGGATTACATGCGGAGCGGCCACTGAACAGAGGGACGAGCAAGGAAGGCAAATATAACAAACGCCTCATGAAAAATGCATCTACAAGACTAACGAAGCCCCGCTCTCATAATGCAGAAGGGCTGAAACCCGCATTTATGCCTGGATGGTCATTATGAAATAAAGTTAAAGATGGGAGGTGCCATACCAGATATAGCGCAGTACAGACCCGCGCATCAAATTAAGGATACGGCCCATGAGCACCAGGCCACAAAAATTAAGGAGTGGTAGCCACGGGAATATAGACACAAGCAAGCAGCATCAATATTTGCTAAAAAAAAAAGAAGGGAAGAGAGGCAGAGATCATCGGCTTGATGACGGCCACACATCGCTGGCCTTGCCCCATTGCGAGGCTGATCAGCACGTGGAAGTCAATCAACACTCCTAACATAAAAATAAGTTTAAAAAATGGGCAAAACAGATGGGAAACAGGCCAAGCTGCCGTTTGAGGCCCGTAAAACGCTGACAGGACAACCATTAGACTCGGAGCCGGAAGCAGGGGACCATATGGCACATAACCCAGATGACATGGACCTAAAAACACTGCTAATAATGATGAAAAGTAGCCTCTCCTCAATCGAAGCCAAGATGGATGGAATGTGTGCCAGAATGGACTTTATCACACAGAAACTTGAAAAGCACGATGGGAAGTTGGGGGAAGCGGGAAACAGGATATCGACCCTGGAAGACGATCAGGTGCAGCGAACAGAACAAATGGCGGAAATGGACAAACTGCTCAAGGTGATTGCCGCAAAAAATTAGGACCTTGAAGCAAGATCTCAGCGGAACAACATAAGAGTCCTTGGAATTCCAGAATCCACCAACACTGGAAGAATGGAAGAATACGTAGAGAAACTACTAATCACATGCTTCGGCAGAGAAAGCTTCTCCAGCCTGCTGATCGTAGAGAGGGCGCACCGAACGCTAGCAGCAAAACCCCCACCAGGTGCACCACCAAGACCAATAGTTGCAAAGATACTAAACTACAGGGATCGCGACGCGGCGTTACAAAGGGCCAGAGAGCTGAAGACAGTAGTTTTTGAAAATAACACAATATCACTATACCCTGACTTCACGCTGGCTGTTCAGGAAGCACGTAAGAAGTTTCTAACAGTAAAAATAAATTGAAACAGGTGGGTGTAGAATATGCCATGATGTACCCAGCTAGACTGAGGCTAACCTATAAAGGCAAGCACCACTTCTGCAATACTCCGCAGCAAGCGGTGGAATTCCTTGGAGCCAGTGCACGTCAGGCCAAGCGAACGGAACACTCGCCCGCGACCAGCAGAGTATCGTCGCCCCTCCACGAAGAGGAACAATAGGTACATAAGACTTAAGAGTGACACACAAAAGGAGTGGATCCAGAAATTATAGCTGGACGAGACGACAAAGGCCAATGCACAAACACCCACGGATGGTGCTGAAATTTAGCCTCATAAAGCTACCTGCTAATTACTGATGCACAACGTAAGCGGACAACAAAATGATAAAGAAGGAAACAAAGACTACCAGACACTGAAATTACACAACCCGGGCACCCTCCTGTGTAGCGATAGCTGGACAGGGGGCTCAGCCTCGCCCCCTGGGAAACGCACCCCAAAGGGAATTTCCCATATCTCCCACTATGTGGAGGAAGACAAATGTTGGTTCTAATCACCCTCATAATGAGGGCTTGTTGATTGTGTCATTAGTAAGCTATATGTTTGTCGCGCAAAATGCAAAAATTGTCCATTTGACGGGCAATATTCCATATTGCCATAAGCATCAACTAATCAGAGAACATATTGAATATAACGAGTGGGATATATGCCGGAAGTAGGAGATGGAGAAAATGTCAATGACACTTGCTTACACGTTTGTTATGGGATGTTCGGGGAGGGAGGGAACACTGTATGTCTAGTTGGGATGGCCGGGGGTAGAGGAAATGTGTTAGACAACAACAGAGGCAGAGAGCAAAGAGGCATGTCATCTACAAAAATTGGGACTAAACACATACAAAAAAAAAGGTTGAATGTACATACTAACACAGAGTAATGTCGTGCAATAGTACCCACAAAGATCAATCTGTGGGCATGAGTTTGTTAACATGGAATGTGAGAGGACTTGGGGATCACCGTAAGAGAAGGCATTTATTGGCATACATGGATAGGCATCAGGTGAATATCGCTATGATCCAGGAAACGCATACAAACCCGTCTGGCGCGATTACATTTTTCCACTAGATGGGCTTCGTATAGGTATTTCTCCTCGTACTCCGCATATTCAAAAGGTACTGCTATCATTATTAAAAAAAATACGCCATATGTAGCAGAAGGATCATTATGCGACCCGCAGGGATGTTATTGTGTTGCATGGGGTAGACTGGCCTCACAATCCGTCACATTGGTAAACAGCTATGGCCCCAATACTGATGATGAAGATTTTTTTATTAAACTGATAGTAAATATAGGCTCTCCGCACATAATATGGGGGGGGGGGTTTTAACCTAACACTATGCCCTTCTCAAGATCGATCGAACCCGCAATCACACCACTACACTAAAGCACAACAACAAGTACAACAGATTGTGGCTGAAAACCAGCTAATAGACGTTTGGTGGTTCCACCACCCAAGCCTGAAGGAAGGAACATTTCAATCAGCAGTGCACAGTAGTTGGTCTAGATTAGACATCTGGTTAACTTCCAAAGAATTAGCGGTGCATATCACTTCTGTGCGTCACATGGCACGCACATACTCAGATCATGCCCCAGTTTACATACGACTGTCCCCCCCAGAAGCTAGCAATAGATGTATAGAATGGAGTTTACCTGCCACGGCATATATCCGCTTTCAAAGTGGAGCTGAAGCAAGAGTTAGAGGAGTTTTTAAGTAACAATATAGATTCTGTCCCCTTATTAGCAACAGTTTGGGAAGCATTAAAAGTTACAGTCAGAGGTATATGTATATCTACAGCAGGAGGCATATTGAGAGACATCAGAAAGACTATATCCCAACTGGAAGGTAAATTAAAAGATCAGGAGCTACAGCTGCAGAGGACCAAGACAAACGCCACCATGGCAAATATTAGAGAAACGCTCACAGAATATCAGGACACAGCAGAATGAGAGGGCCTATTCCGTGGAAAGGTACCATAAAGCTAGAAAATATGGAGAAGGGGAAAGACCTGGGAGAGTATTAGCAGAGCTCACACGCCCCCCCAAATCTGCAAATTATATTTTGGGACTGACAAATGAGGAAGGTATAGAGTGCAAGGACACATTGGAAATTGTAAACATTCTCACTGCACACTATAAAGCACTATATACTTTGCGCAGTTCCAAACGGGCAGAAACAGGGGAGTTTCTTGAGACTATAGAGCTAGCCTGGCTATGTAACGCACATAGGGAATTCCTGGCAGCTGAGCTGGAAGAAGAGGAGATTAGAGTAGCCATAATGCAAATGGGCAATGGAAAGGCCCCAGGGCCCGATGGGCTTACGACTGAATTTTACAAAGCATACATAGACATATTAGTTCCACTCCTGAAGAAAAGGTATGAAGAGGCTGTGCAAATAGGTATTTTACCACAATCAATGCGAGAAGCCCTTATAGTTTCGCTCTTAAAACAAGGCAAGGCGCCAAACAACACAGATTCGTACAGACCACTATCCCTTATCAACAGACACCAAAATTCTTGCCAAAGTGCTAGCTAATCGGTTAAGCCTGTTGATGGACAAACTAATTTGTCCTGACCAGGCAGGATTTGTGCTGGGGAGAGCCACCTCATAATTTACGTACCCTGTTCTCCATCATGCAGGACATAGATCAAGATGAAAAAGCAGTGGTGGTCTTCTTAGATGCTACAAAAGCTTTTGATTCTCTCGAATGGGAGTATTTATTCTCAGTCCTGATACGCATGGGGTTCCCACCAGATTATCTGGCATGGGTGAAATTGTTATACAATAAGCCAAGAGCGTCGTTGCTTGTGAATGGAACATGCACTCCTGCACTTGAAATATCCAGAGGCACGAGACAGGGGTGCCCCCTATCGCCCCTGTTGTTTGCGATAGCAATGGAGCCGCTGGCGGCCACGCTCCGACAATATCACATGCGCTACACTACCCAACTAGGCCGGTGCTAGTCTCGTTATACGCGGATGACATCAAGCTGTACGTACGAAAACCAGAAATAGGATTAAATGGCATCATCCGTGAAATCATCAAATTTGGCGCATACTCAGGCATAACAATAAACTGGGGAAAATCGCAGATCTTTCCGCTCACCCAAAACACACTGAAGACCCCACTGGAGTTCCCACTACAGTGGTGCGAAACTGAACTCTGTTACTTGGGAATAAACATCACTAAAGACAGGGAAGAATTAATGAGAGCAAACTACGGCAGAGTTCTAAACTCGGTGGAAGAGACTATCACTAGATGGACTGCAATGCCGCTATCATTGGCCAGGCGCATCGCGCTAATGAAGCTGGTAATACTGCCAAAATTTCTATATTTATTTATAAATATCCCTTATGCACCGAGTCGCCCCCTTTTTGTAATACTTAAAAGCCAACTAATCAGACTAGCATGGGGGGGGTAACAACCCCGCATTAAATGGAGTACCCTTATACTGCCCTTTGCACAAGGGGGCTTTAAAACGCCAGACCCCGAACTATATTACCTCAGCGCACAAGCCCAATATGCTGCCTACTGGTTTAAGCCACCGCCGTTTATGGCACATCTAGCAATAGAGCAAGGATATATGGCACCCACCCCTGGGTTTCTGGGAACCGAGGGGCAAGCAGCGGGCGGTAAATATTCAACTGTAGCATGCACCAACCATGCATGGAAAAAGATTGCGCAAAAAGCAAAAGCCCCTATGATATACTCCCCATTACTTCCAGTATCACACCAGCAGGCACTCCCAGTTACACAGGAAGGAATATGCAAGCGTATGCTTTTAAAATATGGCATAAACACATGGGGAGACATGTACGAAAAAGGAGAATTTAAGCGAGAGAATGTATTTTTTGGGGAGAGCGAACCCACAGTAATGGATCGCTTTCTATATATCCAGCTCAGGCAAAATTTAAAAGCAGCCACACCTAGATTTCCAGAAGAGCCCCCCACTCTGTTGCCCATACATCTGTTATTGAATGGCGGGATATCCCACGCAGTGTCACGCATATATAAAGCAACTAACGGGAAGGAAGGGGGAAACACTCTGAAGGCAAAAGAGGGATGGGAACAGGAACTGGGACATCCTATAACAAACGAAATATGGTTGTACTGCTGCCTGCAAACAGAGAGAATCACAGCGAGTAGCAGATTAAGAATTATACATTTTAAATTTTCACACAGAATGTATTATACACCGGAAAAATGTACAGATTTAAACTGAGGGAAAATGACGCTTGTGACAGGTGTGGGCAAGAGGGCGCTGATTTCATGCATCTGGCGTGGTCATGCACTGCAATAGCCAAATACTGGGCGGAGGTGGGGAAGGCGCTGAATGAAATAGCAGAAGTGCACATTGACCTGACTCCAGAGATGGGATTACTAGGATACACAAATAAAATAGAAGGGCAGATCAAGCGACTGGTTGCGCTGGGATTATTAATGTCAAAGCGCAGAGTAGTGTGTTGGTGGGGAAGAGGCAGAGCTCCTAAATTCAAGGACTGGCTTAAAGGTATGACATACTGCCAGGAGCAAAATTGCATATATGCGGAGCTTCTCCCACCTAGCTCCAGACCACAAGACATCTGGGAACCATTTAAAAATTATCTCCAGCGAACGAGTAGTGCTGAAGAAGAGCAATAGATGCTCAGTAAGTAGCTAAATAGCAGAAAGGATAGAAGTCCAGTCAGGAACGCATCATAAGCTTAGAGAATGCGAAAATAATGGTCCGTATGATATGCCAATGAACGTAGCTGAGACAAAGAAAGTATAATTGAGAACCTAATTGTATTGACTTATATGGAATGCCAGAAAAAAGAAAATGTTGTAAAATATATACAAAAAGTAATATACAATGATCAATGACTGCCTCTGAAAACTCTGTGAAATTAAGTGGATATGTCAAGTTTGTATAACAAGTGTTGTCTGTATTGTACAATGGAAAATGCAACTAAATAAAGTTAAAAAACAAAAAAATCAATGACTGTAAACCATTTTGCAGTGCAGGAAATTTGGAATAGTCCAGAGAACAGGATTCAGTACCATGGGACAACAAGGCACTACTATGTTGTTAATTCACCTTAAATCCTGGGACATCCTATATGTGCCATTTGGCTTTTGTAAACCCATAATAGATTAATTACATGGGCTTCCAATCAATTCTCTCAGTGTGCCTTTCTGAAGCATATCTTTGACCTCTGGCTGTATTCCTGCAATAGTTTCTGGAGACAAATAATAGGATGGTGTTCTGGGATATACAATTATTGGCTTTAATCTTATTTGGACTGGGTCTGCACCTTTTATGAGTCCAATGTCTTTCCCTGTGAGATCCCAAACTTAAGCACTTACAGTTTCTCTGAGATCTTCTGGTAATTCAGAAATTGTAAAGGGAATCTTCCTACTTCAGCATTCTGTCGAATCATTTTAAAGTCCACATCCTCATCATGTGTTTGCAAGGCAACACCATCTGGTGTGCGGTATATTGTGGAATTTAACTTACACAATAGATGTCTTCCTAGCATATTCACTGGGTTTGTGTAACAGACCACAAATTGGTGCTTCTCTTCAAAGGTTCCTATTTTTACTGGAACTTCTTTTGAAATCAGATTTTGCATTGGTTTATTTGTAACCCCAACTACTTGGATCATTTTCCCCGAGAGAGGCAAGTCTGGTACGTCCCCTGTTCTAACAGTAGAACGGGTAGCTCCTGTGTCAATCAGGAAAGACACATTGTGAACATAAATATTTGCGTTTCTATAAGGGCCACTTTGATCAACCTCTAAGACTGTGCAAAGCACTGCAACCTTCTCCCTCTCTCGGGCACCGTCATTGGGAATTATCAGAAGCAAACTCATCAGTCTCAGATAAAGGATATTGTCCTACAACATTTTGATTCTGGTTTTTAAATTGTGCCATAGCTTTTTGGAACTGTTTTGCGTTCAACTTTCGCATTTGATTTATGTTCAATTTAGGGTTCCCCATTTGCGGAGGAGAGGGGGGCATCATCTGAGCTTGACTTTGCATGGGAGTCTGCATTTGCAGTATAAGCATTCTCTGTACTGGTGTATCCTATGAATTTTGCATTATTCCTCCAGTATTTTCAGGATTAAATTGACATTCTTATTTCCAATTCCCCAACCCCTGACAAACGTGACAGGCAGTAACCTTTTTCATTGCAGCAATGTCCGTTCCTGATCCCATACCAGTGTGGGAACACCTCTACCTCTGCCATGTGGCACATTCATTCTGCTTTGTTTTATTGCAAATCCAGCCTGCGGAGCAGCAACTTCCTGCATCATTCCATAACTTCCTGTAAAAGACAGGTTCTGAAAACCTTTCTGAGCCAACTTTGGGCTTGATTAGGAGTCTGGCGGTCCACGGTCCGCCAGACTCAGGGTGGCGATCTAGCCACTGCCACACCAGCGGTCGGACCTCCCCATTACAAGTTGGGTCGTCGAACCTCCATTGCACCGACGCAACCGCCAGGGATCAGAGATCCCTGGCAGTGGTGCGGAGGTCTTGAGGCCGCAATATGTTTGCCAAGCATATTACGAGTTTCCTCTCTGCCATAGTTTTCATGGCAGTTCCTCCTCCATGAAACCCGTGGTGGAGAGGAATCAAAGAGGGCCCTACAGGGCCCCCTGTTGACTCTGGACCATGTGGTGCATGCAGGGGGGCACATGTTGTACCTCCCTATGTGGGACACCCCAGTACCTGCACAGCATGGTCTGCTCCTTTGACGTTCCAATTGCGGTGCCTATTTTCAGAGGCATCGCCATGGGACCCCCAAAGAAACGCCCACCAGATATGAGAAACACTGATTGTCTGGCGGGCTGGGCTCACACGGCTTTGACGGTGCGGGAGCCTGGCAGTGGCGTACTGCGCGCTTCTGCACCACCAAAAGGTGTAATCAGGCCCTTTGTCTGAGCCAAGATAAATTTCTCCTTTATTTTCCTCTGCTTCATTTCCAATTCATCACTGCAATATTTTGCGCAACACAGGATTTCATCTAATGTCTTGGTCTGCCAACAAATCACACTTTCAATCAATCAAGTTTCTTATAAAGTGCGTCTTCTCACCCGTGAGGATCTAAAGGTGCTGAGTGGGGGGGGGAGGGTAGATCTGCGGTTCAGTCGAAGAGCCAGGTCTTGAGGTCCTTCCTGAATTGCGGCAGCGATGGTGATTGCCTGAGGTGCAGAAGCAGGGAGTTCCAGGTCTTCGCAGCGAGGTAGGAGAAGGAACTTCCTCCAGTCGTGGTCTTGCATAATGTGGGCACTAATTTCAGGTTTCAATCCTAGAGCAAACTGAGACACAAAAATCTCCATATCCTTTTCTTCAGGATACTCACATGCACTGTGCTGTTTAAACACCTGCAGTATTCTCTCATAGTATTCGTGAACTGTCTTCTTCGTCCTGTGTGTGGTTCTTTTAATCTTTAACCAATCAGTATACCTGAGAGGAATGTTTCCTTTAAAAAAGGTCATAACCGCTTCATATTTTTCCATCACCACTGGTGATGGTGTACCAGTACCTCTCTTTCTAGGTGGCTCGTAAATGCTGTCAAATCACCTCTATTCCATGGAACATGTACATAGGTACCTCCAACTACTTTCCTCAATGGATACGCAGCTGCCTCATCCAACTCATCCTATCTGCCCTTTGCTTCCCTCTTTTTCTTTTCAAGTTTCTTTGCCCATCTAAGTTCCAACTTCTCAACATCCTTCCCTCTGCGTATGCATTTGACAAATTCAAGAATGCGCAAATGCATCCCTATAATCCTCATGTTTTCTATTGCCTGATCATCCAATTCAATCTTGTAACTAGGATGCAGATTTATGCTACTAGTAAGATCCACATCATACCTTTTTGCTATCCCTGCCAATTTGTCATGTATCATAGCAGCTCTCTGAGTAATCTTCTTACACAGGTCGGTTAACTCGTTTCTCTGGTACTTATCCAAGTGATCAAACTCCAGGCAGCCCTTGATCAGTTCTTCTAAGTCTATTTAGGAACATCCAATGATCTGTCTTTCCTTGTCTCTAAGTGATTTGGGGGCTCTGTAACTATGATCCTCTTTTCTCTAGTAATCTCTTTAATCCCTGTTGGTAAAAAAAATCCATCTCCATTGTCAAATCATTTGTAGCTAATGTAGTTGTAAAGACTAGAGCCCCTCCTCCATATACTAGAGCCTGCAAATTTTGTGGGAGTCTCCACAGAACTAACTGTGAATTCTGAGTTGTCGGTACATTCCCAACCACTGGTGTTGTTAAGACTTCTGGCCTTCTCTCTATCTGGGGTGGTGCAGTAGCAACCACTCGAGGTGCAACAGGAACCTTATTAGTAGGGACCACGGCTAGTGGTCATCTCACAACTGGTGGAGCAATTTGTAAAACCTGTATGGGCCATTCAATAGGAAGTGGATCTGAGTCCGCTGGAGCTATGGTCTGACTGGCACTAGCGCTTACCTTTCCAGGATCAGTATATTTTATGGGTGGTGGTGGTCGGGAGGACAACATCTGTTCTAATATCTCATCACCAGAATCAGTATCTGACTCATTTCCCTCTTGCTTCTCAATATCCTTAATTTTAGGTCGAGCCTAGGCAGCGTGCATGCGCTGTATGAAAGAACTGTTGTTATCTCCTCTATCAGCTTTTGGCATGCCCATGAATTGCCATTTGTTTGTTGTTGTGCCATTTAGAAATACGGGGTTTTTATTGGTGCATTGGGTCTGATTCTCCCGCCTTTGCGTGCTTGGGTCACGCCCAGGCGAGTTCACTCATTGTTTGCTTGCGTTGGCCTTCCCAATACATCCGTGGTTCCTCCTGGTCATCCTGATCTGCCTTTTTATTTTCGACACCTGAAAAGTGGCAATTTCTGTCCGGTACCTGTTGAGCTATGCCAATGGCTCTAACTCAAAAAAATGCGAGACCTATTGCATTTCTAATGCTTGTTCTTTGTACCTTCTGATGTGAGAACTGGATATAATCTGGATCTTTCAATAATGTGTTTGTATAAGATTGATTGGATTATTGTAGCTCCATCTCAATCTTCCAGCATATCTGGTCCAGAAGTTCATTGTGGGTGGCACTTCTAGGGGTGAATTTTAGGGGGGGGCACACACTGGGCACACAGATAAAACCAGAGGGTCCATCTATATACATAAATATGTATGTTTGCTTAAAATCTTTATATCTGACATTGTATGCTTATATCTATATGTGTATATTTAGATATAGATATATACTCACATATGTATAAAGTCATTTTAAGCAACCAATACTGCTTTGCAATGAAAGGTAGTTGTTCAAATTAATGTGACTGGCTAGGTGTGGTGTTTTCGTTTTATTTCTTTGTTGCCTCCGGGCTCATTCAGCTGTGGTTGTGGGTTACATGCAGAAAGAGAGGGGCAGGACAAATAGCACTCGGTGCAGGACCTATTCTGTAGAGAAACCAGTGAGAAATAGCAATTACTACATTAGCAACATTAATACTAGGGTTAAGGCACAATAGTTTCATATTATCGATGAGTTTATTACAGAAGAAAGCAGTGGGGTTGAAATTAGAGGCACGCCTATTAGCAGATTACACCAATAACATATTTTTAAAATGTGGAGAATTTAAAGTAAGGATCGACAAGCTGATTTAAAGCTTAGTCGGCGGCCCACCAGCCCGCCAGGTTAGTAGAATATAAAGCCTCGGGTCCTCTTGATCCAGCGGCGTACTAGCAACAGATACTCCACTACCATATACTCACCTGGGCCCATATAACTCTCTTGCACTAAAGACCAAGTAGACCGCTGGAACTTTTTAGTTTGATGATTTTCATACCTCAAGATCTAGTTATTTCTTCTCTAACTAAACCTTTCATTGATCAAATAGTTCTTTCTTCTGGTCAATGGACCATTAGGTGGAACTAGTTGATGGTGATAATTAACATAACTTGATTAAACATTTCTTGATTAAATAAAATAATCACAGACTCGATAAGTTTTAAAATCTTTATCTAAATTAGTAGTTTGTGAACCATCTTAAACGTTTCAGTACAAACACCCTCATTCGCAAGAGTGACAATTCAATCGAAAATTTCAATAGATAGAACAATTCAGATCCACACAACAACTATGCTCAGAAAGAAGAGGATAGAGAGAGAGAAGAGCATTTATCAAGACTATGAATTTATGATTACCAAGTATGATGTGAAGACCAACCCCCTGGCAAAAGGGCTGGTAAGGGTTCCCGGGACAGATCAGGAGACAAAGACTTCAGGACAGGAATCAGGACAGGATAATTCACCTCTCTAGATACCGACGACTGCGTCGCACCCCTCTCTGACACTCTCTTCCTCCTCGTGGTTCTTCCGCGATCTTCTTTCTAACCCAATTAAGTTAAGTAGATGGTTCTGCATTCGATTTTCTTCATCAGCATCTCACAGCATCAGCACCACCCCAGCACCGACAGCATCCCAAGCTCCGAATTGTTTCAGCTGCTTCCACTCCCAACAAGCTTAGCTAACTAACTCACTAAACTACTTCAATTATACCTTTCTATTACCATGTACCACCCATTAATGTTTAAATTTTACAAAATACTAACTTCTGATTGGACAGGCGAGGGGGATGATCATCACACCATGCTTACATTTCACTTATTTCTTTAAACCATTGTTTCAAGACTCCTCCCCTCAAACTTTATTCCGCACTTCCTTTCCCATACATCTTCAAACTTTATTAATACAAATGTAGCGATCTCTTGAATAAAGATCCTTCATATGAACTCTTCACCCTCATGTTCCCAGGGCACATCTTCGCTGGCCTTGGACGCGTGACAAGTCCTTAGTCATCTTTCGTAGTTTCTCGCCAGGGCGCATGCATCGCGCAACGTCAGTCTGCTCGACTCAGACAAGTTTAACAGGCCCAAATACGCACTAATAATAAAGTCAAAAGGAACAAATGTTATTCTCTAAAATAAATGATTTTACTGTATACCACCAACCTCTACTCTAGCCCATACCATTTATTATATCCCTTTCTGCATTTGCGTTAGTATTAAACTTATTTTCTAATTTCTGCAAGCAGGTGCCATGCATGTGAGTTTTCAAGCGGCCATTTTATGGTTCTTTGCGCAAGCGCCAGAATTTCCCTCCAAGCGTTAATACGTCATACTTACGTAGATGCAGTAGACGCATGCGCAGTAAAGATCCCGTGTTAAAATGCATCTTAGTCCTTCATTTATGTTATTGCAGTTAGTAAACACATAGGCAAGCTTCATTTTCTTCCGTGTGTAAAGGAAATGTGTATTATTATTCACAAAACACGTTGTTAGTAATTCGTTAGTGAGTTTAAACGAGAGGATTGCTTCCGAGCAAGTCTCATGTACGAGTCCTTGCTCCATCAACCCCCTCTCTGATGGCATATTAAGCCATCACAAAATTACCCATCCATCCCAGATACCAAATTTAGCACTTCTCAGTTTTTCTCTATTTCTGCTCTCGATTTCTCATCAGTCAATTCATTTCCTTCTAAATCCCTTATTTTCTTATATAATCTGCCTTTCATTTCCTCCAGCTGTATTTCATCATATTTTCTCTTTCGTTTCTGTCCCTTTCCTTCTCTTTCCAAATGTACTTTTTCCTTTCTTCCTTTTCTACAACACTTATATGTAATTATCATTAACATCACTACCGTTACTACCATGACTAATGGTATTATTATTTGACCTAGAAAACCTTTCCCAAAAGCAACAAACCATTTCCCTATTGATGTTATACTTTTTGTTAGTCTTCCCCACACACTGTCAACCTCCAGTTGGGTCAAATCTTTATGCACTCTCGTAATGTTTTCAATATATCCTTTAATTTCTCCGCTCTTGTCCGGAATATAAGTGCAGCAATGTTGAATTTTCAACATGCCACAGACTCCACCTTCCTTTGCTAACAATATATCAAGAGCAAGACGGTTCTGTAAAACCATAGACCTAATTGCAACCATTTCTGTGTTAATCATTAGAAATCCTCCTGCAGTGTCTGTAGAAAGACGATCAACTATGGTTGATAACTTACAAATTTTCTGTGAATTTAGAATGACTCCAACTGAGGGTATCAGTGCACTAAAGATGTCTCCTACAATTTCAGAAAAACTAGCTCTTTTTCTACGTGTTAGTCCATTAGAATTTCCATTGGTTCCACTGATTTTATCTACATGATAAATCTTTGGAAAAACTATTCCAAAATAACAGCTTCCGTACCATCTTTCAGGTAACTTATAATAGGCATTATTCCCACAAATGTAATACACTCCTGGAAACACAGGATCAGTTCCCCCTTTTAGTCCCCATCCTCCTAAAATTAGGAAGTTGTGTTCACATTCACTGGAACCAATGTAATTATTGTTATAATCTGTCTTTAATCTATGGAGGCAGAATTTTCCCCTCTTCACAAAGTCCAGGGACATCGCAGCATGAGCCTTGCCACTTGCATAGATTCCTTCCTTCCCAACCCATGGAGGTACATGGGTTTTCTGTGTAATTGCCTTCCTCAATAAATCCTGTCTCCTTTCTTCTACTAAATTGAAAAACTCTTTTTCTTCTTTTCTCAATGTACATGTTAGATTATCTTTACGTGCCTGAACTAAATCTATTGAACTCATTGTTAAGAAAAATTCACCCATAAACTGTGCGTTTTTACTACTAGCTACTGGATTCATATTTCTTCTAATAGGTAAATCAGGAAATACTACATCTAAATTAGAATAAAAATACTGAAGTCTCCCTGTAGCGTAAAATAAACTTGATAAAATACTACATGACACACCATAAGTTAAAGGTATATGGTGATACGTAATCCCTTCTGATACTGATGAGGGTAACTTCATACACACGTAACAATTGTTAATTTCCATAGTGCTAACATACTGAAATAACAATTTAATAAACACATTAGAGGACGTATTATAGTCTGATTCATTATGATAGTTTGCTTCATCTTCTACCCCTATTTCTATTTTAGTTTCTCTTATCCTATCCACCTTAACATTAGTATCCGTATTATTCTTGTCACTTGTTTTCATTATTAAAGGTACTCCTACTGTTAGGAATAACCATCCTAATGCTGCTAATAAAATACTACAAAAACAAAATCTAAAACACTTTCTTTTTAATCCACATTTTGGTTTTCAGGTAACTTCAGTTTCTGCCATTTTTCTCCAGAGAAAATTTCTTTTCCCTTATCTTTTTCTTAGTCAGTTTTAACTTTCTTTTCGTTCTTAAGGAGGCCTCAATTTGCTTTCATCAATCTGTGCAATATGAACCTCTTCTGTTTCATCAGACAGATCTAGAGATTCAAATTCCTCGAGTATAACGTAAGTCCACTCAGGAGCCTTGTATCTCCTGTTTAAGTTTCTCAATCTTGGACTTCTTCGAGTTATTTTTGCTAAGGTTTGTCTAGGTCTTGTTTGACTTGTGATTTCATTCACTTGTTCTGGCTTCTTTTCAGATTTTCTCAGATGATATTTTAGTTCCTTTACTCCAGTTGGCCAATTGTCTCCTTTTCTGACTCTCTTGATTTGTGCTGCGTTTTCACCTTCTTTATCTCTTTGTAAAATTCTTTTTATTTAATTTATTTTTGGCACAACCTGCTCTGTTTCTCTGTTTTCTGTGCTTGTACCTTCTTTTGCTTCCTCCTGCTCAGGTTCTACCGTATTTTGTTCTACTTCTTCCTGAGCTTGTTCTTCTAATTCTATCTGACCCAGTTCAGGTCTTAGTTCAAACCTTTCTCCTTCTGCCTGAACTTGTTCTTCTAACTCTATCTGATCCTGTTCAGGTCTTAATTCAAACTTTTCTTCTTCCGCCTGAACGTGTTCTTCTATTTTTCCCTCCTCAGGTTTGTTTGTGTCTCTTTCTATTTTCACCTGAGTGTGTTCTTCTTCCCCTGTCTCTTCCTGACTACTTTCCTGTCTTTTCAGTTCTGTTCTTCTTCTGGTTTCTATAGCATCATCGATTATTTCAATCACTGGGATCCATTCTTCCTGACTTATCTCGCGCTGTTCGTCATATGGTTGTCTTTCAGAATCTATCACTCCAGATTCTTCAATTTCACAATTTACAACTCCTGACGCTTCAGCTTGCTCAGTCAGTGGTGGCTCTTGTTGATCTGATGGGCTCGGAACTCTTCTGGTATGGCTGGCATGAATCCAATTGGGCAGACCTGCACACTTCACTGCTGTGGTAGTGACTAGTATGACTTGCCGTGGTCCGTCCCACCTTGGTGCTAGGCACGACTTTCTTGCGTGTTTCTTTACCAGCACCCAATCTCCAGGATTCAAATCATGCGCTTGGTCTGGCTGCCTTTCAACTGCGTCTTCTCCAACCTGGTGAGAGATAGAACGCATCATTTCAGCCAATCCTTTGCAATAGTCCAATACCAGATCATCAGTTATACTCATTAGTTTATTTCCAGGAATAAATGCCTGTCTCATAGCTCTTCCCATGAGAACTTCATGTGGGCTCATTCCTGTTTTTCTGTCTGGAATACTTCTGAGACCCATCAATACAAGAGGTAATGCATCTGGCCATTTCAGTTTTGTGGATGCACACAACTTTCCCAATATTGACTTGATTGTGCCATTCATTTGCTCAACAACTCAAGAAGCCTCTGGACGATAAGCACAGTGCAATTTTTGTTCAATGTTAAACGCAGCACAGATTAATTGAATTATTTCATTATTAAAATGAGGGCCTCTATCTGATTCCAAAGTGACCGGAAAACCAAATCTCGGCACTAACTCCCTCAACAACAATTTTGCAACTGTAAGACTGTCATTTCTTCGAGTTGGATAGGCTTCCACCCATCTTGAGAAAAGGCATACTATGACAAGTACGTATTTCAGTCCATTGCATGGGGGTAATTCAATAAAATCTAACTGTAATCTGGTGAAGGGTCCTTCTGCCTTTCCGATCTTTCCCCAGCTTACCACTGTCTTTCTACCTGGGTTCTGCTGTTGACAGGTTAAGCATCTTTGGCAAAGGCTCTCTGCGACTACCCTGAACTTCGGATTATACCAACTCTGTCTGAATAGCCTGATCATTGAATCTCTCCCTATGTGTGTTGCTCCATGGTACACTCTCGCCATTTTTGAAAGCAAACAATCTGGCATGACTGGTCTTCCATCTAAATACACCCATACCTCATCATGTGGTCTCTTTGTACAGGCTGCCTTTATCCAGATTTCTTTTTCCCTTTCCTCAACTTCTTCCTGCAATTGTCTAATCTCATCCCATGTTTCTGGTACTGAGAAGTACATAAGTTGGCATCTGGTTTCACCCGTTTCAATTTTTCTGTTTATGGCTACTGCATTTTTAGCACAGTATTTCGCCACTTGGTCAGCATAATTATTGCCAGCAGTCACATAGTCATTTCCTGACTGATGTGCAGCACATTTTACAACTGCTATCTCTTTTGGCAATTGTAATGCTTCCAATAAATCTTTCACATTTTTGCTGTTTCTGATAGGAGATCCTGAGGAAGTCAGAAATCCCCTTTGCATCCAAAGCTGGCCAAAGTCATGCACAATTCCGAAACCATATTGGCTGTCCGTAAATATGGTTACTCTCCAATTTTTCCCCTTTTTACATGCCATTGTTAAGGCAACCAATTCAGCTACTTGTGCAGACTTGACCCCAGGTAAACAGGATGCTTTGATTACCCCAGAAATCTTACAAACAGCATATGCAGCACTTAGTCCTCCTTCTTGTGTCCTAAGGCAGGAACCGTCTACAAATAACTCATGATCAGCCTCTTTCAAAAGTGACTCTCTTATGTCCGGGCGGGGCTTCGTGCATAACTCAGTCACGTCCAAACAATCATGATCACTTTCATCTTTCACTTCTTCATTGCAGGGGTCTGGTAATAGGGTGGCTGGGTTCAGGATCGTACACCTTATTACAGTCACGTTTTCAGCTCCCAAAATCACTCTTTCGTACTTTGTCAAACGACTAGGGGTGAGGTGCTGTGTTCTTGTTCTTGTCAAAAGAATCTCAACCGAGTGTGGAACAAAAACCTTTACCGGATGTCCCATCACTATTGACTCACTTTGCTCCAGACTCATACAAGTAGCAGCTACTGCTTTTAAGCAGCCAGGCAATGCTGAAGCCACTGGGTCCAATGTGGCTGAAAAATATGCCACTGGACGTCGACTCAATCCATGTCTCTGTGTTAAGACTGAAAGTGCACAATTTTCTCTTTCACAACAGAACAAAGCAAAATCTTTTGAATAATCAGGCATGCCCAAAGCAGGAGCCTCACACAAACAATTTCTTAGTCTCACAAATGCCTCTAGGCAGTCATCATTCCAATCAATCGGATCTTTTGCTCGTTTCCGGATCATCTGTATTAATGGCTTCGCTAACATAGAGAAACCATTAATCCATTGCCTACAGTATCCAACCACTCCCAGAAACATTCTCATTTCTCTTTGAGTTTGTGGCAATTGCATTTCTTTGATTATTTTTATTCTTTCCGGTGTCACTTTTCTAACTCCTCTTTCTATTTTATGCCCTAAATATCTAACTTCTTGTTGACAGAACTGTAACTTTTCTGGAGACACCTTGTGTCCTCCTTCAGCCAAATGGTTCAGTAATGCAATTGTATCCGTGACACAATCTTCTCGTGTTTTTGATGCCACCAATAGGTCATCAATGTACTGAACCAGAACAGAATTTCCAGGCATGATCAACGATTCCAACCACTTTTTCAAAATCTGATTAAAAATTGAAGGACTCTCTGTGTACCCTTGAGGAACACGACACCATGCGTAAATACGATCTTCAAACTTAAACGTAAAAAGATACTGGCTGTCTGGGTGCAAAGGAATAGAAAAGAACGCTTGGCATAAATCAATTACTGTAAACCATCCTGCATTCCAGGGTATTTGATAAAGGATCACTGCTGGATTTGGCACAATTGGACAACAGGGAATTACAATTTTATTTATTTTCCGTAGGTCTTGCACTATTCTGTAGTTTCCACTAGGCATTTTCAGTCCCATTCTTGGCGAATTACAGGGACTACCCATCACCTCTTTTAAAATACCTTGTTTAACCATTCGTTCAATTTCTGGAATAATTCCTGCTTTTACTTCTGGACTCATTTTGTACTGTCGGGTATTTGGATACACTGCACCTTCTTTCACTGTCACTTTAACTGGGTCTATATTTGTCATTAGCCCAATGTCTTTTCCTGTAAAATCCCACACTTCTGGATTGACTGTCGTTCTTAACTCTTCTGGCAATTCATTCTCGGTTATTAATGAAAACATTTCATCTACTTCCGTTCCCTGTTTGGCCAGCATCATCTTATAAACAACGTCCTCATCAGGGGTTTGGAAAGCAACACCATCCGGTGTACAATAGATCGTGCAATTCATCTTGCACAAAAGATCTCTTCCCAACAGATTTACTGGACTGGAATCGCAAACTACAAATCGATGCATTTCTTTGAAGTTCCCAATGTGCACCTCCATTGGTTTTGTGATTGGGGTTCTAATCTGTTGGTTAGATACGCCTACAACTTGGATTGTTTCTCCCGAGAGGGTTAGGTTTGGGATGTCTGCTGTTCTCACAGTAGACCTGGTAGCACCAGTATCCAATAGGAAAGTAATGTCTTTGCCTTCTACTCTCCCATCAACAAATGGACCTGACTGATCTACCGGCAAGGATGCGCCAAGCACGCACTCCTCTTCCTCCCCCGTCAGGCACCGTCATTGTGCGGCATCCGAATGTTTTTCATCATTCTGTAAAAAATATTGTGCAATTGTTCTATTATTCTTACCACTTTCTCCTTGAAATCCGGTGTTCGCACTGAAACTTTGATGGTTCACAAAATTTGGCATAGGAGCTGGTGGCACCTGATATTGTGGAGTAACTACCTGCTGCTGCTGATTCATAAGTACTTCATTCTGCATCTGTGGAATTAAATTTTGATTTGGCCCATTATTATTCTTATTATTCTGAATACTCTTACACTCGTTCTTCCAATGTCCAAGCTTTCCGCACGCATGACAAGGAAACTTCTTTTTCACCTCTTCTCTCTCCATTCGTCCCTTATATTTATTACCATTCGCTCCTTGATTATTCTGACTGTTCTTTCACTTGATTATTATTTTGGTCATTTGTTTTCTCTTCTTGCTGCTCTGCCAACTTACCTTGTGCCCACATCATTTTCTCTTTTAGCTTCCTACGCCTAGCCTCAATGACATCTCCGCAATATTTCGCGTACTTTAGGATCTCATCCACTGTCTTGCTTTGCCAACACAACATATGCTGCTGTATCATCTGACTGATTTCTGGTTTCAAGCCATATACAAACCGATACACAAAATGCCCCATATCTTTGTCACCGATATTCTCAAAACCACTATACTGCTTAAACACCTGCAATAACCGTTCATAGTACGCATGTACAGATTCATTTGGTTCCTGTGTTGTTCTATCTATTTTTACCCAATCTGTTTCTTTAGGAGGGATTTTCCCTTTCAAATACGTAATCACTTGGTGATACTTTTTCATCACCTCTTCCGAAGGTGCTCCTGTTTTTGCATCTCTAGGATACTCCTCATTAGGCCAATCAATTGTGATCTTACATTCCGTCCATAAATCAGTAGGTACCACTATATCAAACAGACCGTCCAAATCTTTCAATAAAACCTTTGAAACTTTCACAAACCTTTCTACCTGTTTATACCACTCAACTGGTTTTTCTTTCCGCTTTGGGAAATCATTTGTGAATGACAAAATATCTTGTCTACTCCAAGGAACATGAACATATCCACCTCCTGGAACCTCTCTCATTGGACACAATTTTTCCACTTTGCTTGATTCTCTTACTGGAAATGCAGCTGCTGCTTCTCTCGCTTGTACTTCCTCTTTCTTTCTTATCCATCTAATTCTCCATTTATCAATGTCTCCCCATTTTCGCAAAATGTTCATTAATTCTTGTATCTGTAGTCTTTTTCCAGAAGCATTTACACTTTCTAAATCTTTATCAGTAAAATCCACTCGATAGGGTTTCTGCAACAACTTTGATTTCCCTATGTCTATTCCAATCTCTGAAGCAACTTCAGTTAGTCTCTCATGAAATATTCTTGCTCTCCTAGTTATACTCTTACATAGAAACAATAATTCCTCATCATTGTAAACGTTTAATCTTTCTGTACCCACACATCCTGTCATCATCTCTTCCAATTCCACTTTCAATCTGCTGATATCTAAAATCTTTGGTATTGGGTTCTGATTATCTCTTTCCTGAGCCCACCTTTCTATTTCTTCAGAAGTGACTACGGCTGTGCCTCCAGTTCCAACAGGAACTAAAGGTCTTCTTTCTCTTAAATTCATAGGTGTGACTCTCTTTGGGGTTTCTGTCAGAGGTTCCACATTAGGGAGATCCATTAATGAAATAACTGACTCACTTTCGCTAACCTGATCATCTGTGATTACTATCTCTTTTCTAGGACTATTTAATGGAACTGTCACAAGTTGTGGTATCTGGCAAATCTTATTATCTCCATATAATGGGATTACTGGACCAATGGTTACTGGTACTGTCAAAGCTTCAGTATTTAAATTCAATTGACTTATCCTTTGTACTAGTTCTTCTCTAGTTTTATTCAAAGCTTCTCTTTCATTATCTTGCAACACTCTGTTGTATGATGTCTCATGTAAAATCTGTGGAGTTAATGGTATTCCCATTATTGGCGCACTTGGGACTACCTTACTAGCTGCTTCTTGATTCGGTGGTGGATTTTTAATTAAAATATCCTCTAATAACTCATCATCTGATTCACCATATCCTGCTGTGTTCAAATGTTTTGTTTTCTCCTTACACTTTCCTCCAGATTGTTCCTCAGCCATCAATACTGGATATAACCCTTCTGATACCATAGCTCTCCTCCACTGTTTCATCTGCCCTTCTCGTGACTCATGCAAGTGTCTCGGAAAGAATCCTCTATATCTTCCACCTCTGCATTTCTCTCGTTCATATGACTCAGTCTCCCATTCTTCCAAAGCCTCATATTGAGTTAACCTAGGTCTAGGTTCTAAATCATTCATTTTCAATCTTAAATTCTGAAGAATCCTCCCATTAAACGTACCATCCTTAGGAAATGCTAACACACCATCATCCTTCGTATACTCTATCCAGTTTTCCAACCACACGCAGGTATGATATCCTCTCGCCATCATCATAAAAGATGCTGGCGTCTTCGGTGGTGGAATAGGAATTCCCTCTCTAGTCAACACAGGCTTATCTTTTACAAAGAAATTCTTTATTGTCTTAAAAAATTACATCTTTCTTTTCTCTCCATACATTCTTGAAGAACGGTGTAGGAAATTGCATTCTGCAAACCCTTGAAATTTCCTACCTATACGTCTTGCACTTACAGTCAAATTAAAATCCTGCATACAATTTTCTCTTCACCAATCCTAGCGTGGCTCCTAAGTATCCAATCAAATCCGGCTCACACTCGTACTCTGACCAATGCCAGCGCGGCCTTTTCCAGACGTCAGTTCTGCTCCTTACTACTGACCCCTCCTTTACAAGGCTGCTCCTGTCACACACCCGCTATGTCTACCAATCCCAGCGCGGCTCTCTGTGACGTCAGTCCAACTCAGGCGATTTCTCACCCCTCCTTTACAAAGCTCCTCCTGTCACACACCCGCTGTGTCTACCAATCCCAGCACGGCTCTCTGTGACGTCAGTACCACTCCGGCAACTGACCCTCCCTTTACAAGGTAATCCGAAACTTTATTTCTCAATACTTCGCTTTAAAATTCTTTGTTATTAACAACATAAAAACATTCGCTACTCTGTCTGTTCCGCTAAATCAAAGGATAGTTTATTTCTTTCTACTGCGAGTAAAACCTTCCGCTTACTCTTCATATAAGCGCCAGAGAACCTGCTACTCCTCCGGTATCACCCGTTTGGAAAAATCTGAGACCAAAGTTTCACCAGCGAACCCCTTCTGCTGTCAATCTAGCTTGGAAGGACCTGCTACTCCTTCAGGGTTACCCTTTCTAGGTGATATCACGCCTAAAGTTTCATCAGCGAACCTCCTTGCTATCAATTACTCTCACTTTTACACAGAAAATAGTCCCTACTTTAACACTGCTAGCTTTTCCTAACTCCTCAGTGTTATTCCAACAGACGAGTAACCTCACTGCAGTGTGGTTTCTATCGCCACCCACTATTCATTCCCCGGGAATTTTCCAGACGACACAAAAACAGGACGCTAACTCTTTTTGTTAAAACAGAAGTCAAAAAATGAATAATCTATACTTATCACCAAACTAGTCACTAACAACCATAGCTCTGCTACCAGGAAACTGATCCAGCGGCGTACTAGCAACAGATACTCCACTACCATATACTCACCTGGGCCCATATAACTCTCTTGCACTAAAGACCAAGTAGACGGCTGGAACTTTTAAGTTTTAAGATTTTCATACCTCAAGATCTAGTTATTTCTTCTCTAACTAAACCTTTCACTGATCAAATAGTTCTTTCCTCTGGTCAATGGACCATTAGGTGGAACTAGTTGATGGTGATAATTAACATAACTTGATAAAACATTTCTTGATTAAATAAAATAATCAGAGTCGATAAGTTTTAAAAATCTTTATCTAAATTAGTAGTTTGTGAACCATCTTAAACGTTTCAGTACAAACACCCTCATTCGCAAGAGTGCCAATTCAATCGAAAATTTCAATAGATATAACAATTCAGATCCACACAACAACTATGCTCAGAAGGAAGAGGATAGAGAGCATTTATCAAGACTATGAATTTATGACTACCAAGTATGGTGTGAAGACCAACCCCCTGGCCAAAGGGCTGGTAAGGGTCCCCGGGACAGATCAGGAGACAAAGACTTCAGGACAGGAATCAGGACAGGATACTTCACCTCTCTAGATACCGACGACTGCGTCGCACCCCTCTCTGACACACTCTTCCTCCTCGTGGTTCTTCTGCGATCTTCTTTCTAACCCAATTAAGTTAAGTAGATGGTTCTGCATTCGATTGTCTTCATCAGCATCTCACAGCATCAGCACCACCCCAGCACCGACAGCATCCCAAGCTCCGAATTGTTTCAGCTGCTTCCACTCCCAACAAGCTTAGCTAACTAACTCACTAAACTACTTCATTTATACCTTTCTATTACCATGTACCACCCATTAATGTTTCAATTTTACAAAATACTAACTTCTGATTGGACAGGCGAGGGTGGGATGATCATCACACCATGCTTACATTTCACTTATTTCTTTAAACCATTGTTTCAAGACTCCTCCCCTCAAACTTTATTCCACACTTCCTTTCCCATACATCTTCAAACTTTATTAATACAAATGTAGCGATCTCTTGAATAAAGATCCTTCATATGAACTCTTCACCCTCATGTTCCCAGGGCACATCTTCGCTGGCCTTGGACGCGTGACAAGTCCTTAGTCATCTTTCGTAGTTTCTCGCCAGGGCCAATGCGTCGCGCAACGTCAGTCTGCTCGGCTCAGACAAATTTGACAGGCCCAAATACGCACTAATAATAAAGTCAAAAGGAAAAATGTTATTCTCAAAAATAAATGATTTCACTGTATACCACCAACCTCTACTCTAGCCCATACCATTTATTATTTCCCTTTCTGCATTTGCGTTAGTATAAAACTTATTTTCTAATTTCAGCAAGCCGGTGCCATGCATGTGAGTTTTTAAGCGTCCATTTTATGGTTCTTTGCGCAAGCGCCAGAATTGCCCTCCAAGCGTTAGTACGTCATACTACGTAGATGCAGTAGACGCATGCGCAGTAAAGATCCCGTGTTAAATGCATCTTAGTCCTTCATTTATGTTATTGCAGTTAGTAAACACATAGGCAAGCTTCATTTTCTTCCGTGTGTAAAGGAAATGTGTATTATTCACAAAACACGTTGTTAGTAATTCGTTAGTGAGTTTAAACGAGTGGATTGCTTCCGAGCAAGTCTCATGTACGTGTCCTTGCTCCATCACTCTCATTGAGTACTGCCTGCCTTATTAAGAGATCCCCACCTGCCTGGTGGGGAACTCCTTAAGCCTTGGGTTGTCATGCCTGCCGCAATCTGGTACGCTGGGGCAGCAGGGGTGGAGCAAGAGAACACAAAAGATGGGTGCTGACGGGAGGAAGCTGCTTGACATTCTAGTCACTGGGATGTCTGTTTATGGGCTGCAGAATTTGCCTTTAATAATGGTATGAACACTTCTACTCAGATGTCTCCTTTCTATTGTAATTATGGGTTTCACCCTCGTTTTCTGTTTCTTTCTACATTGCTCGCATCTAATGCTCCTGCAGTTGGGGAAATGGTAACTCACAAGACATTCAGTCTATAGCACAATTTAATTTAGACAGAGCCAAGGAAAAGTATAAGAAACATGCTGAATCCCATAAAATACCTGGCCCAGAGTAGAGTGGGTGGAAGGGTTTGGTTGTCCACACAAAACATTGCTCTGAAGAGCTTCCATAAGTTTAAACCCTATTATATTGGTCGTTATAAAATCATTAAAATAATAAATCCTGTTGCTATATGTTAGAAATGGGAGTCTCTAGTTGGCAAAGGTAGATACCTTTGTCCAAATAGGGACCCTTGCTTCTAGTCAGGGTAAGTTAGATAACCCCTGCTCACCCCCTGGGTAGCTTGGCACGAGCAGACAGACTTATCCCAAAGGGAATGGGTAAAGTATTTGTACTCAAAACACACAGTAATATAGTGATAACACCACAAATGGACACCACACCAGTTTAGAAAAATAAAGTATCTTTATCTAAACTCAAGACCAAAATGACAAAAATCCAACTAACATATAATAAGAATATGACTTTTAAAAGGTTTCAAACAACTTGGCCCATAGACAACTATGGATGCGTGCTTTCTCTCAAAGCACCTGTATATGCGACAAAATTCACAAGGCCAAACAGCCGCAGAGATGGGAAGCGTTGAAAAACAAAGATGCGTCAGTTCCTGTGACCCTGGGGAGGCGATGCGACAGTTCTGCTGCACGCAGGAGAAGTGATGCGTCGAATCCGGTCTGTAGGGGGAAGTGAGGCGTCGATTCCGAGACGGTTCTAGTCCGCGGGTGATGCATCGGGAAAACTTGGCGCACAGGTACGATGCGTGGAAATCCGTGATGCGTCTTCAGCTGCGATCCCTCGATGGGTCGGTTCTTGCAGCGGCGATGGGCGCTGCGTCGGTTTCAGCAGCTGCGCGGTAATGCATGGAGATTCTTCTCGCACAGAGGTGCTATGTCAGAAAAACTGTCGCAAGAAGAGCGATGCATCGATTTTCTTGTAGTTGCATTGCTTTTCCAGCTCCCAACAGCAGGAACAACCTCCAGAGGCCCAACACAGTCACAGGCACTAATTGGCAGGTCAGAATTCCCAGCAAGGCAGTTCAGGGGAGCTGGAGGTTTAGTCTTTGTGTCCCTGAGACTTCAGAACAGGAGGCAAGCCCTACTCAAGCCCTTGGAGATCTTCTTCAAGCAGGGGGACACAGCAAAGTCCTTGTCCTTTCCTTGGCAGAAACAGCTACTGCAGGCCAACCCCAGACAGCACACAGCAAAGGGGCAGTACTCCTCCTCCAGTTTCTCCAGCTCTTCTCCTTGGCAAAGGTTCCTCTTGATTCCAGAAGTAGTCTAAAGTTCAGGGGTTTTAGGCCTAATATTTATACCCCAAAATGTCTTGGTTCTCTTTGTGCAAGGGTCTCCGAGCCCAGTCCAAACCAGTTCTGTCCTCACTGGTGCAGTATGACCACAGGGGGTGGAGACCGCATTGTGCAAGGGAGACAGGCCCTATTCAGGTGCAAGGAAATCTCCCCCCACTACTCTAAATGAAGCCAAGCCCCATTTAGCTCAGCTCTGTGTCATCCAGGAAGGGCCAGGCACACCTCAAACCCCCCAGTGGCTGTCTACAGTGAATGCCCGCCAATTCAGGCTGAGTCACTTCCAGTATTTAAACAGGTCCACAAGCCTTCCCTGTTCCTCCCGATCCCCGCAGAAGTGGGTAGGTCAGAGAGCCTGTTGCTGATTCAGCAAACGTGAGTACCTTGTGTCCGACTACGCTGTGCTTCTCGGGGTACACTTTGCCCAGAGCCTTCGTAATTCTCCTTAATGATGGGGTTTTCTTAGTTACTCTGCAATACGCAAGCTCATCTAACGTTAGTTTGGTTTTCATTATGCACAGTTTACCGAAACAACCAGAGCTTTTGTACACCTAGCGGGGACCCATTATCTATGCAGTTGTTGTACCACACCAAAAAAATCCTTGGTACCCCCGGCACAGACCAAATGTTTCTAGACTATTGTAACCTGACATGTGGCATTTACACAAATATCTGTCCTTACAGGACACAAGCAACTTTTAACAAACAAGTTTTACACCCAGCTCATGTCTATTTGACCACCATATGATCTGGGCGAGTCCGTTTACATAACATATATTAACGGCTGCCTTTCATTAACTGTTGATTGTTTTAACAACCCCCTCACGGCTCCATATACCTAATCACGTACCTACAACATCTTACGTTTTGTGCTCTAATGTCCTTTTCTTTTAACCTACAACCCACACAGTACATAGGGACATTCCTTGTGTGATACCTGCCGGGTATTGATGAAGTAAAATGAGAAACCCGACTGGGGTGAGTTCATCATTTCTTTCTGCAACCATGGTGGTGTTCCACCATATGTGCCGGTGTAATTTTCATGATAAAAGGTCTGTGAGAGTCACCCAGACGGCTCTCACGTTGTGTATGTTTTTAGCCATCACCACTGTGTGCTGTGAGCTTGTCACACAGGGAACACGAGAGCTTTGTTTATACTGAAGTCTCAGATCTTAATATTTGTTTTTATTCCTTCACCATGTTGGTCATTGTTGGAAAGTGGATTATTGGTAGGGGCAAATGTAGGTCTGCCACTGGCAATAAGGCCACTAACACAGATTAGGGCTCAGAATAGGTCTTAGAAAATTATTCCTATGCTCAACCCTTGGTAACGTGGCTGCGAGCAGGCAGGCTTAACTTCAAAGACAGGTATGTAAAGCATTTAAAAACACCAATTCAGTAAATAATTAAGACACAACACAAAATAAAAATCCAACACCAATTTATAGAAATAGGAAATATGTTTATCTTTTAAATGACACCAAAACGAAAACAATCCACTGTCGGGAACCAGAGATATGAATTTTTAAAGATTAGTCACTTTCTAGTGCTTAGAAACCAACAGTGCCCCTTTTAGTCATTTTGTTGGCTCTGACAGGGAGACATTCACCTTTAGCAATTGTTCTGAAGGATTTCTCACCACTCTAGTGCAGCCCCCTTCAGCAGGCTGGGTCCAGTTAGAACTCCTTCCTGAAGTTCTTCTTGCGGGACCCAAAGTATCCAACACACAATCCAAGGTTCTGGAATCTCCAAGAGGGTCCTTGAAAGTGTGAAACTTCAATTCCCACAATCCACTTGAACAAAACCCTTACAAATCCACTGGTAGTACTCCAGGCTGGGGATTCTTTGTGGTGATGTCCAGGTGAGCTCTGTTAACCTGTAGCTTGCAGGGAGTCCACTCTTTAGTCCTTTTGAAGCAGGTTTGATCCACAGGGCTGTAGTTTAAAATGGTGCAAAAAGGCGCAATCTCAGAGTCCTGGCCTTTGGAAATGCACATCAAAACCTTCAGCGCAGACCCTTCTGATTCTCTTAGTTTCAAGCAGCAGATCTGAAGGGCTCTGCCCCTCTCAGATACTTATTCCAAGTTCTCTGGGTCAAGCAGGAGGTCACTCCTGACCAATGGGAGTAGGGTAACTCCCCAAGGGTATGACCACATCCTGTAGAGTGTGGCATTATTTTAACCCAGAGTGCACCAAATCCTCCAAATTCATAATGGCTGATTTTCCAGCAGGGAGTTAAGAGCTGGCTAAACACACCCCTAGGATGGATAATTTCCATAGACTCCCCCCTTGCATCTGCTCATTCCTTCCTTAATCCTAGCTCTGGCTTGGGGTCAAAAGAGTAGAGATGTAACTGACACTGAGGCCTTCCCCTTTCCTTTGAAGACCATGGTTTATGACTCCTCCCCCTGCTCTGGCATTCCCGTGTAGCAGCACACTGCCCTCCCAGCAGAGCTGGTTAACCCCAGGGGCTCTTTATCACCTCTTCAAAGCAGCCAGGCTCACCCACTTAACTCTGACCAATCAGGACAGACCACTGGAAGGCTGAATCTGGACCTACAAACAAGAAAGTCTTAACTTCTTGTCTGTACATTTTAGGAGAAATTCAACAATATCATATTGTTGGATTTATCACTACCATTCTGGGAAGTCTTTGAATGGAAGTTCTATCATTCTCCTATCAGGAGTTATTAGTTATTAATATTATCAAGCGAGAGAGGGAGGAATGAATATAGACTAGTTTACTTCCCCTGGTACATGTAGTAAATATCAATGGAAGCTAGGTGTCCATGTCTGGGAGAAAAACATTGTTTTTCATGAAGACCCTCACCCACCAACCTAGTTGGTGGCATGCTTCATCATCGGGTCCCACCCAAGGCGCCGAATGCACCTCGGGTGTGCTTCAGTGCCTGACTACAGCGGAGCGGGTATTTGTGTAGTGAGAGTGCAGTGAAGTTAATGTGTGAATTAAAAACTGTCCAATGGGTCCCATTTGGCTAGAGAATTTTAATAGTAATGGGCCCTTGGCAGGGTTAAAAACAACGGCACGGATATATGAGGAGGTATGGCTATCTCTCCAATATCCTATGAGGTCTACATGTTTCAGCCAGACTACTAAGTGTGCTGGCTTTCGTCCAGGACCTATGTGTATAGGTGGTTTAGTGATGGTCAAGTGTAGCTTGTTAGACCAGTATGTGTCGCACACGCTAAGGTGCGTGCATTGGGAGAGGAGGTGTTCCTCTGGTAGCTCAAATCCTGTAGGGATAAAAACGACAAACAAAAACAAACAGGCATGAATATTTAAGTGATAATAGCTTCTCTTGTTCACACATGGTAATGTGACTGGTTGAGCGTCGTGTCCGTACACTATGCAGAAAAAGGAGCTGTAGTGAAACTGATTGTGAGGAAGTGGCTCTTCAATAATGCCTTAAGTTATGCGCTACTGTGCCTTAATAGATAGCGTCAATTCTTCAATATGCTCATGGTATGAGTGACAAGGTAAAACGTGCAAAAGAAGAAAAAATGCTTACACTGAGATTTTCAGAGTGAGGAACATGAATCCCATGAGGGGGCCGGACCTATTGTCACACACTATGTGTGCATGAGGAGAGAGAAACGAGAATGGTTAAGAGAGAAGTTCCCAGTCATCGTGTGGAACTGCATCCACCAGCTGGGAAAACGAGACCACCAGAGCCCCACTTACTTCGTCAAAGTCACTGGCCCGCACTCCATACCTACTGCGGCCTGCTACCGGGATTCCGTCGATGTGAACCGGTAGTTGAGAGGCAGTTTAAATACTGTTTTGTTCAGCCAGGTGCTGCGTATCAATGCGGGCGTGCCCATCATCGCGATCAGCGTCCACCTGCGTTGTCATCGCGACTAGCGTCCCCTTCGGATAGAGACTGAAAGAAGACTGTATGCTCTTCAGTCAATGTCTGGAGGACTCCGTGTGAATAAAGTTATATTTAATAAAATTATGTGTCCACAGAGTTAAATTATATTGTTACAATGTGCTTGAGATCCAGATCATGAATATGTGTAGGTTGGGGTTAAATAATCATACTGCCGCTGCTGCGCTGTTCCGGTCGGAATGAGCCCGGCAGTCCGGCAGTCAGACCTACTGTTGGGTATTAAGAGTCCCTGTGTTAAACCTAGGATGGTAGTGACAGAGGCAAGTGTGTTCTGTCTGCAGAGGTAAACCGAGAAGTTAAGGCCCATATGTATGTATAAGGGGTGCTGTCGTTCGCGGTTAGGCGTAGAGAGGGTATGCTCACAAAGCCCCAGTATTTGGAATGGGCTAACTCGAGGGGTACATGGTTACCCGTGTGTCATTTTGGTGTCCCAAAGAAGGTACAGGGTTATAAGGAGGTAATGTTGGTGGCACTCTTATCAGGGTACGGGTAAAACCCCATGACGCAATTGTACCATATCTTTGGTGCAAGGAGATCCTACGTAACTGGGTAGAGACATCATGAATTGGTGGATGTTTTCATGTTGTGCCCTATCTCATATCACAGGTGAGTGTTATGCACATATGTAGAGGTGATGTTACATCATTTCAGCGATTGCTGAGGGCGTTCCACGGAATGCTGCCATTGAGCCCTGATATGTGTGTGGATAAGCGGTAGATCCAGCGTTGTTCTTTCTGGAGTAGGATGTTATCATCTGTCATGTTGTTGACTCCAATTTGCTCGATCACGGTCCATTTGAGGTCGTTGGGTGTGTCTCCTCTCTGGAAGAAGTGTTCAGTCATCCTTGTGGTGTTCCTCTTGCAGCGTATGTTGCTGCGGTGTTCGCCAATTCTGGTCTTGATTTTTCTACTGGTCATCCCGATGTACCGGAGTTTACAGGGACATTCAACGAGGTATACCACATGTGTTGAATTGCAATTTGTGTGCTTTCTAAGGTGCCATGTTTTGCCCTCCTCTAGATCGAGTGTCTTAGTGGCTCTAGTTAGGTGGCAAACGCAACAATTTCCGCATGGGTAGTGGCCCACTACGCTGGGTAAGCCCCATCCGTTAAGGACAGTGCTGTCCTCAGAGGCAAAGGGTTTTCTGGGGCGAGTGGACACTAATCGGTCCTTCAAACTACCCGCTCTCCTGTATGAAAACAGTGGCTGTTCCCATTTTAGAGCACCAGTGTGTAGGATGCGCCAGTTTTTGCGGATTATTTTGGCCACACTATTTGAGGCTGGATTGTATGTGGTCACACATGTGAGGGGGATGGTGTCGTCCTTCTTTTGATTGTCCTCGAGTAGGGCTTCTCGATTTTGATTCAGTGCTCGCTTTTTCGTGGTCCGGATGATTCTGTCAGGGTATCCTCTTTGGCTAAGTTTGATGGCCAAGTCAGAGGACTGTTTCTGGTAGTCCTCGGTCTTGCTACAGTTTCTTCTAATGCGGAGAAACTGGCCGTAGGGGAGATTTTCCCTAAGTGGACGAGGGTGGAAACTCTCAAAGTTCAGTAGGGAGTTCCTAGCCGTGGGTTTATAAAATGTCGTAGTCTGTAGCGATCCCTCTCTGGCTTAGATTGTGAGATCCAGGAAAGCCAAACTGGTGGCGCTTGCAGAGCTAGTGAATCTCCGGTATGGGTCCCGACTGCTTAGCCATGTCAAGAAGGTGGTTAGGGAGTCCTCGTTCCCAGTCCAAATCATTAGGATGTCATCGATGTAACGACGCCAGAATTTGATGTGAGGACTGAATAGGTTGAGAGGGGGCAGGATGTGTGTAGTCTCGAAATGGTACACGTACAGTTCAGCCACACTCTGGGCGAAAGTACTGCCCATCGATGTCCCGTTTGTTTGGAGAAAGAAATCCCCCTCAAATTCGAAATAATTATCTTTGAGGGCAAGTGTGGCACATTGTGGGATAAATTCCCTGGGAGTGGCATAGTCCCATGTGGTACCTTCCAGCATCTGTTCAAGGACTCGTAGGGTATCATCCTGTGGCAAGCTAGTATAAAGACTTTCTATGTCTAGTCCTACCAGGAGTTGTGTGTTTGGATCAAAATTCATGTCCTTGATGAGGTTAAGTAGGTGTTTGGTGTCCTTGATGTATGTGGAGGATTTTTGTACCAGGGGGTTGAGATAGAAATCACAAAAACGTGACAGGGGCTCCAACAGGGAATTTATTCCCGATACGATGGGGCGTCCTGGGGGTGGTCTGGTCTCCTTGTGGATTTTTGGTACTGTGTAAAAGTATGGTGTCTTGATTTTTTTTGGCACACAAATACTCTGCCTCCTGTTTGGAGATATGGTTCCTGGCTTCTGCTGTTTCAACTAGGAAGATGGTGGTATTTCTAAGTCTCTCTGTGGGGTCTTCCCTGAGTCGTCTGTAGTTTCGCTCGTCACTGAGAAGTCGTCGGCATTCGTTGGTATAGTCTGCTTTATCCTGTATGACTATGCCGACCCCCTTGTCTGCAGGTTTGATGACGATGTTAGGGTTGTTCTGGAGATTGCACACGGCCTCTCTGTCTTTGGCAGAAAAGTTGTTGTAGGTTCTAGATTCTTGAATCTCTTCCAACTGGTTATAGACCGCTTGTTCAAATGTGGCAATCTCCCCAGGGATGCAGGAAAGGGGCGGACAAAATGTGGACTTCAATTTGAGGCCAGTCTCGTTGGTATTGGGGACTTGCTCTCTTGATGTCTGCTACTCAAAGAAAGCCTTGAGCTTTAGTTTCTGGAAGAATTCGGCCAGCTCGATGTGTAGTTGGAATTTATCAAGGCATGTCGTGGGGACAAAAGAGAGTCCCTTGTCCAGTACTTGTTCCTCCGTAGATGTCAAGGGGGGTCGTGGATAGATTGAAAACCAGGGAGGGTGACTGGTGACTGCCATTTATTGTCTCAGTCCGCTCTGTCCTGCTTGTGGTTCCTTGGACTTGCTTCTTGTGTGTGCTCCCACCGGGCCTGCTTCCTCTGCCCAGTGTACCCGCTGTTGGTCTCTTCTCCTTCCTCTTGATCTCCGTCCTCTCCCTAAAAGAATTGGTGGTCTTTGGTTTTGCGGGAAGTAGTTCTGGGGTCCTGGGTGGTATAGGGGGTGCCATCCTAGGAAGGGGTTTTGGGGTGGGTGGTTGTTTATGGCGGGCGGATAATTTAGGCCCTGTTGGGAATATGTATCCCATGGTTGTTGCCATCTGTGTGGTTTTCCTCTGCCTCTTGTTCTGTGGGTGCTTCCTGTGCTTGAGCCGCTGGAAACGGATGTATCATCCCCTGAGGCCTCTGATGATGTGTCCTGTTCGTTAGGGGCGATGTAATTATCATCGGCATAAGGGTAGACCTTAGTGTATGAAAACCTCTTGAGATCCTTCTGGAATTTTGTGATCTTTGATTGAGTCAGGTATTCTTTGTACTCAGTCATTTCTTTGTTGGTCTCGTCCAGTTTTTTCTTGAAGGACGTGATGGTTGTCTTAAAGTGGTTTTCGGTGGTTTGAATCTCGATCAGCATGGCATCAGACAGTCTCTTGGCAGTTTTGATGATTAAGACTAGCCAGTCTCTTGTGCAATGCCATGCTATTTGTGCCCAATCTTTCCTGAAGGAAGGGTCCTCTAGGAAGATCCTGGGGGCATTTGTCACAAGTAGGCCTTTTGGTGCTGTTACTGCGCAGATATTCGGTCAGGATCACACCATGGAGTATGGTGTGGATCCTGTTCCTTTTCTGCTCAGTAAGTCTGTCCCAGTCAGTGGTCTGGGCAATCGTCTGGGATATATTGAAATCAGCCAGTAAGGGGGAGCCCGCAAGGATTTCGTTAATGTCGTCCTCTGAAAAGGGGAGTCCGGGATTCTCCGCCATGGTGTTAGGCGGGTGTATGTAGTTGTAGTGAGTGCTCTCACAGCTGTGCGCTTCCTACAATAATATTATCAAGCGAGAGAGGGAGGAATGAATATAGACTAGTTCACTTCCCCTGGTACATGTAGTAAATATCAAAGAGAACTAGCTAATTAATGGAAGCTAGGTGTCCATGTCTGGGAGAAAAACGTAGTTTTTCATGAAGACCCTCACCCACCAACCTAGTTGGTGGCATGCTTCATCATCGGGTCCCACCCAAGGCGCCGAATGCACCTCTGGTGTGCTTCAATGCCTGACTACAGCGGAGCGGGTATTTGTGTAGTGAGAGTGCAGTGAAGTGAATGAGTGTGAATTAAAAACTGTCCAATGGGTCTTGTTTGGCTAGAGAATTTTAATAGTAATGGGCCCTTGGCAGAGTTAAAAACAACGGCGCGGATATATGAGGAGGTACGGTTATGTCTCCAATATCCTATGAGGTCTACATGTTTCAGCCAGACTACTAAGTGTGCTGGCTTTCGTCAGGACCTATGTGTATGGGTGGTTTAGTGATGGTCAAATGTAGCTTGTCTTGGTCTTATCCATTTTTAAGTGCCCCAAACACAAAAGTTGAGTTTGGGCACAATTTACTTTTTAAAATCAGTCCTGCCACAGAAAGCCACTTTTAAAAATACCCCAGGCTTCAGCAGTGCACACATGCAAGTGCAGAAAGGTCTGTTGGCCTCTAAACTGCCATGCCCTATTTATACTAGAGACTGATAGGTAGTTTCAATCCCCCTGCCCTAATATGTACTAGGGCCCTATGGGTGTAGGTCATGCCAATTACAGGGGTACCCCAACCCTTAGTGTATGTAGGTGTTTTCACTCTATTCTAAGTGTTTTCAGCATAGCACTGACCCTGGGCCTTGTTAGGCAGAGCCCAGGGTCAGTCAGAGTCAGTTACCACCAGTACCAGTCAGCAAAAAGTTGGGGGGTGCCCACGGCACAGGATGACTTTGCAACAGTCATGTTCTATCAGGTACTACACATAGTATGTGTTAGGCTGGTTTAAAGAGGTAGATTACACCATATAACCACCCGTGTGTAGATAGATTTGATTTTAGAAGGTCCTGACGAATCGCCACCAGATTGATTGACTACCAGGCGAGAAACATGTTGACCACACAATAGAGCGCCCTACCTGAGACATAATCTCAGACATGTGCCTTTGTTTCTTTTAATCAGGTTGGGAGACCTATTGATTAAAATTGTTTTTGTTGGTACTTCCAAACCTGTTTTAAACTTGCTTCAGGTTACACACCTCCACTAACTCATCTACACTGGTTAAGCCCCTCACCCACATGGCACCAAACGGCAATTTGGAATAAAAGATCTCCGCCAAAGAGCCCCTCATAGGGAGCCCGTCAGGTAGTGCAGCGCCGACCTGATGAGGAGCAGCCCTATGATGAAGCATGACACCCAGCCGGGTGTGTGAGGGCCCCAAATTCCAAGAGGAGGAATCCCCGTCCTCCTACTTCTCATGACCACGCAAAACCGGTTCCCCTAGTTTTCCCTTGTCTCGTCATTAGGAACAGCATACTTTCTGTATCTTTACTAAGTTTGGGCACGTATGCTGGACTTGTCCAAAAAGCCCAGAGTCCCTACTTTGTGATTACTTTCTAAAAGTGGCATTTTCAAACACACAATTTAAAAACCATCTTTACTAAAAGATGTTATTAAATTCTGAGTTCAGAGAGCCTAAACTTTATTTTTCTATCTTGTCCCAATGGGAAGTTATACTTGTAAGATGTTACAAAGCATTTCCCATGCTATCCTATGGGGCAAGATAGCCTTTCAATAGTGAAAAACGAAATTGGCAGTATTTCACTATCAGGACATGTCACACACACTAGTACATGTCCTACCTTTAACATACACTGCACCCTGCCCAGGGGGGGTACCTTGGGCCTACCTTAGGGGTGCCTTACATGTAAGAAAAGGGTAGGTTAGGGCCTGGCAAGTGGGTGTACTTGCCAAGTCGATATGGCAGTTAACTGCGCACAGGCACTGCAGTTGCATGTCTGAGATACCTTTTCAGGGCTACTCATGTGGGTGTCACACTCAGTGCTGCAGGCCCACTAGTAGCATTTGATTTCCAGGCCCTGACACACTTCAGTGCACTTTACTAGGGACTTACCAGTAAATCAAATATTCCAATCAGGGAGAACCAATTGTAATCACAATTTACACAGGGAGCACTTGAACTTTGACACTGATTAGCAGTAGCAAAGTGCCCAAAGCATCTAAGCCAGCAAAAACGAAATCCAGCACAGCATCAAAAATACAGGCGGTAGAGGCAAAAAGTCAGGGGAAACCACACCAAAGATACCAAGTCTAACAGTATGAAATTGGAATTGCCTGAGCCTTTACGTATACATCCTGTGTTCCATGTTTCCTTGTTAAAGCCTATTGCACCTGACACTAAACTCCCTGCTAAATCAGCATCCTTTGAGGTTGATGATGCCCCTTAGTTGGAGGTGGAAGCCATATCAGACTCTAAATGCATTTGTAATAGGCTCCATTATTTGATTAATTCAATCAATCAATCAGGGGCACATACAGCGCAGCTTCTCACCCGTGACGGTCTCAAGGCACAAGGGTGGGGGGGGGTGACTGCTGGTCCCTCTGGGTGGAGGATCATTCGAAGAGCAAGTCTTGAGGACCTTCTTGAATTGGGTCAGTGATGCAGATTGCCTGATGTAGAGGGGCAGGGTGTTCCAGGTCTTGGTGGCCTCTCATTGGAAAGGTTACCGTTCTGAGAGTCGTACATGGGAGCCTGCTGGCCACGTCCCAGCCCCCCCGGTTACTGCAGCACTTCCATAGGCAGTTCCCTGATATACCCAAACCGGTCAGGGTCACCGTGGGGGGAGTGTACTGTCGTGCCTGCTGCAATCCAGCACGCTGGAGCAGCAAGGGCACAGCGAGTAGGCACAAAAGATGGGCTCTGACAGCTGCTTGGCTTTCTAGTTGTTGTGCCTGCAGCCCCCTGCCGTCGGAAACACTCTCCTTCCACTTCCGGGTCTGTTCACGCTGTCCTCGACGTGGTCGGCATTTTCCTCTGGCTTCTTTGGCATTGGTGATTCCTGTGAGAAGCTGGCCTGGTATATGCTGTCCACTAATTAAAGTGGTCACCTTGCACCAGTCCAAACGACCCTTATGATGTATGAGGTCAAAGGTAACCTTTAGAAAGCTATCCTAGTGGTAGCTGTGGAGAACAGCCTTCAGGCTTAATCTTGAAGGAATGTAAAGCAGCTTGTTTTACCAGAACATCACCTCCTATATTGACCAAATGAAAGGAGAACCACACAGTAGTTATATAAAATATGTATTTATTAATATAACACTCTCTACTATCCTCTACACGAGGATAGAACACAAAGCAAACAATACAAGATCAATAGAACCGTTGTAAGTAGCACAATACACAGTGGGCTCCAGGGGGAGACCAAACCATATACTAAAATAGTGGCATAACAGTCATGACAGAGATCAAGACAAGGTCTGGAGCACGTAGAATCGTTGGGACCCCAAGGAACCACCCAAGGTGAGTAGCTAGGGACCCCACGGAGGACGGGTGCAGTGTGGGAACACGACCGCGGGCTCCGTGCAATTCTATGGGGAAGTCGCGGTTATACTTTTAAAGTTTAAGGACCCTTCTAGGAGGACTTCGAGCGAACCCTTTGGAACTTAAGAGCTTGAAGAGCCACCCCACCCGTGGATACTGTAGTACCCGAGTTACCTATCCCAGGGGAGCCGGGTGCATAGGTCTGAAGTGGCGTCGGAAACTGCTGTCGTTCTCAATGGAGGGTTCTGAAGAAGTACTGCTGCCGTGAAGGTGAAAAGGTTCAGGTGGAATCCAAGCCTGGATTCGGGAAGGAAGGCCCCTGAAAGCAGAGGGGACAGAGTCTGGGTCACTTCAGGGTGACCAGGGGCTCGGTAGACGAATGCCCACCGATGTCGGGTGCTTCAGGTGTGAAGAAGGGATGCTTGACTCTGCAACCACGAGGACCAGGAGATGTCGAGGATGACCAGGAGCCGGAGGTGAGCTGTCCCACGAAGGATGTCGAGTGCTGAGGGGTCGGTGTCCGGCTTGAGCACTAACCAGCCTTGGCAAAAGCAACTCACGAAGGAAGGTCAAGCAGTTTCGGTGTGGACCAGCAAGGTCCAGGGGACTCACCAAGCAATGGAGTGTCAGGGCACCTCTGGAGCAACCAGGGAAGCCCAATAGAAATCAAGATGACACTCAGAGAGACCCACAGCCTGAAGGACTAGGAGTCGCAAGGGGACCTCGGGCAAGATTGCAAAGTACCAGCCCACGGAGCACCGAGGAGGCCGGATTTCTTTGATGCAAATACTGCTCAGGGTCAGGACTACACGGAGTCCAATGCACAAGCTCGGGAATCCCCAACAAGCATATGCAATTGCAAATGGACGCAGTGCACAGAGGTTCGGGTTATGCAGTCCCCACGAGGGATACTGGCCTCCAACTTGCTGAGAGGGCAGATCGACCTCAGGGACCTTCGAAAACTCACCTTCTGTGTTGCTGAAATCTTTGGAGTCTGCAGGACCTCAGGAGCAGCAGACCGGTCAGTTGCGTTACGGTGCCTGCAATAGCAGGGGAGTGATTCCTTAACTCCAAGGGAGATTCTTCAGTTGTACTTAGTGCACCACAGGTCCTGCACAGAGCCTGTATGGAGCAAGGGCACAGACAAAGCTTTGGGCGGAGAGGGAGACGGAGTCGGGCCCAGTCGAAGTCCAGCAAGGTCCAGTGTGTCCAGACGGTCGAAGGTCAGTGGTTTCTTCTTGTAGAATCTTGTGCACGTAAAATCTAAAGTCTTACAGCCAGGTAAGTCCTTATGTACCAACGGAAGAGGGTTGGACAGATTTGGGGGACCCTCCTAGGGGAGGGTCAGGACAGAGGGGTGGTTACACCCATGTCCTTTGTCCAGTTTCGCGCCAGAGCAGGAACCAATGGCTCCCAGAACTGGTTTGAGCTGGACTATGCACAGGGACACCGAATGTGCCCCGAGTGCAGACTTTCAGGCACTCTGAGTGCTCCCACCCAGCCCAATACACTAAATCCTGTCTGGGAGGTGGTCACACCTCCCTGTGACAGGATGCCTATTGTGCTGCCTTCCTCTGCTCGAGCTTGGCTCAGCAGCAGGAGGGCAGAAGTGTGTCTCTGGTCAGCAGCATCCATTTTGTGCTGACCGGGTCGAGAAGGCTGTCACTGGATAGGCCAGTGACCCCACGAAGCTCGCTTCAGAAGGGTGGAATCATACCTCCCACACCGGTTACCGGTGTGGAGGTATGATTTCAAGGTGTTTGATACCAAACACGATATGTTTCTATGCAGCCATTTTCGAGATAGCATTTACCGTGACGTTATAATGCACCTCTACCTATATGTCCGGCTGAGTCACAGACAACCCGGGAGAATGGTCTCCGAAGGCTGCAGGGAGGCTCTGCTCATGCAGGGGCACCCTCTCACTAAAAATCCAGCACCCTGCCTTCAGGATTGATGAGGCCTGCTATAGGGGTGACTTATAAGTTTTAAGTGTAGTGACCTATAGCTATAGTGAACCTATATCTAAAGTAAGTGGTGCAAACACCAGCTTACACGGGCTGCTGTAGCAGACCTGGAGTTCCATTTTGCATGGCCTCTCATGGGTGGCATAATACATGCTTCAGCCAATGGGAGGCCTCTGGGGTACCTATGCCCTGGGTACATGGGTACCATATACTAGGGACTTATAAGGGTACCCCAGTATCCAATCTGGAGTGTACCAAAGTACATCTGTGACAATTTAGAGGATAAAGCAGATAGACTGGGGTCCTTTTTAGCAGGATCCCAGTCAGACTAGTCCAAAACAGTGCAACATCAAGCAAAAAGTGGGGGTAACCATAAGAAGCAGATCCTACTTTTCTACACAACCCCCCCCCCCCAACGAAAGGACATGAGACTAACCTTGACCAGTTGAGTCTTCATTTTCTAAGTGGAAATATCTGGGGAGTCCATCTGCATTGGCATGGTTACTCCCAGGTCTATGGTCCACTGTATAGTCCATTCCCTGTAGGGAAATGGACCACCTCAAAAGTTTGGGGTTTTCACCCTTCATCTGTTTGCCATAAGAGGGGCTTATGGTCTGTCTGAACAATGAAGTGAGTGCCAAACAAGTATGGCCTCAGCTTCTTCAGAGCCCAAACCACAGCAAAGGCTTCCCTCTCAATAGCTGACCAACGTTTCTCTCTGCGGGTCAACCTTCTGCTTATAAAAGCTACTGGCTGATCCTGACCCTCTTCATTCAGTTGTGATAACACAGCCCCTACCCCAACTCAGATGCATTAGTTTGAACAGTGAATTGTTTGGAATAGTCAGGACTTTGCAGAATGGGAGCAGTGCAAATGGCCTGCTTCAGGTCATCAAATGCCTTCTGACAGCTAACTGTCCAATGAACATTCTTATGCATTCTTTTAGAGGTCAGATCATTTAAGGGGTCATTATAGATCCATATCCCTTAACAAACCTCCTATAGTACCCAGTTAGGCCCAAGAAAGCTCTGACCTAGTCTGGGCAGTTGGAGCAACCCAGTCCATGATGGTCTGGCTTTTGCTCTGCAAGGATTGAACCTGGCCTCCACCCACGAGGTGGCCCAGGTACACAACCTTACTCTGCCCTATCTGGCACTTGGTGGCCTTGATAGTGAGGCCTGCCTTTTGCGGGGCCTCCAGAACATTTCTTAGGTGGACCAGGTGATCCTCTCAGGTGGAACTAAAGACCGCAATATCATCAAGATAAGCTGCACTGTAGTCTTCCAGGCCTGTGAGAACTTTATTCACCAACGTTTGAAATGTGGCAGGTGCATTTTTCAAGCCAAAGGGCATCACCACAAAGTGATAGTGCCCACTAGGGGTTGAAAATGCTGTTTTGGGTTTGGCATCCTCAGCTAGTCTGATTTGCCAATATCCAGCTGTGAGGTCAAATGTACTCAAGAACTTGGCTGAGGCCAAAGTATCAATGAGCTCATCTGCCCTAGGAATAGGATGAGCATCAGTCCTAGTGACTGCATTGAGCCCCCTGTAGTCTACACAACACCTCATTTCTCTCTTACCACCCTGGGTATGAGGTTTGGGTACCAGGACTACTGGACTAGCCCAAGGGCTATCTGAGGCTTCAATGACTCCCAATTCCAGCATGTTTTGGACCTCACTCCTGATGCAGTCCCTGACATGGTCAGGTTGCCTGTAAATCTTATTTTTAACAGGCAGACTTTCACCTGTGTCCACTTCATGGGTACACCGAGTGGTCTGACTATTCTGCTTCACCCTGGTTCTGACCCACCTATCTGCCTTCTTGCCCAATTCTTGGGGAGAAGTCAGATCAGAGTCAACCAAGTACTGATGCAACAACTGATTTTGGCAATTATTAAGGATCTGCTCCCTCATAATCAAATTGTACAATCCCTTGAAAGCATTTACTTTGCTGCCAAGTAACCAGCCTTCCAGAGCCTTAGTAGCACAATCTACAAAGTCTACCCAGTTCTGAGTCTCTCTCTTCTGGGTGTCTCTCAACTTAATCCTGTACTGTTCAGTGGTTAAGCCAAACCCATCAATGAGAGCACTCTTCAGGACTGAGTAGTTATCAGCATCCTCTTCTCTTACAGTGAGGAGCTTATCTCTACCTTTGTCAGCAAAAGAGAGCCACAAGATAGCTGCCCACTGCTCTTTAGGGACCTTCTGTACTTTACAGGCCCTCTCTAAAGCAGTTATCCATTTGTGGATGTCATCCCCACCATGGTAGGGAGGGACTATCTTGCTCAGGGTCCTATGGTCATAAGTATACTCCTTAATCCTAGGGACACTGTTGCTGCCACCATGGGACTCTAGTCCCAATTTCTTTCTAGCCTTCTGGAGTTCTAAGGATTCCTTATCTAGGGCCAATTGCCCTTGCCTGAGCCTAAGCTTGACTTTCTCAAGCTCCTGAAATTGGCACTGCCTTTCATAAGAGTTATCTCTCATATGAGATATGGAGGTCCTTATAGAATGTCCTGAATGGTCAGATTCTGCAGAGGGAGATCTAGATCTCCTGGGTAAACTCTGCACTCTTCCTGGAGGAGTAAACAGAGGGCCACTGGGGTCTTCTCCACCCTCTTCTTGAAGGTTGTCCAGGTTGGAATCATCTTGATCCTCCTGGCCAGGGTTTGACTCTAGGTCATAAAAGGTGTCACCTCCTGACCTGTCTTCATTCCCTGCCCCATCCACTCTTTCTACCTCATCTGACCCTGGGGTCTTTCTAAGGTCATGTAAGAGTAACACCTAAATGAGACGTTGGGTGTTGGCATTTCTCCCTGTCTTCATCTTCCTAGAAGCATGCATGGCTTTCAAATCCTGAAATGTAAGACCATTGTACCTAGAAGGTAGAGAGCCACTGGCTTCTCCTTTAGAAGACATACTAGTGAGGTGTGGTGTATGCACCTACCTAACCTAGTGGGAACTAAACTCTCTTAGGTTGGAGAAAGGGTGTGCTAGACCCTTAACTTACCCAACCATAAGTTCATTAGAACTTACTTATTCTAATCTTTAAGTGTTATATGTGCCTGAATACTTTAGTGGTTTTCAGTTAATCAATACAAAGAGATTTATCTGATAAAACAATGCAGGCTTGAATCCCAATTGCTGCACACCAATGTGAGAAGTTGGCCTGGTATATGCTGTCCACTAATTAAAGTGGGCACCTTGCACCAGTCCAAACGACCCTTATGATGTATGAGGTCAAAGATAACCTTGAGAAAGCTATCCTAGTGGTAGCTGTGGAGAGCAGCCTTCAGGCTTAATCTTGAAGGAATGTAAAGCAGCTTGTTTGACCAGAACATCACCTCCTATATTGACCAAATGAAAGGAGAACCACACAGAAGTTATATAAAAATATGTATTTATTAATATAACACTCTCTTCTATCCTCTACACGAGGATAGAACACAAAGCACACAATACAAGATCAATAGAACCATTGTAAGTAGCACAATACACAGTGGGCTCCAGGGGGAGACCAAACCATACACTAAAATAGTGGTATAACAGTCACGACTGAGATCAAGACAAGGTCTGGAGCACGTAAAATCGTTGGGACCCCAAGGAACCACCCAAGGTGAGTAGCTAGGGACCCCACGGAGGACGGGTGCAGTGTGGGAACACGACCGCGGGCTCCGTACAATTCTATGTGGAAGTCGTGGTTACACTTTTAAAGTTTAAGGACCCTTCTAGGAGGACTTTGAGCGAACCCTTTGGAACTTAAGAGTTTGAAGAGCCACCCCACCTGTGGATACCGTAGTACCCGAGTTACCTATCCCAGGGGAGCCGGGTGCATAGGTCTGAAGTGGCGCCGGAAACTGCCGTCGTTCTCAATGGAGGGATGTGAAGAAGTACTGCTGCCGTGAAGGTGAAAAGGGTCAGGTGGAATCCAAGCCTGGATTCGGGAAGGAAGGAACGTGAAAGCAGAGGGGACAGAGTCTGGGTCACTTCAGGGTGACCAGGGGCTCGGTAGACGAATGCCCACCGATGTCGGGTGCTTCAGGTGCGAAGAAGGGATGCTTGACTCTGCATGCAGCCACGAGGACCAGGAGCCATCGAGGATGGCCAGGAGCCGGAGGTGAGCTGTCCCACGAAGGATGTCGAGTGCTGAGGGGTCGGTATCCGGCTGGAGCACCAACAAGCCTTGGCAAAAGCAACCCATGAAGGAAGGTCAAGCAGTTTACGGTGTGATCCAGCAAGGTCCAGGGGACTCACCAAGCAATGGAGAGTCAGGGCACGTCTGGAGCAACCAGGGAAGCCCAATATAAATCAAGATGACCCTCAGAGACCCACAGGCCGAAGGACCATGAGTCGCGAGGGGACCTCGGGCAAGATTGCAAAGTGCCAGCCCACGGAGCACTCAGTGCGAGGAGTCCGGAGTTCTTTGGTGCAAATACTGCTCAGGGTCAGGACTACATGGAGTCCAATGCACAAGCTCTGGAATTGCCAACAAGCATATGCAATTGCAAATGGACACTGTGCACAGAGGTTCGGGTTATGCAGTCCCCACGAGGGATACTGGCCTCCAACTTGCTGAGAGAGCAGATCAACCCAAGAGCCCTTCGAAAACCCACCTCCTGTGTTGCTGAAATCTTCGGAGTCCGCAGGAGCTCAGGAGCAGCAGACCGCTCAGTTGCGTTACGGTGCCTGCAACTGCAGGGGAGTGACTCCTTCACTCCAAGGGAGACTCTTCAGATGTCCTTAGTGCACCACAGGTCCTGCACAGAGCCTGTATGGAGCAAGGGCACAGACAAAGCTTTGGACGGAGAGGGAGACGAAGTCGGGCCCAGTCGAAGTCCAGCGAGGTCCAGTGTGTCCAGATGGTCAAAGGTCAGTGGTTTCTTCTTGTAGAATCTTGTGCATGTAAAATCTAAAGTCAGGTAAGCCCTTATGTACCCACGGAAGAGGGTTGGACGGATTTGGGGGACCCTCCTAGGGGAGGGTCAGGACAGAGGGGTGGTTACACCCATGTCCTTTGTCCAGTTTCGCGCCAGAGCAGGAGCCACTGGCTACCAGAACTGGTTTGAGCTGGACTATGCACAGGGACACCGAATGTGACCCGGGTGCAGACTTTCAGGCACTCTCAGAGTGCACCCACCCAGCCCCAATACACTAAATCCTGTCTGGGAGGTGGTCACACCTCCCTGTGACAGGATGCCTATTGTGCTGCCTTCCTCTGCTCGAGCTTGGCTCAGCAGCAGGAGAGCAGAAGTGTGTCTCTGGTCGGCAGCATCCATTTTGTGCTGACCGGGTCCAGAAGGCTGGCACTGGATAGACCAGTGACCCCACGACCGATTACCGGTGTGGAGGTATGATTCCAAGGTGTTTGATACCAAACACAATATGTTTCTATGCAGCCGTTTTCCAGATAGCATTTACAGCGAGGTTATAATGCACTCTACCTATATGTCCGGCTGAGTCACAGACAACCCAGGAGAATGGTCTCCGAAGGCTGCAGAGAGGCTCTGATCATGCAGGGGCACCCTCTCACTAAAAACCCAGCACCCTGCCTTCAGGATTGATAAGGCCTTCTATAGGGGTGACTTATAAGTTTTAAGTGTAGTGACCTATAGATATAGTGAACCTATATCTAAAGTAAGTGGTGCAAGCACGAGCTTACACAGGCTGCTGTAGCAGACCTGGAGATCCATTTTGCATGGCCTCTCATGGGTGGCATAATACATGCTTCAGCCCATGGGAGGCCTCTGGGGTACCTATGCCATGGGTATATGGGTACCATATACTAGGGACTTATAAGGGTACCCCAGTATCCAATCTTGAGTGTACCAAAGTACATGTGTCTCAATTTAGAAGAGAAAGCAGATAGACTGCGGTCCTGTTTAGCAGGATCTCAGTCAGACTAGTCCAAAACAGTGCAACATCAAGCAAAAAGTGGGGGTAACCATAAGAAGCAGATCCTACTTTCCTACAATTCCTTTACTTTTTTCTGGGTTGCCCGTCTTGTTTTCTATGGAATACTGAATCCTGTGGAACACAACGAAAGCAAAGACCTTTAAAACATTGCATACTGCAAGTTATGGGTAACGTGCTATGTACTATGACAACTATAGAAAAACCTTGAAAAATACTTATTTGATTCTGGCATTTTCCCTCTGGATAGAAGATTTGCATTGACTGTAATGAACCTTCTCAACCCTGTAAAGCAAACAAATAACTTTGGGTAAATGTATTGGGACAAAAGACTATTCTTTGCATATTCCCTTTCATTATATAAAGGTCCTGTATTTTTGTTTTTCTTTGGGACATTATGATGGAAATGAGTGTCTCCAGCTGACGTATTAATCATTATTGGATGTTGGGACCTATATGGTGACTTCTTTCATTAATACCAGGCTAGGTGAGGTAGTAACTATAGAATTATTACTATAGGTATTGATGTTATACTCTTATATTCATGCAAATATTTTTTCCTTTCTAGCCTCACACATGCCTTTACCAGTTCGCCTGCTTATATATACCATCAAGTGGGAGAGGTGAGAATTAAGGTATTTCCACACAGTGATTACTTGATACACAATATTTTTGCACAAAAAGATTGCATGTCACTTTTTTCCCCCTTTTCTCTTTCATAGGAAGAACCAGTCCTATTTACCGTAGGCAGTCATACTTTAGAGCAGTCCACGAGGGACGTATGTGTTTTCTCTTCTGATCCCCTCTTCCCCATCGAGCTGGGTAGTCTTTGACTTTGTTGAGTTTCCTAGCACAAGGGCGAGGTTGGGAATAGGCTTTGTATCTTCTTTTCACTCCTGCAGAAAAGAATACAGGCGAGATCCTTACATGGGTAACATGTTTGTAGTGCTCATTGTGCAAAAAAAATGTTGTTCTCCAGAATCAAGTCCAGAAAACTAATGTCTCTCACACAAAGTGAGATTTTCTCCAGAGGAGGGGGTCAATGGGAATTTGTACTGCCCTGGACTGCATTGCATATCTGTCTTAGGCAGGAAAAAGTAGTCATGGTCGCTTCCCCCCAATACCCCCTCCAAAATAGCATGGGGCAAAAGTCACATTGACCTGGTGGTCCAGTGGAAGATGGTCTGGCAAGCAGATTAAGGGTTTCGAGTAGTAGAGCAGGCTGAGGCTCCACGGATCAAAATCCAGCAGTTCCCTCACCTCTACAGGGCAGGGAAACCAAGACATTGCTGGGTGGGAGCAGCACTGATTTTTAATGGTATTCCCAGTTAGGCAAACTCTAGGTGGCCTCCACAGCTCAAACATTTTACCTGTGGTCAAAAACTGTCAGCTTTGAATCAATGCATTCAGTTAGACCCCAAACAGCTTCTGATGCTCCCTTGAGGCAAAGCCTATGACCATGACTTTCCTTTTGAGACTAAAACTCCATTGGAGCATAAACAGAAGCGCCCTCTTAGAAATCTGCCTAGGCTATCAATAGCTGCCAGTCTTCCTTCAGCCACCAGAGTTGCTTGACTCGTGCTCTTTATTTCTATCTGACTACAAAGATTGTTCACCAGCACCTCCTCCACAGCCTATCCAATGTTGTTGAGTTCTCTCAAGATTCAGCCTTAAGATGATAACCACTAGAAAAACCTTAGGTCCAGGAAATATTATAAACATGAAGGTAATGTTCTTCACCATGCCCAATCTTCAACACTAGGACAGCCTTGTCCACTTACAGCCTGGTTTAACTTTTCACACTTTTCTTTTTAATTTCCCCTGTTGCTTAAATGCAACGAAGGCCTTCTTGGTGCACAACATCAATGGCTTTCTTGGTTCACCACATCTAGTTTGACTAAAAATAGTTAACCCTGTTTGAGCCACTTTTCTCCATCTAGATTTCCTGTTTTATTAGTGGGGTTTGGTTTATATTGGTTTACTGTTGTGTAACCTCTATAGCCCTTTGAAATGTTGATAATGGCACATCATTACCATCCTAAAAGCCTTGAGCTGGCCCAAAATACTAAAAGGTGAGCCCAAAATCCAACATAATAGATCCTGGCTTCCCTGTGAGAGGACTTCCTGGTAAGTAAAAGGTCTGCTGCTTCACCACGTATCACAGTTTATAGCCATTCTGGCACCCCTTTTCTTTCTCACAGTTACCTTTATCAAACGCAATCGCACAAGCTATGACTGTATTGGAAATAAGCATAATGGCGCTTAAATGGGTCACCCAGTGAATGACGTCAAATTAGGCTTCCAAATCCCAGCAGGCATCACCAAACAATTGAACATACTGGAACTGGACTGCTTATTTGTGATTGTTAGCGATGTCCAGCTCGGTAAAGGGAGTTGTTTTTTTCTGCCCTGGATGCCCCCTTTTATGATATTGTGCACTGCTTACATCTTATTTATTTAACTCTAATGCATGTGTAAAATGTGCTCCGGGGTTACTGAATATGTGTGAAAGAGGAAATAAGTTTGACAGCGAAAGGTGATCATATAAAACTTAAAATAGTTTACTTCCCTCTTTGTGTCCAAGTAAGCTGTAAAATCACAATATTTTCTTTTCAGTATCCTGCACTTTTAGCCTCTAACCTAACGATCCCAATAATGGCAGCAGAGACAGCCTTTCCGGGATTAAAATGAGTGAGGGACTTCCTCCCTGGAGGACCAGTTACACTTCATTTATCTTATCCATGCGCAGGTCTTATTAGGGGAATAAGACCTCTCAACAAGACCCCAAGGCTGTAGAAAATGAAGATAATAATATTTGCTGAAAGCTGTCCCAGAGACCTCCTACGCTCCTATTCCTTGTTGGCTGATAAATTCTCGTGTCGGTTCGTTAAATCACGTGGTCGGGTTGATTTTTGCTCGCGCACACTCGCGCTCTGCAGTCCATTTGTATCATGTCTGCCCATATTGTTGAGATTAATAGCAACCAGCATGCTTTTCTTACAAATGGCTCCCAGAAGGAAATCAAACAGGCTTCAGAGACTGACTGCACTGGTGTTACATGAAACAGCAGCATCCATGTTGACGTTAGCTGTTTCTCTTTTTCACTGTATTAATGTTAAACCTCCACCGTTGACAACCCAATATCTTGTCACGACTGCTTTGTATTTAATAAACTGAAGTGGATTTTTTATTGAAATATTACATTTCTTTGCGCATCATTGTGACTTTTTCGGCTATGGGGAAACGAAACAGTTTCTCATGAAACTAAATTTTTGCTGTCCAAATGGATCACAGCATAATTGAACTGTGACTCTTCTGTTTACAGCGCACACCAATTTGTTCTCTGCAAAAATATGTTTATTAAAGAATATGAGACATAACCTGTGGACATAATGTTGCACCAAATAATTGAAAATATAGATTTCACACTGAGCTTTCTGCATTAAAGGCTGTCATATTTATTTATGTAAGAGTTTTATATAGCGCTGGCCAGACCCGAGGGTATCGGAGCGCTTTACAACATACGTGTCAAGGAAATCACACAGTAACGCAGTAGTATCAAGGAAAACACACAGTAACGGGGTAGTACACATAGTGGTTCATGGCGCTTCGGAGGTCTGGGCACGCTGTACCACATTAAGTCAAAGAAGTCTGATGGAGTACTAGCAATGTTCACGTTGGCTCAAGCCAACCTCCTTTAGGGATGTGGGGGCGAGGGAGGTGTCCGGTGGTTTGGTGGAGGTAGATGTCTTGATGGCAGAGAATCGGGCTGCTGCCAGGTTCCAGCTAGAGAGCTCCGGCGGCAGCTAACGATACGGGAGCGAACGATTGAGAAAGAGGTCTTTGAGCTACATTTTAAATTATGGGCAGGATGGGATAGTTCTGATGTGGACTGGGATGGAATTCCAGATTTTGGGCGCACTTCCAGAGAAGGAGCGGGCTGCGTTTTTTTTGCGGTTTTCAAATATCAATGTAAACATCACATTATACAGTGCTTAATATCGGTGGATTGAGTGTGTAATATTTACGAATTTGGCAAACAAGAACATGCAGAAAGGGAGATAATGTGCTCAGGTTCACACAATCAGACAATATTGACAAAGGGGAAACATTTGGATTCAGAATCATTTATTTTGGTTTCAAGGCTCACCATTCGCAAGGTGAGAGGCCATTTTCATGCCTTGGCAGAGGCAGGTTTTTGGTACCAAAGTGGCAAATGTTTCCTCAGTGGGCACCAGTTTAGCCCTTTCTCGCTGTACTTTGAGAAATTATGCAAATTAATAATATTTATATATATATGTTGGACTTGGCCCTTTTTGCAGGGTCATCCCTGAACTTTTTGCCTTCCTCCTGTACTTTTTCTGACCTGTTGTTGGCTGTTTTAGGACTCTGGGCACTTTACCACTGCTGATCAGTGCTAAAGTGCATATGCTCTCCCTATTGTAAATTGATGTATGTATTAGTGACTCCATGATTGGATGATTGGTTTACTTGTCAGTCCCTAGTACAGTGCACTGAGTGTGCCCAGGGCTGGTAAATCCAATGCCGCTGGTGGGCTTGCAGCACTGGTTGTGCCACCCACAGATGCAGCTTGTAAAGCACGGGTACTCCTAGTACGGCCCGCGGGCCGCCAGCGGCCCGGCAAGCCTTCCTTGGCGGCCCGCAGACCTTGCAGACATCGTACCTGTGTTTTTTTGTTTTTTTAAAGTGTCAGCAAACACCGCCGGTTGCAGCAGCGTGGACTCTGAGAGACTCTGCTCTATGGGGGCCGGGCGATTCTTTAAAGACCATTCACTTAGCTAATGAGGCTTTGTTGTATTCACCTCTTCTTAGCGCCCTGCATTTCCACTCTGACTGAGTGGAGATGCAGGGGCGCTAAGAAGAGGTGAAATACAACAAAGCCTCATTAACAAGTGAATGGTCTTTTAAAGACCTGTGAAGTACTCGGTGCGGCTGTGTGTGTTCCCGGGAAGCTGTCTCAGCCCGGGCTGACACACGCGGGGTGAGGTGAGAGAGGGAGACAGAGGGAGGGAGACAGAGGGAGGGAGACAGAGGGAGGGAGACAGAGGGAGGGAGACAGAGGGAGGGAGACAGAGGGAGGGAGACAGAGGGAGGGAGACAGAGGGAGGGAGACAGAGGGAGGGAGACAGACGGAGGGAGACAGAGGGAGACAGAGACAGAGGGAGACAGAGACAGAGGGAGACAGAGACAGAGGGAGACAGAGACAGAGGGAGACAGAGACAGAGGGAGACAGAGACAGAGACAGACGGAGACAGAGACAGAGGGAGACAGAGACAGAGGGAGACAGAGACAGAGGGAGACAGAGACAGAGGGAGACCGAGACAGAGACAGAGGGAAAGACAGAGGGAAAGACAGAGGGAAAGACAGAGGGAAAGACAGAGGGAGAGACAGAGGGAGAGACAGGGAGAGACAGAGGGCAACAGACAGAGGGCGACAGACAGAGGGAGGGCGACAGACAGAGGGAGGGCGACAGACAGAGGGAGGGCGACAGACAGAGGGAGGGCGACAGACAGAGGGAGGGCGACAGACAGAGGGAGGGCGACAGACAGAGGGAGGGCGACAGACAGAGGGAGGGCGACAGACAGAGGGAGGGCGACAGACAGAGGGAGGGCGACAGACAGAGGGTGGGCGACAGACAGAGGGTGGGCGACAGACAGAGGGTGGGCGACAGACAGAGGGTGGGCGACAGACAGAGGGTGGGCGACAGACAGAGGGTGGGCGACAGACAGAGGGTGGGCGACAGACAGAGGGTGGGCGACAGACAGAGGGTGGGCGACAGACAGAGGGTGGGCGACAGACAGAGGGTGGGCGACAGACAGAGGGTGGGCGACAGACAGAGGGTGGGCGACAGACAGAGGGTGGGCGACAGACAGAGGGTGGGCGACAGACAGAGTGTGGGCGACAGACAGAGGGAGGGAGACAGACGGAGAGAGAGGGAGACAGACGGAGAGAGAGGGAGACAGACGGAGAGAGAGGGAGACGGAGAGAGAGGGAGACGGAGAGAGAGGGAGACGGAGAGAGAGGGAGACGGAGAGAGGGAGGGAGAGATAGAGGGAGGGAGACAGAGAGAGAGAGAGATGTGTGTATGCCGGGTCTGGTGGCTCAGTGGACAAAGGCGTCCGCTGCAAGGGCCTGTGTTCAACCTCATGGTCATAGTTTTTTTTTTTGCTCTAGCCCCGCCCCCCTCCCCCACTGACCCCGCCCCCAACGGTGCGGCCCTCGGCCACAAACCACACTGTAAATTTGGCCCCCGAGAGAAAGTTTGTGGGTACCCATGTTGTAAAGTGTGTCTCAGGCCTGCCATTGCAGAGCCTGTGTGCAGCCTAGGGCTGCCATGTCGACTAGGTGAGTGCACCCACTTACCAGTCCCTAAACCTTCCCTTTACTGCATGTTGGTCACCCCTAAAGTAGGCCCTAGGGCAGGGTGCATTGTAAGTATAAGGTAGGACATGCCCTGGTGTGTGTGGCATGTCCTAATAGTGAATTACAGCCATTTTCGTTTTTCACTATTGCAAGGCTACCTGTTCCCCATAGGCCAGAATGGGCAGTTTTGATTATTACACTTTATAATCCTAACTGACCCAGGGAACATGGTAGAGAAACAAATTTAGTATGCCTGAACTCAGAATGATCATCATGGTTCTTTAAGGGAACACCAGGTAGGGAGCCTAAGCTGCCCTGATGGGCCGCCTGTTGAGCAGGATCTCCTAGTGTCTAGAGAACCTGGAGCGTCTGTAAATGGAGCTCCAGTGTTTCTGGTGTCTGGCGGTGCCGCTCCACTTGGGAGGGTGCAGAAGACCAGGGGTGAGAGAGTCCCCAGTGGAAGAACCAGTGGGTCAGGGACCAGCCAGAACGGCTGAGTCACCAGTGAATGACCATGGAGACACCACTTCTGTCCTAGGGGATCTTCACGCACTGTCAGATGGACAGGGGTCGGGGGATCTGCGCCAGTCCGACTGTCACACAACACATGAGAGATGTGTTACCCTCTGGGGGGGCATGCGTGCTCCCCAGGAAGTCCTGGTACGCCAGGCAGATTCTTACACAACTCTAGAGGAGTGTGTTTTCCTTGGGGGGGGGGGGGGGGTTGGTGTACCCTCCCGGAAGTCCTGGGTTGCCAAGCACGGTCCAGCCTAAGGATATAGACCCTGGGTTGGGAAGCCAGGTTCAGGTGTTGTCTGACCTGGAGGGTGGGACAACTGTAAACAGTGTCCTGACAGGTTTGTCTTCTGGGGGTACCGCTCCTCATGGGAGGGGGCAGTACTCTGGAAGGGGGTGCAGAGGGAGGGAGTCCTCGCCTCTGACCCAGTTCAACTGGAGGGTTTAGACCCTAGGTTGGAGGGCCAGGTTCGGGGTGTCCCCCCTGACCTGGACACCCAGTTGCAGGATAGAACCCCTGAACTGGTGGGCTAATTGTGCAGGACACCTGCCACAGGTACCCTGGCAATTCTGGAAGGGGGTACTGCTCCAGGTGGGAGGGTACAGAGCCCCAAGGAGGAGGACCGGGTGTGGGAAAGCCCACCCAGTCTCCAGTCCAGCCGCCGGGTATAGGCCCGGGGCTGGTGGGTCAGCGCCAGGATGTCATACCTGACCTGACAGGAGGGAGAATGGACGAAGGGTGCCAAGCACCTGGGGCTACTGCCCCCCGCTCTGACGCCCCAGAGGTTTGAGAGCCCTGAGAGGCATAAGGCCTGGGTCTCATCCCTGACCACTGTCAGTGGCCACTGTGGCTTGCTGTCTGTCTGTTGGGACACACCTGTGAGCAAGTTAAGGTTAGGTGCTGCACAAATGGTGTCCACAGGTGAGGAGAAGGGTTCCCCATGGGTTAGCTTGGTGGGCCCTGAGAGTATGGACAGAGGGATCCAAATAGGTTCAGATTGGCGTAGAACTGGAATATGCCCCTGCTGTTGCGGGCCAGGGTCCATGTTCTATCGCCCAAAGCAGAGAAGCCCATCAGGGTAGTGATTGGTCTCCCCTGCGTTTTTGGCTGGAAGGGGTTGTGTTGGACTTGGCCCTTTTTGCAGGGTCATCCCTGAACTTTTTGCCTTCCTCCTGTACTTTTTCTGACCTGTTGTTTGCTGTTTTAGGACTCTGGGCACTTTACCACTGCTGATCAGTGCTAAAGTGCATATGCTCTCACTATTGTAAATTGATGTATGTATTAGTGACTCCATGATTGGATGATTGGTTTACTTGTCAGTCCCTAGTACACTGCACTGAGTGTGCCCAGGGCTGGTAAATCCAATGCCGCTGGTGGGCTTGCAGCACTGGTTGTGCCACCCACAGAAGCAGCTTGTAAAGTGTGTCTCAGGCCTGCCATTGCAGAGCCTGTGTGCAGCCTAGGGCTGCCATGTCGACTTGGTGAGTGCACCCACTTACCAGTCCCTAAACCTTCCCTTTACTGCATGTTGGTCACCCCTAAAGTAGGCCCCAGGGCAGGGTGCATTGTAAGTATAAGATAGGACATGCACTGGTGTGTGTGGCATGTCCTAATAGTGAATTACAGCCATTTTTGTTTTTCACTATTGCAAGGCTACCTGTTCCCCATAGGCCAGAATGGGCAGTTTTGATTATTACACCTTATAATCCTAACTGACCCAGGGAACATGGTAGAGAAACAAATTTAGTATGCCTGAACTCAGAATGATAAAATACATCTTTTAGTGAAGTTGATTTTAACATTCTGTGTTTGAAAATACCACTTTTAGAAAGTAGGTATTTTCTTGCCTAACCTTCCAAGCCTGCCTCTGCTGGGTTGTGTATTGCTTGTCTGGAGTTTGAGTGACAGGGGCTGGGGGTGGCTCCAGGAGACAGGGTAAGTCAGCACAGTGCTGAATAGAGAGATCTGCATCCAGAGTGGAGGGAGGAGTTGCACCAGGGTCTGAATAGGGCTGTGCCTGCCTTCCACAATGCTGGCTCCCCCTCCTGCCGGGCGGCTGAGCACTCTGCCCCACACTCTGAAAGGAAAGAAGGAGTCCTGTAAACAAAGTGCTCCAGGACTGACCAGAACTGGTTTTGGACTAGGCAAAGGCCTCTCTGCCTTCAGAGAACAAAGAGAAAAGGTGTATAAAAAGGGGACCCAGACCCCTAGGAAATTAGATCACTTTTGGGAAACAAGAAGAAACCTTTGCTGAGAAGCGGAACCAAGAAGAAACTGAGGAGAAGACTATCCCTAAGCTAGAGGGATCTGCCTGCAGTGGTTGCCTGTCTGCCAAAGAAAGGAGAAGGGAACTTTGTGTGTACTTTCATCAACTTGTGAAGGATCTCCAAGGGCTTGATTTCAGAGCTTTCCTCCTGCTGAAGTCTCAGGTACAACAGACTTCACCCACCAGCTCCCCTGAATTCCCTTGCTGGGAATTTGGACCTTCTGACACACTTGCGTGTCTCTGGGAGCTGGAAGCGCGACTCAAGACGAAGAAGCGTGTCGCTGCAGCCGCTGATTATCGCATCGCCGGAGATGAGTGTCGACGTTGCATCAGACGCCGGCGCATCCCCGAAGAAGCACGCCGCTGACACCCTCGCATCCTTCGAAGCGCTTCGCAGCACCGGAGAAAAGTGTCGCCGTCGCATCAGACGCCGTTGCATCCCGGGGGCAGAGTATCGACCTCGCATCAGATGCCGACGCATCGCAACACGAGGTGCCCCGCATCCCAGGAGAAGATCGTCGACCTCGCATCAGATGCCGTCGCATCGCCAGGGAAGCGTGTCGCAGGGCCTGTCGCGGCTCCAAAGATTCATCGAAATCGCCGTATGGCCGTCGGGCATGCACGCATCACCCCTTCGTTGTCGCAACATCAAAAAGACGCCACTATGTTTTTTTACACCAGATCTTCAACGCATCACCGTCCTTGCATGTAAGGGACTCCCGCATCACCTTCCCTGCAACACTTTTCGTTGCCCTGCGTTACGCATCTTAAGGTACATTGAACTCAAAGTGTCGCATTTCCATTTTAAGAGACTCAAGCTAATTCTACCATCTTTAAAGTACAGTATTGTGGATTATTTTTGTCGTTTATGGTCTTGTGGTAAATCTATATAAAAGATACTTATTTTTATAATACAACCTGTGTGGTGTCCATTTGTAGTGTTGTCACTGGATTACTGTGTGTTCACAAATGCTTTACACACTGCCTCTGAACTAAGCCTTTCTGCTCGTGCCAAGCTACCAAGGGGGTGAGCAGGGGTTATTTCAGGAGTGTACCCCCTTACCCTGACTAGAAGCAAGGGTCCCTATTTGGACAAAGGTACCTACCTCTGCCAACTAGAGACCCCCAGTTCTAACAATATATTATTGCCCACTGGGGCCTGACTACGTAGAATTCCATTGTAGGCTCAGATTCTGACAAATCACACTTATAGGAGCTGGACTTTATGTTTAGACATAGTATTGGTTGTAATGCAAAAATGTGATGAATTATTCTATATTTTCAGTTATCAACATGGTGGATGCCAACATCCCTGGATTGACAATGCACTACTCTAATATGGCGATTGCTTTTTCACTTGGTTTTCACTTGTTAGTTTTTTTCATTTCTACACGTGCACTTTAAAAAGGGAATGCTGGTCATGTGATAAAGGCATCTCTGGCCGAAATGGGTCGTGAGTTCTGTGTCCAATAAACTTGGTTTGCAAATCACAATCTGCCCTGAGAGAGCGCGGTTTATGCTTTTAAGGATTCTGAATTTGTTGGACTGGTGCTGTCCTTCAGTCATAGCGCTCCACCCATTGTGACCAAGGGTGCAATGGGAGCTGCAGCATTTCTGTTTACTTGCTCACCCTCAGGCACGCCTTCAGATAGCAATCCGCACCAGAATAAAGGAGGTATCAGAAGACCCAGTGGTATTACGTCATGCATTGCATGAGGAACTCCCTGCAATGCATGCAGTGTGGACACACTTAGAGGTGAGAACTCCTGGGGCAGTGTCTAGCATCAGGTGGGGCAAGCCCAGCAGGTCTGAAGAGGTGCCATGGACTCCTCTTCTGCCAGCGGGCAGGCCCTTCGGCCTCACGTCTCTGGACCACTCCACAAATGTGGTGTATAAATGAGATTGATACAATCATTATTCGATTCCTGAAAGGACTGTTCGCATATGGCAGGGGAACCTGTAGTAAACAGGTAGGCAGTGTGATCTGCACCTGAACATTTCAGTAACTGTGGGTATTTAATCAATAATGGCAGAAGGTCGTGAAGCAAGAAGAGCAAGGGAGGCTAAGCTATTGTTTTCAAAAATATCCTCCAGTGAGAATTGTACACTTAAAACCATAAATGAGGAACAGGACCTGGGTGACAAGTTGGAAAGACTTGAGAAACTATCCAAGCTAGAAGTATCAAAATCGTGGGAAGGCACCTCCCTTCAGAACTATGTTGAAAGGGGAAGGTTCCAAGAGGGCTGCACATATAGAACATGCTTTCATTTGAATCACAAAATCCCAAAATTCTGGAAGAATGGGTTGAAAATTCAGCCCGAAGCTCAAGAAATATGTTGGAAATGTTAGTAAATTAGGCCTGGCTGTATAGAAAGACGGCTCTGAAGAAACAGAGTGCATCATGGATGAACAAAAAAAAAAGACCAGAAAGAGACATCATAGTTCGATTTGTGAAAGATATGGAGACAAGAATAAAACAAACAAGAAGAGGAAATCAAAGCTGGCAAACAGAAAAAGTTTGGACATGATTGCGAGGACTTTGAATGTGGACCTATATTCAAGTCTAACAGGAGATACGATGAGTTATACAAGTATGAGGTGAGGTCTCAGCCCTATCAAGCTGATTATGACCCCACTATATCAGAAATGGGATCTGACACAGGAGAGGACACTGATGCATCCAGGACTGCTGGCAGCAGTGCATTAGAAGTTGATAGTAGTGTTATGCTATGTTATATCTATTTATAAAGCGCACTATCACCCCACGGGTATCCTGGCGCTGTATTACGTAAGTACCACTATTGACACATATTCCTAGACAGATGGCAATTGCTGTGTGTCATCAGACGATCTGAGTTACTCCTTTGGAAAAAGCCATGTTTTAAGCCTCTTTCTGAACTGTAATAGATCTTCTGTCAGTCTTAGGGTAGAAGGGAGCTCATTCCAGAGTTGTGCTGCTTCGGTGCTGAAAGCTCTTCCTCCAAATCTTGTTGTTGTAAACCTGGATCTGCTTACCAGGTTGGCTGATGATGATGAAGGCTTCTGGTCGGGACATACCATTTGAATTTGTTTTGCAGCGGGACAGGCCCGAGACCATGTAGTGCCTTAAACATAATACAGAGCAATTTAAACTGTATCCTCTGCATCAGCGGGAGCCAATGGAGCTCCCTTAGAGACATAGAAGCCAATGATCTGCGTGGTCTCTTTAGGGCCAGCTTTGCAACCATTGTCTGGATTCTCTGGAGTCTCTTAATCAGGAATTTTGGGGCACCTAGTAGCAGGGCATTACAGTAATCTAATAGGCTCAGGATGACACTTCTTACTACTAGGGCTCTGGCTGAGCCAGGTAGCATTGGAAGTATTTTTCATAGTGCTCTGATGAGAGAAAAGCAAGTCCCAGCCGTTTTATTCACCTGAGTTTCTAGACTAAGTTTGTTGTCGAAGACTACACCCAGATTACGGAATGTCTCTGAGGGTATCAGTGGCTTATCTGTACGGATAGGCCAGAAATTAGTCGGAAGGGGGAAAGGAATTTTTGTTGCCATGCAGCACAAGATCTCCGTTTTGTCACCGTTAAACTGCAGGGAGTTATCTTTAAGCCATCCTGCAGTCCTTTGCATGCACTCGTGGAAGCTGTCGAGTGACATTGATTGATTCCTTCCAGTGACAGGATAAGTTGTGTGTCGTCCGCATAGTTCACCAGGTTAACTTTGTATGACTTGATGATTGAAATCAGTGGGTCCATGTAGACATTGAACAATAAAGGGCTAATTGCCAATCCCTGAGGGACACCATACTTAATATTTCCAAATTTAGATTGGAAGGGGGGTAAGGCTACCACCTGTTGCCTGTCCGACAGGTATGACTGGAGCCACTTCAGTACCGTACCAGCTACCCCAATTGCAGCCAGACTTTTCATGAGGGTTCTGTGGTTGACCGTATCAAATGCGACAGACCTGCCCAGTAGGATCAGTATAACTGATTGTCCTTTGTCTGCTCGCATTCTAAGTTCATCCATGACTGTTAGTAGGGCGGTTTCTGTTCCATGTCCCGGTCGGAAGCCAAATTGCTCATCTTCGAGCCTGTGATTGGTTACTAGGAAGCAAGAAAGTGTTTTGCTGACAAAACGTTGAACTATTTTCACCGGATAAGGCAAAAGGGAACTAGGCCTGTAGTTATTGGGGCACACAGGATCTAGCGTAGCTTTCTTCAAAAGTGGTGCAACTATAGCCTGTTTCCAGAGTGATGGTACTACTCCGCTATTCAAAGATTGGCAGCAGATCTTTCGGAGTTGTGGAAAAAGATCCTCCTTTAGTTCTTTCCACATCCGGTGCAGTAATGGATCCAGCGGGGACCCTGAGGACACACTCAAAGCTAACGTATTGAAGCTGTCCTCTGTTAGAGTCTCGAAATGTTCCAGAGTCTCTGTCTTATCCTTATTCGCCTTCTCCTCCTTCTGAACCAGTGATGGCATCTTAGCCGATCTAACCTGGCCATGTCCTTCTGATTGGTCCGAGTTACCAGTTTCCAGCCCGCCAATGATTTTATAAATTTTCTCCTCAAAGAATGTAGCTAGACTGTCACATAGGTCTTGTGTGGCGGTGATCTTATTTTTAAGTCAGTCTGGTTTAGAGAGGTCAGTCATTATTTTAATTATGCTTCAAGCGCTATTAGGCGCATTTAAAATAGTGCTAGCATAATATTCTGATTTTGCTTTGGAGATCTCGAATTTTATAGTTGCTCATGGCTGCTTTCAGGGCTATTTTATTCTCATCCATGTAAAGCTTCCTCCACTTCCTTTCTGCCTGCTTACAGCCCATTTTTTTTTATTTTTTAGCTCCTCATTATACCACGGTGCTGATGGTCTGTGAGTGTTTTTTAATTCTTTAATTGGGACAATGTGATCAGGGGTGGTTCTTATCTGTTTGCAGGATTCTAGATAGTTTTCGTCCACTGATATATTTGTGTCAAAAGGACATTCCTCTTTGAACAAAGGGGTCTCTTTTCCTATTTTCAAAAGTTTGATCCATTCTCTGCCACGGCGGTTATTTTCCACAGTAGCTGTATGTTTGGTCATTCTAGGGTTTAATACTGAGAATTTTATAAGATAGTGGTCAGTCCAGCATAGGGGTAAAATGCTTTACATTGCTGTGACATTTTTAGCTGAAAATATTAATCTAGTATGTGTCCTCTGATGCGTCAGTTCCAGCACCATTTGTTGCAGGCCTATGTTCTCGCAGGATTGAAGTAGGTCCTTTAAAGCTGGACCCGGGTCCCCGTTTGACCATAGGTTAAAATCCCCAAGAATAATAAATCTGGCATGAGTGAGCAACATATTACAAAAGATATCGATCAAAGCCTGTTGTTGTGGACTAACTGGGCTGGGGGGCCTATAACACACGATACCAGTGAGCATTTGACCCTTATGATCTTTTAGTGAGAACCCCAGAAGTTCTATATCCGCAACTTCATCGATATCAATCGGGGTGAAGTTCAAATTTTTCTTTAAAAATAATTCCCACTCAGCCTCCTCTTCCGCCGACCCTAGGTTTATGAAAGGCCCTATAGCCTAGTGGACATGCCAGCCCTAGTTTGACTTCTGAATCTGGGCATGTCCATGTTTCGGTCAGAAACACCGCATCCAGGTCATATAATTCCAGTAAGAGGTGAACCTACAGATGATGTTTCACAGTATCAAACCAATAATGTTTTTTAGACGAATACGGCCTATTAAGGAAAGGGCAGAAAGTCATACAACATCCCGGTGTAGGCAGGGGCAGAGGCAGAGACAGAGGTGTAAGAGGTGGAGGATAAGGAGAGAAAGGAAAACGAGGTTGCAACAAAGGAAGAAAAGAAACAAGATTCATTGCAAGTCCTTGTGGGAAAAATCAAGAGGAGCCTTCAGCACTATCAATAATGGATGCTGAAAGTGTATACAACACCGTTATTAATGTATCTAAATGTACACTGACTCATGATGAATTAACTGCACTTAGCTGTGGGCTCTCATTCTGACCCACTACTGGTTTTCACTAAGTTCATACCAGTGTTGATCTGTTCAAACTTGTAAGGAAGCTTACATTAAAGTGACATCTTCTGAAACCTGACCTAAGAGAGGGTTTAGAGGTTTAGCAACCTCCTCTAATCTTACCATAGGGGCATTGACATGGTGATTAGCTAGCATGAGTGTGAACAAGGCGAAGCGGGCGGTCGCACTATAACAAACATATAGGGCTTATTAGATGAACTCGGTATTGTACATGATAAAGCTTTCCTAAGTAATTTCAAACACAAATCCACTTTCCTCCTGCAAATGCCTTATGAAGTCATTGACACCTTCAATGAGAATATGACAAATGAACTTAAGAAATTTAAGGAGGAGGAAATATGATGGACTTATTCTCTACTTTTGACTGAAAACGTGGAAGATGCAACCATTAATGCATTGACAATGTACTAGTCTAACATGACACTTGCTTTTTCACTTGTTTTTCATTTTTTGTCCTTTTTTATTTTGTCATTTGTGCACTATAAGATGTAGATGTATTGACTGATACCAGAAGAAGCATTCTGTATTCCAATGGAACTAGGGTATGAAGGCCATAAACACAACACATGTTCCAAAGGCAATCACTTAAACAAAATTTGACACATTCGCAGGGATATACACTTCAGAAACCCTGCAGTAACAATCACAGATGAAGGAATTGTTCAATATAATGGTATCATAAATCACATCAATGAAGTGACAATTCCAATAGGTGAAAAAGGTGCACCATGTGACAGCGCAATGAAAGTGAAAATAAGTGATTTTTTTTTCAAAAGAATGTTCATTGTGCATAAATAAAGTAGTCTTGAATAACAGGACAACAAATTGTAAAGCGAACCCTAAAGCAAAACACATCAAAAATGGTTTCTCAAAGTCCAATCATTACTGAAAATGTGGTTAAGACAGCACAGTTGATGTTTCAACCCCTAGAGGGTATTCAGCAGGGTCTTCATCAGGACAAAATATTAGTAACCTGACCCAAAAGGTAACAAACATGAAATGCCTTAAGTGTACGAGATCATCAATGTCCTATGAAAATTGCCATCAGAAAGATGAGGATGAGCTCTCCATTCTGACATTTTACTATGAACCGACTCATCTGTGAACAAGGCTGGAATGAGAAAGCCTAAACGTGTTCGAGAACAAAGCAGGCTGCATTTTTCACTTGGAAATAAAATTTATAATTGTTTCAGGAACTAGGCTTTGGCAGTCCTGTTGTTCTTTTATGTCTACAAACGGGATGCTCCTTCCAGGTTTGCTTAAGCTGCCTTACAGGGTTGGAGGCTGCCATCAATCAAGGTGTGTTGCTGGACTTAAATTACGGAGCATGACCTGTTCGCCTCTGAGCTGAACTATGGATTGAAACTAGAATTTCTCTAGCATGGAGGTGAGAAAGGGAGAATAGAGGGGTGTTTACTTCCACTTGACGATTCCTGACTCCACACGTTTTCAGAGACATTTAATTAACAATTAATGTCTCTAAGAATGAGTGTGAATCTTATTTTCATGAGCAATTTATTGGGCTTATTGTTATGCATTAGCCCATGTTACTTTTGCACTTGAACAATATCATTGAAATAATGAGTGCAGTGGTTTGACGCTATTGGAGCAATATTTGAAATTACACTGGATTTCAGTGAATTTATTGTCTACATCTCAGGTGCATTCTGGTAATTGTAGGATATTGTGTGCCACTGAGTCATGTGCCAGTCCTGATTTAAAAGCATGCAACATTTTACTATGAACTGATTCACCTGTGAACAAAGCTGGAATGAGAAAGCCGAAAAGCATTAGGGAATGAAGCATGCTACATTTTTCACTTGGAAATAAAATGTATAAATGCTTCAGGAACCAGGCTTTGGCAATCATTTAGTTCTTTTATGTCTACAAACAGGATGCTCCATCCCTGTTAGCTTAAGCCACCCTGCAGGGTTGGAGGCTCCCATCGATAGAGGTGAGTTGATATATATATATATATATATATATATATATATATATATATATATATATATATATATATATATATATATATATATATATATATATATATATATAATCTGGCGGTCGCCAGTAGATAGTTATAGTTGGGACCTATTTTCCATAGGAAAAATGCAACATTCTATTTGCAATAACGTTGGCGCCGGTTGACGAATCTTCGCGAAAGCTTCCAACTTGTTGGGGCGCTCCGGATCCGCTCCTATCCTGAAAGTCTCGGGGTGATTCGTCAGCGGGGCCGAGAAAAGGGAGTCCCAAAACGTGTTTTCCCCATTCATTTTTCCATAGGAACCTTTAGTCGCAGTTGCAGCCCGAACTGCTGAACGGAATTACACCAAATTTGCCAAAAGGTAGCCCTTGGTTCAGGGTCGTGCCTTTGCTTAAAATGGTGTAAATCCGTTCAGTAGTTCCTGAGAAAATCAAAAATAAAATCACATATATATCTATGGCCGCGTAGGGTCCGCGCACCCTCCCGATCACGAGCTGTATGCTATATTGGCTGTCAACACTCCAAATCAGGAAGTGTTGGCAGCCATCTTGTTCCTCGGTAGAACCGAGGAACAAGAAAGCAGTAAAAAGTGCGCAAGAACGCAAAAGGGGGCAGGGATAGAAACACCCTGACCCCTAGGCTCATAGCTCAGGGCCCCAATTTTTTTTTTTTTTTATTTAAAAAAATCGGCAAAAAACGCGCTGGTGCGCGGATCCTGCCGATTTAAAAAAACAAAAAAAGCGGGCGCGGGCTCCAGCGCTTCGTTCTTACACTGGCCCCGGGTGGGCCAAGTCCCGGGGGCATGCAGGGGTTTATCATATTTATGATGGGGGGGCCCTAAGGACTCCCCCAAGCCCCAGGGACCGCCACCTCCCGGGCTTTACAAAAAAATGGTGCGGGAGGGCTCTCGGCCTCCCGCAGCCCCGGGGACCGCCACCATCGGGGCTTCTTTTTAAATACTATTACCTCGTGTGGGGGCTTCAGCCCCACACGCCTGAGACCGCCACCTCCCGGGGCACTAAATGTTTAAATATGGGGGTCCGTTATGGACCCCCAGAGCCCCCGGGACCACCACCTCCCCGGGGCTGTGCAAGTGATGGGAGGGGGCCGCGCGGCCCCCACTCCTGGAAGCCCTTGATGGCCCTGGGGACCGCCACCCCCAGGGCCGGCTCCTGCAGTGTCCCAGGGTGCCTACCCCTGGGACACTGTAGTTTGCTATGACAGGACGGGGCCTCGCGGCTCCCGTCCTGTCATAGCAAACTGCTGGTTTTTGGAAGAGAGCAGGAAACCTGCTCTCTCTTCCAAAGACAAGCAAATTGCTTTCCACACGGGGAGCTGCATCTTAGCAGCTCCCCATGTGGAAAAAGCAATGCCGGCTCCCGAGGGACGCGGGGAGCCGGCGGGACCGTGGGGGACCTGGGACCCCCACGGTCCCCAACGGAGAAGGAGCCAGCCCCAGGGGATGGGGTCCCCGGGCTACAAGTGGCCCAGGAGGAGGCCAGCGGCTCCCCTCCCCAAAATGAAATAAAAAAAAAAAAAAAAAAAAAAGTCCGGCCCCGGGGGATGGGGTCCCCGGGGCCATAAGTGGCCTGAGGAGGGGGGCGACGCAGCCCCCCTCCATAAGTTTTTGGGGAAAAAGGCCAAGCCCCGGGGGATGGGTCCCCGGGGCCGATTAAGGCCTACGGGAGGAGAGCCACGTGGCTCCCTTCCAAATTTGAAAAAAAAAATATTAGGGGCAGGCCCTGGGGGATGGGGTCCCCAGGGCCAAAAATTAGGGAAAGAAAGGGGCCACACAGCCCCCTTATTAAAAAAAAATAAAAAAAATACCGGCTCGCGCCGGAGGCCACGCCTCCTTGAGCACTCTGCGAACGCGCCCCTGGCGCGTTTGCAGAGAGGGGATTACCCCCTTGAATACTGGGGGTCTCAGGGGCCAACTAGCCCACCAGAACCTCCAGTATGCGCCAGGCTGCGTTGCAGAGAGGTGTAGAGAGGCCACGCCTTTTTACACATCTCTGCAACGCAGCTCTGTGGCGCTTAATGGAGGTAGCTGGTGGGCTAGTTGCACCCAGGGACCCTCAGGATTCAAGGGGAGTTAATCCCCGACTTAAAACGCCACGGGCGCTGCACAGTGGTGAAGGGAGGGCGGGGCCTCAGGTGACGTGGGCAGAAACAGGTCCCGCGGGCGTTTTAAGATGGGGAATTAAATCCCTTCAATCCTGAGGGTCTAAGATAACTACCCCACCAGGTACGTCCAGAAAGCACCACAGAGCTGCGTTGCAGAGAGGTGCAAAAAGGGCGTGGCCTCTGAACACCTCTGCAACGCTGCTCTCTGGCGCATACTGGAGGTATCTGGTGGGCTAGTTGGCCCCTAGGACCTCGGGACTAGAGGAGGAATTAATTCTCCAACCTAAAACGCGCCACAGGGCGTGTTTGCAGACATGTCACCTCAGGCCCCACCCCTTCCTTCACCATTGTGCAAATATTCCTCTAAAATCAGCCGAACTACGAATTCCGATTTACTCACCTGTTATCAGGAGAGACCTCCAAGTGCTGCATCTTTGAGCCCAGTACTGATCCTGAAAAGTAATTTTAACCGTACTTACCAGTAACTTGAATTTCCTTCCATAGGATATCATTGCCTGCTTTTTGCTGAAAAAGTTTCTAAGTGTCGATTTTTGAAACATACAAATATTCCTCTAAAATCAGCCTGAACTACGAATTCCGATTTACTCACCTGTTATCAGGAGAGAACCCAGTGCTGCATCTTTTAGCCCAGCACTGACCCTGAAAAGTAATTCTAACCGTACTTACCAGTAACTTGTATTTCCTTCCATAGGAATCCATTGTCTGGTTTTCAGCAGAAAAGTTTCAAAGTGTCGATTTTCACAAACTACAAATATTCCTTAAAAATCACCTGTATGACTTAAACGCATTCTTTCAGCTGTTTACAGGAGATGCACCAGTGCTGGATCCAGGATCCACCACTGAGTAAGAAAAAGTAACGATAACACTACTTACCTGCTAAGTGAATTTCCTCCCATAGGATAACATTGGTGATTCTATGTGAAAAGTTTCTAAGTGTCAACTTTTAAAATACAATAATATTCCTTAAAAATCACTACTGTAACCAAAACGCTTTTACTCAACTGTTTACAGGAGATGTCCTGGACTGAATCTAGGATCCAGTCCTGTGGTTAGAAAAGTAATCCATAAAGTAACTAATTGCATTTAACTAGAAATTCACATTGAGCTCAATGTTGCATTGTGTTTGAAATTGTGTTGCCCATTGCAACAACTGTAACTACTGTACTTAAAAGTATATTACTTATTTGCAAAGTATTTAAACTAAAGTAATTCATTCTGAGAAAGTATATTTTGTAATGTAATGTATAATGTAATTATAATGTAATTTAAAAAAATAAAATATCTAAAAATAAATAGTTTAAAAAAATGTAGTAAATCAGTATCAAAAAATAAATATAACAATTAATACATTTAAAAATTGTCATTTACAAAACCTTTGAAATTCACTGAAAAAAACCATAGGTTTGAGGCACGTTACAGTTAGGAATTAGCATTTAAAAACCTTTGAAATTCACTGAAAAAACCATAGGTTTCAGGCACGTTATAGTTAGAAATTAGCATTTAAAAAACCTTACAAATTCACTGAAAAAACCATAGGTTTTAGGGACAGTTCTAGTTAGTTGGACATTGCACTCGTACAAAACCCGTGAAATTCCCCGTTATAGTTAGTTCAGCTAACTAAAACTTCGCGCCCTCATAATGCACTGCTGATGACGTCACATATTACATCACTCATGACATGGTCAGTGACATCACTGATGACATCACTGATGACATCACTGATGACATCATCCACGTGATAATCTGATGCACCTCCTCACACCCTAAAATCACCTTTGATACACCCACTCTAAATTACAGACTGCCATTCGCAAAACCATAGACACTCCAACACCAATAACTACATACCCACTCACTGATTCTTAGGTCTACACACACATCCACTCACTCGTTACAGTCACTCATACTTATGGTCACTCAGTACAGGACTATCATATGCACTCATACTCCTATATAGACACTCAAACACCGCCACTCATCCATAGAGGTACTCGCACACCTAGTCAGTCATGCAAATAATTAAACAAACTGCCATTTACTCACCTATACAGTTATACACACACCAGCTCACTTACTCTATACAAATACTAGCACATTCTTACGCTCTTATACAATCACTGATACAAGCACACACTCATCCATACAGTCACTCTCACAATCACACACTCTCGCTATAGCTATTTATATACTCCAACACACATATACTGCCTTTCACATATGTAGTTACTCACACATGTACCACTGGGACATACATTCACTCACTAACACACTCTTACACACACTTACCCACCCATACAATCTATCACAGATGCACTCTTGAAACCATCCACCCAGTGAATCACCCACTCACACATCTATGCACAGAGTCGCATACACCCCACCCACACAAACACTCAGGCACCCATACAGATACTCAGACAACCAATCAATAACTCATATAGACACTCATGTAGCTATACACAAACCCATGCAGCCACTTACACAGCAACAGACAGACGGATACAGACATTCACCCAGTTTAGTCACTAACCCATGCATTCAGTAAGATTCGTTTAATCACTCACTTATAGAGTTAGTCACGCACCTACTAAATCATCCATACAGACACTTATACACCCACTCATTCTTCAATACGCCTTTCCCTATATATATTAAAAATATTTAAACTTTACAGAAACACAGTCACTGGATGATGTCATCAGTGATGTCATTTGAGATGTCATCAGTGATGTCATCAGTGATGTCACTGACCATGTCATGAGTGATGTAATATGTGACGTCATCAGCAGTGCATTGTGGGGCGCGAGTTTTAGTTAGCTGAACTAACTATAACGGGGAATTTCACGGGTTTTGTACGAGTTCAATGTCCAACTAACTACAACTGTCCCTAAAACCTATGGTTTTTCAGTGAATTTGTAAGGTTTTTTAAATGCTAATTTCTAACTATAACGTGCCTGAAATCCTATGGTTTTTTCAGTGAATATATATATATATATATTCACTGAAAAAAACAGGTTTCAGTGACATTATAGTTAGGCTGACATTTCACTCGCACAAAACCAGAGAAATTCAGCCGTTATTGTTAGCTGAGTTAACTATAACTCGCGCCCCTGCAATGCACTGCTGATGACGTCACATATTACATCGCTCATGACATGGTCAGTGACATCACTGATGACATCTCAAATTACATCACTGATGACATTATCCAGTGACTGAGTGTTTCTAAAAAGTTTAAGAATGTAAGTATATATGAGTGTTGGAGTATATAAGTGAGTGTATGTGTGTGTGATTGTGAGTGTGGCTGTATGGGTGAGTGCATGCTTGTGTCAGTGACTGTAAAGAGAGTAAGTATTTGTTAGTATCTGTATGAGTAGTGAGTGTGTGTGTGTGTTTCTGTATGAGTCAGTAAGGGGCTATGTGATTGAGTGTTTGGGTGAGTGAGTAGGTGTGTGAGTAGCTGTATGGGTGACTGACGGCATATGAGTAGCTGTATGGGTGTGAGAAGCGATATCTCAGTGGCTGTATTGGTGAGTGACTGTGTGTATGAGTGAGTGAGTGGATGTGTACGTAGACCTATGAATCAGTGAGTGGATATCTACGTTCTGGTATTGGTGTGTCAATGGTTTCAAGAATGGTAGTCTGAAATTCGGAGTGGGCGTATAATGAGTTATATTGGGTTGTGAGTAGGTGCACCAGAGATTATGTGGATGATGTCATCAGTGATGTCATTTGAGATGTCATCAGTGATGTCATCAGTGATGTCACTGACCTAGTCATGAGTGATGTAATATGTGACGCCATCAGCAGTGCATTGCGGGGCCGCGAGTTATAGTTAGCTCAGCTAACTTTAACAGCTGGATTCTCTGGTTTTGTGCAAATGAAATGTCAGCCTAACTATAACGTCCCCTGAAACCTGTGTTTTTTCAGTGAATTTCCAAGGTTTTATAAACAATTTTATTTATGAAAAAGGTTTGTAACTATTTCTTTCTATGATTTTCTATGTATTTTTATAAACTTTTAAAATAATTATAATCACTTTTTTAAAATATATATAACATAGCTGATTAAAGATTTATACTGTTATTTATTTGAATAATTTTAATTTTTACAAAATTGTAATATTCTATTTTCTAATTTCATACAGTGTGATATTATATAACAGAATTATGAATAGAAAAAGAATTTGTATATAATTTTTAGCATATTTTTTTACTGTTTTTTGCTAAATTAAATTTTGTATGATTGCTTTTAATAGTATGAAAGATGTTTTGTTCTCTTATTATGATAAATATTTTCTTTATATATATATATATCAATATTTTTTAATTTAGATAAAAGGGTCGCGCACTGTACTCGAACCTATGCTGTGGGTGAGACGGATCTGTTATATGAATATCAGTCTAAAATACATATTTAGAACGATTAATATATTTTTTTCATGAAGAGGTTTATTACGGAGTGCAAAAAAATAGTAATATAGAAGTTATACATTTTTTTAATAATGTTTTTAACAGATTTTTCCGGACGCAGTTGTATCTTGCACCAGTCACGGATCTACGCATTGGGTGCATGAATCCGTTACACAAATGTAAGTCTAAAATACATACTTAGACTGAAATAATATATTTTTTAAACAGAGGTTTATTATTAAATTCCAAAAATTGGTATTAGTGTTCTTGTAAAATATTTTTAAGATGTTTAAAACACATTTTTATGTACGTGACACCATCACGCACCAGACGTGTAGGGGTCGTGAACCCTGCCGGCACGTATCTCCGGGATCGCGTAGGGGGTCGCGACTCCGGCATAATTTTTAAAAGTATGAAATATCAATGTTTCAAGTTTAAATATCTGTTTTGCATAAAGACTTTCCTTTGAAATAGTTTGAAACACAATATCCTAATAGCAATTAACACTTTTAGATTACATTTAGTACATTTTACAGGTGTGTGACGTATACGCGATGGGTGCGCGACCTCTACGCGACTTCTTGTGGCATGAAAAGAAAGCTTTTTATTGGTTAAAAAGCTTTTCATTCTCTTAGAGGGTGGATCCAACACCTGTTCTAGTCCTTTCATTTTGGGTGTCTGCATCTGTAGACTGCTTTTTTGTAGGCTCTTAAAATTCTTAATTTTCTCTGGTGTTGTGAGCATTTTTGACTGAAATGGCTTCAGCATTTCCAGAAGAGGAGCAGCAGGAGGAGATGGAAGAGGTGGAGGAGCCAGTGAACAAGCAGAAGGAGATCATCGTGTGGGCTTTTTTTACTGTGCCAGAGGGAGAGAAAAAGTGAATGCGCGCAAGGTGACCTGCAGCATCTGCCACAAAGTCCTCTCCAGAGGATCTGAAAAGAAATACTTGTGTGGCACTTCTTCGATGAAGAAGCACCTTGTGATTATGGATCCCACTCGTCTTGCACGAGAGATGATGGAGTGACAGAAGAGGGAGCAAGCTGCCAGTGATGATGGTAGTCAACCATCTACTTCTGCAGGGGTTGTATTGACCACTCCACAACCTCTGATTGTTCCTGAATTGGCGGATGCAGGGATTCATTGTCGGAAGTGTTTGACCACTATTTGTGTTGGATAGATCTCCATTGAAGCCATTGTCAATCTCCTCAAAGCACATAAGTGAAAAAAAATTCTTTTTGGAGTTTTCTACTTTGTGTCTCTTCGTTCTAATGAAACACCACAGTTGAACTGTTTAACTTTAATTTTTTCCTTCAAAAAATTGAAAAACACCCAAAAAAAAAAAAACACAATACAAAATTGTTTTAAAAAAACGGTTCTCAAGGAACCACCTATACTTGTTAAAATTAGAAAAATTGTATGTAGTGAAAGTGATTGCTTGCATAAATGTGTGTGATGAATGTTAGAATTGTGCATAAGTAGTGTCTCAGTGAATAGATGAGCTCATGCATAATACGTGAGTGAATGAATGAGTGAAAGAATAGTGCTTGGGTGATTTGATATGTGCATGAGTAGTGGCTGAGTGAATGGATGAGTGTATGCATAATGCCTGAGTGTATGGTTGAGTGTAAGTGTAGTGTCTGAATGATTGCATTAGTGCATTGGTAGTGCCTGGGTGATTGTATGAGTGTAGGTGTAGTGCCTAGGTGATTGGATGACTGCATGGTTACTACCTGTAGGAAGGTAGGATCTGACTGCATGGTTACCACCACTTTTTTTCCTGGTGTTTTGCTGGTTTTTGACTAGTCTGACTGGGATCCTGCTAATCAGGACCCCAGTCTATCTGCTTTCTCCCTAAATTGGTTGTGTAAAGTACTTTGGTACACTCCAGATTGGATACTGGGGTACCCTTATAAGTCCCTAGTATATGGCACCCATGTACCCACGGCATAGGTACCCCAGATGCCTCCCATGGGCTGAAGCATGTATTATGCCACCCATGAGATACCATGCAAAATGGAACCTCAGGTCTGCTACTGCAGCCTGTGTAAGTTGGTGATTGCACCACTTACTTAAGATAGAGGTTCACTATATCTATATATATCACTACACTTAAAACTTTGTAAGTCACCCCTATAGCAGGCCTTAACAATCCTGAAGGCAGGGTGCTGGGTTTTGCGTGGAGAGCGTGCTCCTGCATAAGCAGGGCCCCTCTGCAGTCTTCGGAGACCATTCTCCGGGCTGTACGTGATACTACCAGACATATAGGTAGAGGTGCATTATAACCTCGTGGTAAAGTGCTATCTCGAAAACGACTGCAACGAAGTATGTCGTGTTTGGTGTCAAACACCTTGGAATCATACCTCCACACCAGCAACTGGTGTGGGAGGTATGATTCCTCCCCTCAGAACCGAGGTTCTGAGGGTACCTAAGCTCACCGGTACCAACTTTCTCGAGCCTTACAGCACAAAATGGATGCTGCCAGCCACAGACACGAAGTCTGCTCCTCCTGCTACTGGAGCCAAGCTCAAGCAGGGGAAGGCAGCACAATAGGCATCTTGTCACAGGGAGGTGTTACCACCTTCCAGACAGGATTTAGTGTGTTGGGGCTGGGTGGGTGCACTGTCTCAGTGCCAGAAAGTCTGCACGAGGGGCACACTTGGTGTCCCTGTGCATAGTCCAGTTCAAACCGATTGTAGGGGCACACAGCCCCTGCTCTGGCGTGAAACTGGACAAAGGACATGGGTGTAGCCACCCCTCTGTCCTGTCCCTCCCCTAGGAGGGTCCCTAGAATCTGTCCAACCCTTGCCCGTGGATATAAAATGGGTTACCTGGCTGAAGGACATTAGATTTTATGTGGACAAGATTCTGCAAGAAGATATCACTACACTTCGACCGTCTGGACATGCTGGACTTTGCTAGACCTCCCTTGGGCTCGACTTCATCTTCCCTTGCTGTCCCCAGTCTCGCCACTGTCCGTGATCCATACAGGCTCCGTGTAGGACCCTGTGGACCTCCAAGACAACAGAAGAATCTCCCTTGGAGTGAAGGAGTCACTCCGCTTCAAACGCAGGCACCATAACGCATCTGACCAGTTTCCTGACCCTGAGCTCCTGTGGACTCCGAAGGCTCCAGCAACACAGGAAGTGGGTTTCTGAAGGTCTCCGAAGTCGAGCTGCCCTCTTACTGAGTTTGAGGCAGATATCCCTCGTGGGGACCGTATAACCCGTACCCCTGTCCACAGCGTCCATTTGCAGCTGCACATGCTTGTTGTCCTGCAACAATTCTGTGCATTGGGCCATTTGTAGCCCTGGCGCCAGCGCATCTTTTCTAAGAAGGACTCCGGAATCCTTGCACTCTGTGCTTGCTAGCTGGTATCCTGTGAAACCGCCTGAGGTCCCCTCGCGACTCCTGTGCCTTCGGCCTGTGGGTTCACTTGAGGGTCAACTTTGCTTTATTTGGGCTCCCCTGGTTTCTCCAGGCCTGCCCTGACTCCCCTTGCTGTGGTGAGTCTCCTGGTCCTTGCTGAGCCAGATCGACACAGAATTTGACCATCTATGTTGTTTGCCGCTGCCAAGGCTTGATTGGTGCTCCCGCCGGACACCGACCCCTCAGCACTTGACATCCTTGGTGGGACAGCTCGCCTCCAGCTCCTGGTCATCCTAGACATCTCTTGGTCCTCGCAGCAGAAGAGTCAAGCTCACTGTCAACGCACCTGAAGCACCCGACATCGGTGGGCATTCGTCTACCGAGCCCCTGGTCACTCCTGAGTGACCCAGACTCTGTCCCCTCTGCTTTCAGGTTCTTCTCACCTAGAATCCACGTTTGGATTCCACCGGACACTTTTCTTTCTTCCAGCAGCAGCATTTCTTTGTCGACATCCATAGAAAACAACGAGGGTTTCCGAAGCCACTTCGCACCTATGCACCCGGCTCCTCTGGGATAGGTAACTCTGGTACAAAGGTATCCATGGGTGGGGTGGCTCTCCAAACTCTTAAGTTCCAAGGGTTGTCTTCGTAATCTGCTGGGAAGGGTCCTTAATCTGTGATTTTCCAACCGCGACTTTCCCATTGAATTGTACGGAGCACGCAGTTGTGTTCCCACACTGCACCCGTCCTCCGTGGGGTCCCTACTCACTCACCTTGGGTGGTTCCTTGAAGTCCCAGCGATTCTACACCTTCTAGACTAGGTCTAGTCCCGAGTCGTGGTTGTTATACCACTTATTTAGTATATGGTTTGGTCTCCCCCGGGAGCCCACTGTGTATTGTGCTACTTAGGTTTGATTCTTTGCAACTGTATTATTTGATTTGTGTTCTATCCTCAGTCAGAGGATACTAGAGAGTGTTATATATAATAAATACATATTTTTATAACTGTTGTGTGGTTTCCCTTTCATTTAACCAATACTATAAGGTGCTTAACATTCCTTTAAGTCTTAGCCTGAAGGCTGCTCTCCATAGCTACCACTAGGATAGCTTTCAATAAAGGTTATCCTTGACCTAATCACCATAAGGGTTGTTTGGACTGGTGCAAGGTGCCCACTTTAATTAGTGGACAGCATATACCAGGCCAACTTCTCACACTACCTGAATGAAAAGATGAGTGCAAGAGTACTGCCTGAGTGTTTGTATGAGTGCAGGTGTACCACCTAGGTGATTGGATGAGTAGTGCCTAAGGAAAACAATATGAGTACATGGGTAGTACCTGAGTGAATGGTTGAGTGCAAGAGTACTACCTGAGTGATTGCATGAGTGGATGGGTAGTGCCTGGTGATTGCATGAGTACTGCCTGGGTGATTGGATGAGTGCATGTGTAGTACCGGAGTGTCAAAATCTGGCGTTTTTGCTTGAACATTAAATGGCTCCAAATGTTGTTTAATTCACTTCCTGTGGTGAAGTAACACTTTTTGAGACCTCAGAGTGAGTAAATTGTCAATTTTCATTCACTTTTACCCATTCCACAAATCTTGCGTTTAGGGCCCCTGGAAGCATGACAATCACTTTTGAGATGCTCATTTTATCTCAAAAAGTGGTGATCCACGTACAAATGTGAGATGTAGTTAAAAAATGCAACATTTGAAAACTGACCTTTTTTACCTTTCTGAAGCATGTCGTAATGGGGGTGTTCTCTTTCGTCAAAATCGGACGTTTTTGCTAGAACATTAAATGCCTCCAAATGTTCTTTAATTCACTTCCCGGGGTGAAGAAACACTTTTTGAGACCTCAGAGTGAGTAAATTGGCCATTTTCATTCACTTTTACCCATTCCACAAATCTTGCGTTTAGGGCCCCTGGAAGCATGAAAATCACTTTAAACATGCTCATTTTATCTCTAAAAGTGATTATCCACGAACAAACGTGAGATGTAGTTCAAAGACGCAACATTTGAAAATGGACCATATTTTAACTTTCTGAAGCATGTCGTAAGGGGGGGTGTTATAACTTATCTCTTTTGTCAAAAATCTGGCGTTTTCGCTTGAACATTAAATGCCTCCAAATTTTATTTATTCACTTCCCGGGGTGAAGAAACACTTTTTGAGACCTCGTAGTGAGTAAATTGGCCATTTTCATTCACTTTTTAATTTTATTTTTGTCCTCATCTCACCAATAAGCATCTGCAATTCTTAAAAAGAAGCCGCCCTTCCGAACTTTGCGCCCCGCGGCTGCTGCATTCGCTTAGGTCCATCCCAGACCTGTCCCTTTGTTGGTAGCTTGGTGTAATCATAGGGCCGGGAAGAGCTATACAAGTCTCAGACCTCTACCCCACGATAGTAAGGCCTGCCAGATGTTCACACCATTCTCATTTTCTCCACCCTGGTCCAAGCGGGCCATAGCAAACGCAGTTTAATCCAATCTTCAAGCTTTGGGGGCAACGGATCTTTCCAGTTCTTGCAAATTTCCCTCCGGGCAATTAAAACCAGATATAGCAACAGACCTCTGTGTAGTTGCTGCAGCTTCTTACTTAATGCCCAATCATCCTCAAATAAGACCAGAGTGACATTTACCTTAATTTTAACTCTAAAAATACCGCAAAAGACTTCCTCAACTCCCCTCCAAAAAGCACTAAGTTCAGGGCACTCATAAAAAATATGAATATCGTTGGCTTTAAGAAGATCACATCTTGGACATTTAGGGGAGGAAAGTGGGGCAAACTAGTAATCTTTGCAGGTGTATAATAAAGTCTATTGACAACAAAAAAGTGGTTCTTTTTGAGGCTAGCCGGCTTAACATATTTGTAAAGAAGCTTCAAAGAGGGTTCATACAGTTCTTCTACATCAGAATCTAGGGGGGGCTGATTCCAGACTAGATGCTGCGGGGGTAATACACATCCTCAGCCTCCAAAGATTTCTTATACCGTATTGAGACTTCCTTTCTCTTAAGGTGCACATCTTGCAGGGTTTGCTCCATCTCCCAGTCTCCATGTATGTCCCACTTTTCCGATGCAAACCAGGAGACTAATTGCAGGCATTTAAATCTTGAAAGACTGCATCCAACCCTAGCTCTTAATACCTCCCAGGGGTGGACTCCCTCAGAGGATAAAAGTTCTGACCAAATAGTGATGCCTTGCTTCTTATTGGTATCGCAAGACTATCCTTCAGGCATAACGGGGTCCTGGGAGTCCCAGATTGGAGCGAATTCAGAGTAATAACCGATCCCCCATCAACATCTGACCTTATACCATAGACGAAGGGCAGCCCTAAGTACTTTAAGACGCACCTTTTTAAAGAACCTAGGTGCCCCGAATTTGTACAAAACACCGTCACCCCCACCATCCTCCTTTGTCATTTCAACCAATAATCTGCCCCAAGATGTCTCCTCTGGCTTTACAAGTAACATCCGAATATTTTTAAATTGGAAGACAACGCAGTACCAACCTAAGTCTGGAAGGGCCAGCCCCCTTTAATGAGCTTACGTCTCAGCTTTTTCCACGTTAATCTAACACCCTTATTTGACCACATGAAACTCACAATCTTACTTTGGATTTTACCAATATCCTGACTAAGAAAATTAAGGGGAATGGCATTAAACAGGTATGTTACTTTGGGGAGGATAACCATTTTTACTAAATTGACCCTGCCGTAAATTGTTAGGGGAAGATTCTTCCATCTGGTAAATAATCGGTCCACTTCTTTTATAGTTTTATTCAAATTAATCTGGGGGATTTTATCTAAATCTTTAACTATAATGATGCCTAAGTATTTAAACTGATGACTCGTTCTGCCCCCCCAGTTATCAATATTCCAACACATCACCTCTGTTTTAGATGTGTTAGCTCGATACCCTGATAGGGATCCGAATTCCTCTAACAAGGCCTCAACCCTTGGTATTGCCACCACCGGATTGTTAGTATATAACAGCAAGTCGTCCGCATAAAGAGCAACTTTGCTACTATATTGGTGGGATCTAAAAGGAGAAATCAGATCGTCAGCTCTTATTGCTTGTGCCAGGGGCTCTATATAGATATTAAACAACAGGGGTGAGATGGGGCAGCCCTGTCTTGTTCCTCTTGAGATATTGAAACTAGAAGTTAACATACCGTTTAATAAAATTTTTGCGGAAGCCCCTTGGTAGCAATTTATCAGGGTCTGGATAAAAATGGGCCCAAAGCCCAGCGACCTTAATACCTCCCACAGATATACCCAACACACTCTGTCGAACGTCTTGGCCGCATCAAGTGCCACAACGGCCAAGGGTTCCAATCGTGCAATGGCCAGATCTATATTGCCAATTAGTTGATGAGTTTGCTCCTGGATATATCTTTTGGGTATGAATCCTTTTTGGTCAACGTTAATCAGCTGTGGGGCTATCTTGACCAATCTCCCTGCAAGAATACTCATAACGATTTTATAGTCTGCATTCACAGGGAGATTGGTCTATAGGAATCCGCCCTTAAGGGGTCTTTCCCGGGCTTCAGAATAAGCACGATAGTTGCTTCTTTCCAGGATCTAGGAGCTTGACCTGCCGAGTTGTAAACTGAGTTAAATAATATAACCAATATTGGGACCAGTTCTTCTGAGAGGAGTTTATAAACCTCACTAGGAAGCGCATCCGTACCTGCTGCTTTATTGTTTTTGCTTTTACTTATTTGTACTCTAATTTCACTCTCGGTAATTGGAGCATCTAGTCTTTCACGGCTTTCAGCTGTTAAAGTTGGTAAAGATTTCTCCCTCAACCATGTTTGAAGGGTTTCGGTGTTTGGCACAATCTCCTCCCTATAGAGCTCTGAGAATAGTGAAAGAAGGCGGGTTTGCATGACCTCCAAACTACTCGACGTCTCCCCACTTTCATTTATTATTAATTCATTAATGTTGTTTTTTGCACGGTCGACTCTAGCTTTCCATGCCAAAAGAGCTCCCGCCTTCTCTCCATATTCGAAGTTCTGCATATTTTTAGTCAACCACTGTGCCTTACACTTCTGATCTAGCCTTCCTCTATAGTCCTGGCGGGCATTTTCCAAGTCCCTCTGAACTTGTAATAGCCTTCCAGAGCTCCCCTAATTGAGCCGGATCCTTTCTCGCTCTAATTGAGAGATTTTATCCTCCAAAGTCCGTAGCTCATGTGACTCCTCCCTGTTCTTCGAACAAATACGACTGTGTAACAAGCCCCTTAGGTAAGCCTTAAAGGCGTCCCAGACATAATCCATAGAAGTTGAACCGATATTTACTGAGAAGTAGTCTAGGGTAGCAGATTTAAGAGCCCTCGTTATCTCTAAATCCAACAACATAGACCTTTATTAATGTCCAGCTAGGCCTTAGATTGCACCTCTTTCCTGCTAAGGCAAACATCACGGGGGCATGATCTGATATATGACTGGGCAAGACGGTTATAGCTGTCATATTGTCTATACTAAGCCTATCAGTCAACACATAGTCGATTCTAGAAGAGTTGCCGTGTTTCTTGCTGTGAAAAGTAAAACCCTGTTTGTCCCCCATCTTTGCCCTCCATAGGTCCGCGAGCTCTAGATCATGGATCATATTTTTCAAGGCTCGACGTACTCGGGGTGCCCCTACATAGTGGCTCTGATTGGATCTATCCCTTAAAGGGTCGAGAAGGACATTAAAGTCTCCTCCGATAATTATGGGCGAAACTGCTTCCATCAATTTGGATTGTAGCTTACAAATATACGTAGGATCATCGATGTTGGGGCCGTAAAAAGAAGCACATATTAGCTCTGATCCTCCAAAGTCTAACACAGCCACTATCCATCTCCCTGTTTGATCGGTTATAATTGATTTAATCGTACACCCTGCTCCCTGTTTTATCAGAATGGCCACCCCTTTACTATGAACTGTCTGCTCTGAAGTGCAGAAACATTTTACCCAGGGGTACCTAGCAAATATAATACGACTCTCCAGGTGACTCGAATGCGTCTCCTGAATAAGACAGACTTGAGCAGACTTGAGTAGACTTGAGCAGACTTGAGTAGACAAAGACTAGCGATTTCATCGCTAGTCTTTGTCTACGAGGGCATCTTAACCCATTAATATTGCAGGAGATAAATTTTACCTCCCTACTCATTGGGGCAGGTCCTACCAATTAAATACGGGAAACCCAGGGCGGACAGCCTAACATAAGGGTGAGATTGAGGATTTTTAAAAAACATATTTCCCCTGCTCCCACCGTGTGCACCCCCTCACCACCCACCCCCTCAACCCCCTGCGTGCCCCCCCCGGAACCCTCCCTTCTATTAGGCTATAAGCCTATTCGGCCTCAGTCCCTCGGGCTAAAAAAACAAAAAAAATTGAAACTTTGCATTCCATTTCCAGGTCTCACTAAATAAAGGGCCTCCTTTACTTCCACATTCCCCCCCCTTACACCCCAGCACCTTTCTTAATCTTATCGATGAGAGCATCCACCTCCTCAACCGAACGATACATATACATGTGGTTGTTCCACATAATACGCAGTGACGCTGGGAACCTCAATTGTGCCCTTGCCCCCAATTTATTCAATTCCTCCATTCTTTTACCCAGCTCCCACTGTTTTGGTGCAGTAATGTGAGACACATCTGACCTAATGGAAAATGAAAAAGGATTCGATAAGGAGTTAGATGTTATTGTTCCTTCCTTAAGTGCTGAAGATAAAATTGCCTCTAACAGTGTAGATAAGGAAGTTTATCAAAATTTTCCTGGGCTTCTGTTTCGCTGGATTTCTTTTAAACGGGTCCCGATGAACCCGCTGTATTTCCTGAGCGAGATCTATATTGGGGGAATTTTTTAATACTGTCTCTTTTAATAGTGATATCACAAACCCCCTAATATCAGCACCTTCAAGTGCTTCGGGAACATTGATAAGTCTCAAGTTATTCCTCCTTGCATGGTTCTCCAGGCGCTCTAGATCTTCCTTCATTTCCCTGTTCTGACTTGCCAACTTAGCCATTTCCGTTGTAGAGGTGTTGAGTGCCTCTTTGATTTTCGGTATCTCCTGCTCTAACGCATCCGTTCTTAATGAGACCTCTTCCAACTTTTGGGCTAATACCACACAGGATGCTTGACTTGCTGCCTAGTTCGTCTCTGTAACTGTAAATCTACTCCCCATCTCATCCTTGAGTGCCAATAGGATTTCTGTCAGAGATCCCGGAGATGAGGTAGGAAGATATTGGGGGGATGTCACCGGATTCGATTGATTCAGGAGGAAAGCCTGGTTGGACATCATGAGCTTCCAATACACTAAAACGATTTGAGATACTAACCGTAGGATGGATGGGAGAGAGATGGTTCCCAGAACTCTCTACCGCTACCTCCGCTGACCCATTCAAAACGCCGGGTTAGCGGGAGATTGCATATCTCTCTGAGGCGTAGTTACCAAATCCGAGGTCTTAAGCTGAGTTGGGTTCTGAGGTGGATCTGATTGCATCCTGCTGGAATTGGGGGGACATTCCTTGTTAAAACCCCGAGTTGTAGGTGTAGACAGAACCTTGTAATATGATTTTAGTGAGGGGGTTATTTTTACTTTAGGAGCCGGTACTTTCTTACCTCTGCCCCTCCCTCTTCCTTTAACTCCAACTGAGGTCTCAGTATTGGCACCCTTTTCCACTCCACCCTTCTGTGCTGATACTCTTACCTCAGCAATGGGGGAAACTCTGGTTGACGAAGCGGTATCAATATTGGAGAGGGGCTGGACTGCCCTGATACGAAGAGTGTATCTACACACTTTGGGTATGGGGGACCTGCTCCTTGCAGGACTTCACCTTTCTCCATACAGTAGGGGTCCCCTCTTGCTCACCAGACTCCCAGGTAACTGCAAGAAGCTTCCCTGACGTTTCCAGTACACACAGCGAGGAAGGAAGTCCCTCAAAATACAAGAAATGTCCTTACCTTCCTTCCCAGTGAACGCCTCAGCCTCGTTGTTTGAGCCAGGCTCCTCACGCCCTACCTGGAACGCGAACTCTCCTGCTCCTTCTCCAGTCCACACGTAGCCCGGCTTCACAGTCGAGTAATCCCCAGTACTGACTCTGACTCCTGAAGCCCGGACCTGGAAGCATGCAGTTCTGCTGCGTCGCCACTCACGAGCCGCGCCCTCCCACCGTGAGGCTCGGAGCGCTGATGTTCCACCGCGGAGCTCTGGAGACATTCGCCGCGCCGCACAAAAAGAAAGAAAACTGTGGCAGAAAAGTAGGAAATGAAGGTACTCGGGGTGGGGGTAGAGGGAAATTACTTAAATTTGCTTAAAAGTCATTATGGAGACCCTCATAGAGGAGACCTAGACACCCGCCCGAGGAGACTTCAGCCGCGAGCGCTTAGCTTACGGCCGCCATGTTCCCCCTACCATTTTCATTCACTTTTACCCATTCCACATCTTGCGTTTAGGGCCCCTGACACGCATGAAAATCACTTTAAACATGCACATTTTAGCTCTAAAAGTGATGATCCACGAACAAATGTGAAATGTAATTCAAAGATGCAACATTTGAAAACGGACCATTTTTTACCTTTGTGAAGCATGTCATAAGGAGGGGGTGTTATCTGTTTTGTAAAAAATCGGGCATTTTTGCTTGAACATGAAATACTTCCAAATGTTATTTAATTCACTTCCCGTGGTGAAGAAACACTTTTTGAGACCTCAGAGTGAGTAAATTGTCAATTTTCATTTACTTTTACCCATTCCACAAATCTTGCGTTTAGATCCCCTGGAAGCATGAAAATCACTTTAAACAGCTCATTTCATCTCTAAAAGTGATTATCCACGTACAAATGTAAGATGTAGTTCAAAGATGCAACATTTGAAAACTGACCATTTTTTTACTTTCTGAAGCATGTCGTAATGGGGGGTGTTATCTCTTTTGTCAAAAATCAGGCATTTTTGCTTGAACATTAAATACCTCCAAATGTTATTTAATTCACTTCCCGGGGTGGAGAAAAACTTTGAAAGGCCTCAGAGTGAGTAAATTAACCATTTTCATTCACTTTTACCCATCCACAAATCTTGCGTTTAGGGCCCCTGACACGCATGAAAATCACTTTAAACATGCACATTTTATCTCTAAAAGTGATTATCCACGTACAAATGTGAGATGTAGTTCAAAGAAGCAACATTTGAAAGCGGACCATTTTTTAACTTTCTGAAGCATGTCGTAAGGGGGGGGGTTATCTCTTTTGTCAAAAATCGGGCATTTTTGCTTGATCATTAAAGGCCTCCAAATGTTAATTAATTTACTTCACGGGGTGAAGAAACACTTTTTGAGACCTCAGAGTGAGTAAATTGACCGTTTTCATTCACTTTAGATCCCCTGGAAGCATGAAAATCACTTTAAACAGCTCATTTCATCTCTAAAAGTGATTATCCACGTACAAATGTAAGATGTAGTTCAAAGACGCAACATTTGAAAACTGACCATTTTTTTACCTTTCTGAAACATGTCGTAGGGGGGGGGTGTTATCTCTTTTGTCAAAAATCAGGAGTTTTTGCTTGAACATTAAATACCTCCAAATGTTATTTAATTCACTTCCCGTGGTGAAGAAAAAACATTTTGAGACCTCAGAGTGAGTAAATTGTCAATTTTCATTTACTTTTACCCATTCCACAAATCTTGCGTTTAGGACCCCTGAAAACATGAAAATCACTTTTAACATGCTCATTTTATCTCTAAAAGTGATAATCCATGTACAACTGTGAGATGTAGTTCAAAAATGCAACATTTGAGAACGGACCATTTTTACCTTTCAGAAGCATGTTGTAATTGGGGGGGGTGTTATCTCTTTTGTCAAAAATCGGGCATTTTTGCTTGATCATTAAAGGCCTCCAAATGTTATTTAATTCACTTCCAAGGTTGGAGAAAACTTTTTAAGGCCTCAGAGTGAGTAAATTGGCCATTTTCATTCACTTTTACCCATTTCACAAATCTTGGGTTTAGGACCCCTGGAAGCATGAAAATCACTTTAAACATGCTTATTTTATCTCTAAAAGTGATGATCCACGTACAATTGTGAGATGTTGTTAAAAAATGCAAAATTTGAAAACTGAGCTTTTTTTTACCTTTAAGAAGCATGTTGTAATGGGGGGGGGTGTTATCTCTTTCGTCAAAAATCGGGCGTTTTTGCTTGAACATTAAATGCCTCCAAATGGTATTTAATTCACTTCCCGGGGTGAAGAAACACTCTTTGAGACCTCCGAGTGAGTAAATTGGCCATTTTCATTCACTTTTACCCATTCCACAAATCTTGCTTTTAGGGCCCCTGACACGCATGAAAATCTCTTTAAACATGCACATTTTATCTCTAAAAGTGATGATCCACGTACAAATGTCAGATGTAATTCAAAGACGCAACATTTGAAAACGGACCATTTTTTTACCTTTGTGAAGCATGTCGTAAGGGGGGGTTGTGAGAAGTTGGCCTGGCATATGCTGTCCACTAGTTATAGTGGGCACCTTGCACCAGTCCAAACGACCCTTATTGATGATAGGTTTAAAGACAACCTTTATTGAAAGCTATCCTAGTGGTGGCTATGGAGAGCAGCCTTCAGGCTAAGTCTTGAAGGAGTATAAAGCAGCTTGGTTTACCAGATTATAACCTCCTGAATAACTAAATGAAAGGAGAACCACACAAGATATATATAAAATATATGTATTTATTTCTAAACACAAACTACTAATCCCTTTATGAGATTAAAGTTCACGATACACAGTATCACAGTATTAAAACAACAGTAAATAGCACCATACACAGTGGGCTCCAGGTGGAGACCAAACCATATACTAAGAAAGTGGTATAAGAACCATGACTTGACTAGACACAGTGCCTAGAGCACGTAGAATCGCTGGGACCCCAAGGAACCACCCAAGGTAGTGACACAGGAGACCCACGGGGGACGTGTGCAGTGTGAGAACACAGCCGCGAGCGCCGTAGGATTCAATGCGGGAAGTCGCGGTTGGAATTTTAAAGATAAAGGACACTTAGGAGAGGACTTGGAGCAAACCCCTTTAGACTTGAGGGGTTCTAGGGCCAACACCCACGTGAGCACCGGAGTACTTGAATTACCTCACCCAGGGAAGCCGGGTGCATAGGTGTCAAAGGGTGTCGGGAATCGTCGTCGTTTTCAAGGGCGATCTGCTGCAAAGTGCTGCTGCCGTGAAGAAGAAAAGTGTCCAGGGTGATCCAAGCCTGGATCGAAAATGTGAAGAACCTGAAAGCAGAGGGGACAGTGTCTGGGTCACTAGCCAGTGACCAGGAGCGGAGCAATCGAATGCCCACCGATGTCGGGTGCTTCAGGTGCGAAGAGGTGAAGCTTGACTCTGCAGCCACGGGGTCCCGGAGATGTCGACGACAACCAGGAGCCGGATTCGAACTGTCCCACAAAGGATGTCGAGTGCTGGGGTGTCGGTGATCGGATTTACCACAACAAGCCTTGGCAACAATAACCCACGCAGGAAAAGAAAAGATGCTTCTGTAAGGACCAGCAAGGTCCTGGGGACTCCCCAAGCAATGGAGAGTCAGGGCACGTCTGGAGCAACCAGGGAATTTCAATAAAAGTTAGAGTTGCCTTCTTGGGGACCCACAGGTCAATGGATCAGGGATCGCAAAGGGACCTCGAGAGGAATCACAAAATGGCAGCCCACGGAACACTCGTTGAGTGTAGGCCTGCAATCTTTGGTGCAGTTACTGCTCAGGGTCAGTGCTACAAGTATCCTAAAGCTCATCCTCAGGGGTTGCCGGAAAGCTGATGCTTCTGCAAATGGTCGCGGTGTCCAGGGGTTCGGGTTGCACGGTCTCCACGAGGGATACAGGCCTCCGACTTGCTGTGGGCGCAGATCGACCTCAGAGACCTCGGAAAACCCACCTTCTGTGTGGCAATATTCTTAGGAGTCCGTTGGAGCTCAGAGATGCCAACCGGTCAGTTGCGTTAAAGGTGTCTGCCTTGCAAGGGAGTAACTCGTTTACTCCAAGGGAGATTCTTCAGTCATCCAGCGTAGTGTAGATTGTCGAAGTACTTGGTTTCTGATATCAGAGTTTAGTCCAGGTGTAATCCAAAGTCCTGTAGTCAGGGTTTCCTACTTTATACCCAAGGAAGGGGTTGGACAAACTCTGGGGACCCACCTATGGGAGGGTCAGGAAAGAGGGGTGGCTACACCCATTTCCTTTGTCCAGTTTCGTGCCAGAGCAGGGGCTGTGTGCCCCTGCAATCGGTTTGAGCTGGACTATGCACAGGGACACCAAATGTGCCCCCAGTGCAGACTTCAAAGCACTCTGAGAGTGCACCCACCCAGCCCCAATACACTAAAGCCTGTCTGGGAGGTGGTCACACCTCCCTGTGACAGGAAACCTATTGTCCAAGCCTCCCCTGCCGGAATTTCGTCCAGCAGCAGGAGGGCAAACTCGTGTCTGTGGCTGCAGCATCCATTTTGTGATGCCAGGGTTCTGTTAAGCTGGTACCGGGTGCACCGGTGGTGCCATGTTGCTCCCTCTAGAAGGGAGGAATCATACCTCCCAGCCCAGTACTGGGGTGGATGTATGATTCCAAGGTGTTTGACACCAAACACAACAGTTTTCCATGCAGCCATTCTCAAGTTAGCATTTACCGCGGGGTTATAATGCACTTAAGAGTATATGGTCTGGCTGCATCACTGAAACAACCCCGGAATGAAGATTCCGAAAGCTGCAGAGGGCTCTGCTTCATGCATGGGCACCCTCTCACATGAAACCCAGCACCCTGCCTTCAGGATTGTTAAAGCCTGCCATAGGGGTGACTGATAGGTTTACATGTGCAGTGATATGGAGAACCTATATCTCAGTAAGGGGTGCATATACCACCTTGCACAGGCTGCTGTAGCAGACCTGTTGTGTCATTTTAAAAGGCTTCCCAGGGGTGGCACAATACATGCTGCAGCACCTGGTAGGCCTCTGGGGTACCTATGCCCTGGGTACATAGTATACCATCTACTAGGGACTCACAAGGGTACCCCAGAATCCAATCTGGAGTGTACCTAAAGTACATACAGTCAATTTAGAGTATAAAGCAGTTAGACTGGGGTCCTGATTAGCAGGGCCTCAGTCTGGCTAAGTCGAAAAACAGTGAAACATCAGCAAAAAGTGGGGGTAACTATAAGAAGCAGATCCTACTCTCCTACACAACCCCCCCCCCCCAAACGTCAGGACATTAAACTAACCTTGACCAGTTGAGTCTTCATGTTCTAAGTGGAAATATCTGGAGAGTCCATCTGCATGGTTACTCCCAGGTCTATGTTCCACTGTATAGTCCATCCCCTGTAGGGAAATGGACCACCTCAAAAGTTTGGGGTTTTCACCCTTCATCTGTTTTAGCCATAAAAGGGGCTTGTGGTCTGTCTGAACAATGAAGTGAGTGCCGAACAAGTATAGCCTCAGCTTCTTCAAGGCCGAAACCACAGCAGAGGCCTCCCTCTCAATGGCTGACCAACGTTTCTCTCTGGGGGTCAACCTTCTGCTAATAAAAGCTACTGGATGATCCTGACCTTCATCATTCAATTGTGATAGCACAGCCCCTACCCCCAACTCAGATGCATCTGCTTGGACAATGAATTGCTTGGAGTAATCAGGACTTTGCAGAATGGGAGCAGTGCACATGGCCTGCTTCAGGTCATCAAATGCCTTTTGACAGCTAACTGTCCACTGAACTTTCTTTGGCATTCTTTTAGAAGTTGTCATTCAAAGGGGTCACTATGGAGCCATAATCTTTGACAAATCTTCTATAGTACCCAGTCAGGCCCAAGAAAGCTCTGACCTGAGTCTGGGTAGTGGGAGCAACCCAGTCCATTATGGTCTGGATTTTGCTCTGCAATGGTTGAACCTGGCCTCCACCCACAAGGTGGCCCAGGTACACAACCAGACTCTGCCCTATCTGGCACTTGGTGGCCTTGATAATTAGGCCTGCTTTCTGCAGGGCCTCCAAAACATTGCTCAGGCGGACCAGGTGATCCTCCCAGGTGGAGCTAAAGACAGCAATATCATCTAGATATGCTGCACTAAGGACTTTGTTCACCAACCTTTGAAAAGTGGCAGGTGCATTTTTCAAACCAAAGGGCATCACCACAAATTGGTATTGCCCACTAGGGGTAGAAAATGCTGATTTGGCTTTTGCATCCTCAGCTAGTCTGATTTGCCAGTAGCCAGCTGTCGGGTCAAATGTGCTGAGAAACTTGGCTGAGGCCAAAGTGTCTATGAGCTCATCTGCCCTTGGTATGGGATGGGCATCAGTCCTAGTGACTGCATTGAGACCTCTGTAGTCTACACAAAACCTCATCTCTCTCTTACCACCCAGGGTGTGAGGTTTAGGCACTAAGCCTACTGGACTAGCACAAGGGCTATCTGAGGGTTCAATCACACCTAAATCCAACATCTTCTGGACTTCAGTCCTGATGCCTTCCCTGACATGGTCAGGTTGCCTGTAAATCTTATTTTTAACAGGCGGACTGTCCCCAGTGTCCACTTCATGAGTGCACCAGGTAGTCTGACTTGGAGTCAGAGAGAACATATGTCTGAACTAATTGAGAACTCTTCTGCAATCAGTTTGCTGCTGGTCAGTGAGGCTGTCTGCCAAGGCTACACCATCTACTGATCCATCATCAGGGTTCTGAGAGAGCAGGTCAGGGAGTGGTTCACTCTCTTCCTCCTGTCCCTCATCAGTAGCCATGAGCAAGCCCATGTCTGCCCTGTCAACATATGGTTTCAGTCTGTTGACATGGAGCACCCTGTGGGGGTTCCTGGGAGTTCCAAGGTCCACCAGGTAAGTAACCTCTCCCTTCTGTTCAACAATGGTATGGGGGCCACTCCACTTGTCTTGGAGGGCTTCTGGGGCCACAGGCACCAACACCCATACTTTCTGTCCTGGCTGATAAACAGTCAACACAGTCTTTTGGTCATGCCAGGATTTTTGTAATTCCTGGCTAGCCTCAAGGTTTTTAGTTGCCTTCTTCATGTACTCAGCCATCCGGGAGCGGAGACCAAGTACATAGTCCACAATATCCTGTTTAGGGGGTTTGAGAGTAACTCCCATCCCTCCTTCACTAGACACAATGGACCCCTAACTGGATGTCCAAACAGAAGCTCAAATGGGCTGTAACCAACCCCCTTCTGTGGAACCTCTCTGTAGGCAAAGAGAAGGCAGGGCAAAAGTATGTCCCATCTGCGCCTAAGCTTTTCTGGGAGACCTTTAATCATGCCCTTCAAGGTTTTGTTGAACCTCTCAACTAAACCATTGCATTGTGGGTGATAAGGGGTGGTACATTTGTAATTTACACCACACTCCTTCCACATAGCAGTTAAGTAACTAGACATGAAGTTTGCACCCCTGTCTGATACTACCTCCTTAGGAAAACCCACCCTGGAAAAGATTCCCAGGAGGGCCCTTGCCACCACAGGAGCTGTGGTGGTCCTGAGGGGAATTGCTTCTGGGTACCTAGTGGCATGGTCCACCACCACCACTAGGATAAATCTGTGCCCAGATGCTGTTTGGGGGTCTAGGGGACCAACAATGTCAATCCCTACCCTCTCATAAGGAACCCCCACCATAGGTAGTGGTATCAGGGGGGCCTTTGTAGTGCTACCTGCCTTACCACTGGCTTGACAGGTAACATAGGAGCGACAAAACTCCTTGGTGTCTTCAGACATATGAGGCCAATGAAAGTGAGGGACAATTCTGTCCCAAGTCTTGTTTTGGCCTAGGTGACCTGCCAATGGGATATCATGATCTAGGGTCAATAGGAAGCTCCTAAACTTCAGAGGTATAACCAACCTCCTGGTGGCTCCAGGCTTGGGGTCTCTACACTCCGAGTAAAGGAGTCCATCATCCCAATAGATCCTATGGGTACCACTAGCACTCCCAGCAGCCTCAGCAGCAGCTTGCTGTCTGAGGGGTTCTGGAGAGGGGCAGCTCAGTTGCTCCTGGCTCAGATCTGCCCTGGAAGGGCCCCCTGTCCCAAGAACTCAACCTGATCAGGCTCAAGCTCCTCTGGGACAGTTCCTTCTTCAGGACTGAGATCATCTCCCTCAAGAGACTGATCTGCATTCTGAGGCAGGGGGGAAGACACTGCCTTTACCCTACTGCTCCTCCTCTTGGGAGGCACCTGGTCCATTCTTCCAGAATCCAGGGCCTGTTCAGTTTTAGAGACTTCTGCCTGTGACCTGGTCATAGCAAAATGTATTATTATTATTTCAAAGAAACAAGAGCGACCCATACGTCCTTGTGAACTGGGTTTGCACTTATGCAAAAAAACAACGTTCACAAGGAACTCCATTATCAAAAGAATATACTATATGCAAGCTCAAATTTACTTGCTCAGAATTAATCTTCATCCAACATTTTCAATTATGACCTTTCTACTAGGGTTATAATAAGGACACCTAGGAATATCTGTACACACACTTTGAGTGGATGCTTAAAAAAGCCCAACACAACCATTTACACTTACTTCAGCCGAAGTAAGTAGAATTTTATTATACAACCACAATTTAATCATATATATATTTCCTTATACATGAGCAAATTTAAACCTTTACATTAGTGACACTTTATAAGTGAAATGTGAGCCCCAGTGAAGTGACCATAACCAATCTTGGTGAATGCTAAGTGGAAATATGTGATAAGAACAAGGAAAAGAAAAACGGGTTATTGGTAAATATCCAAAGGGCGAGCTGTATACAATGGAACAATGTTTTATTCAGGCTCTTTCCTTTGTCAATGTCGACGGCGTTTCGACCCTCTCTAGATACGGGGTCTCATCAGGACAGCATTTCTGGGGACTAATATAGGGAAATAAAATTAGGGTGAGGGAAATATAAAGTGGTGATGCATTAAGGCTTAGTCTAAAAAGTGTGTTGAGGCTTACCAATACAGCACATGGCATCTGTATCGTAGTTTGAATAAAAGATGGAAGGTGAATTCCGGATCAGCAAGTCTGTATGACCTGTAACCAATGAATGATTTGGCTGATTAAAAACACTCTAAGTAGCGTGGTGCACCATAGTGAATTAAAAGGTGAACTCACTGTTGATCGGTTCTCATTAGGGTATACAAATCCGTTCGCATATAGGGACAATTTCCAGGCTTACCGATGGAAGCCTTTTAATACTTCCGTGACGAACTGAAAGAAAAAAGTCAATTAAACCTAACGAAACCGCACGGTGCTCTACGCATCCAATGCCTATTTGAGTGATCGAGGTACTGCACGCGGCCCGCCCGTATGATACCGGGAGCTTTGCAGGTACTTACTAAATCATCGCGTTTTCCGGTCTCTCAATGGAGTGATGGATAATCGTAAGCGACGGGGACCTGCAAGTATTTTTAACGGAAGTAGATACCCGGAAATGGTCACCATGGCATGTACGATAATTGGTTAGTGGTACTTGTGGCTGTGGCGGCCATCTTGAAATAATTTGGGTGTATTATAACCCTATTACTTATGCTAAAAAAGAATCAAAAAATGAATTTACAAAAGGGACTCCGTTATACACTAGTGCGAATATTACGTAATCACGTATAATCGCACAAGCTGATCGATGCTATAGTGTATAAATGATTTAAATTGTTACCATGATAGCTACGGCGGCCATGTTGTGATGGTGTAATCAATACTCGTGTATTGTACATAATAAAACATATATGCATAACTAGCATTGAGCATTAAAGATACGGTGCCTGAATATATAGTTACATTTGTATATGTGAGGTTTTCTGCAATCTCATTCTGCACAGTGAATTAAAGCAGCATAATACATACCATTGGTAACCATAATATCAGTGCCCCACAACACCATGGCAACCATTAGAATATGATACATCTGAGTACATAATACAGGTAAACTCAGCAGAATATAACTTGTATTCATTCAATATTTCAACTATACACAGTAATCAGATGCCCTAGTATATACGGTGCAAATATCTACATGGGGCTACTACGGTCCTTTTAGCATGCCCAGAGGGTAAATTAAACAATTATTCAATAAACATCATGAATCTAGATAGCGGAGTTGTACATATCAGTAAATACTTCATACTACATTTTTATTAAAAACATTATTGAACCGGTAGCATTATTAAGTGTACTAGGTGCTAATTTGTACACTTTGCATCTAAAATAATTTTGGTGTTTGTGTATATACAGTGTATGCACGATATTCATGTACAATGTCGGCAGGGCCCTGCCTAACTGGAGAAGTAGAAATCAGCTTCTATGCTGTTAGTTATTAATGCAAACACATCTGCAGGGATGCCCAACATTTCTGCATGGGTCCTGAGTTCAACTTCAGCCCAAGCTGAACTTTCCAAATCATTTCCAAGCAAGCATTCAACAGGGAGGTCTGCACTTACCACAACCTTCTTAGGGCCAGTTACCCCTCCCCAGGAGAAATTAACAACTGCCAGGGAATGATCTGTCCTGACATTGCTAGCATTGGTCACTTGGTACATTTCACCAAGTATGATCTGCTCAGGGGCTACAAGATCTTTTGTCACCATTGTGACACTTGCTCCCTGTGTCCCTGTATGCCAAAGCCTCTCTTCCATTAATTAAAGGCTGCTGTCTGTATTTGCCCAGATTACTGGGACTCACATAGGAGGACATATCTATGTCTCCATCACAGATCAGTACAGCCTGAGTTGGAACTCTGACTAGGCCAGAGTCCATCTCAGATCCCAGGGTTAACCCTACTACACCCTTATTTGGAACACCACCACTTGGAGCTGAACGAGGGGGAACAATTGCCTTAGGGGCAATGGTGGCTGGAGTTGTGTCTTTGCTCTTGGTACAATCACTAGTCCAATGGGTTTTCTGCTTACAGATTTTACACCATGGTTTCTTTTGGCCTTTTCCTTTGTTTGATTGGGACTCCCCACCAGATGCAGATTTTTGGGGCCCTTGAGAAGACTTCTGGTCTTTACCCTTTTCCCCACCCTTATCAGAGCTTTTAGAATCTTGCTTCTTAGAGTCACCACCTTGGTTCTGAACCTCTGCCTCACCCTGGTTCTGACCCCCTTGTCTGCCTTCTGACCCAATTCTTGGGGAGAGGTCAGATCAGAGTCCACCAGGTACTGATGCAACAGTTGATTTTGACAGTTGTTAAGGATCTGCTCTCTCATGATCAAAATATACAATCCTTTGAAATCACACACCATACTGCCAAGTAACCAGCCTTCTAGAGCCTTAGTAGCACAATCAACAAAGTCAACCCAGTCCTGTGTCTGTGCCTTATGGGTATCTCTGAACTTTAACCTGTATTGTTCAGTGGTTAGGCCAAACCCTTCAATCAGAGCACTCTTCAGGACTTTGTAATTGTCAGCATCCTCTTCACTTACAGTGAGGAGCTTGTCTCTACCTTTGTCTGCAAAGGAGAGCCACAAGATTGCTGCCCACTGCTCCTGAGGGACCCTCTGTACCTTACAGGCCCTCTCCAGTGCAGTTATCCATTTGTGCATGTCATCCCCACTCTGGTAGGGAGGGACAATCTTGTTCAGGTTCCTATGGTCATGAGTATGATCTCTACCTCTAGGGGCACTGCTGCTGCCACCATGGGACCCTAGTCCTAATTTCTGTGAAGCTTTCTGAAGCTCCAGGGATGCCCTGTCTAAGGCCAATTGCTCTCTCTTGATTCTGAGCTTAGCTCTCTCAAACTCAAGCAGTTGGCACTTCTTCTCATAAGAGGATGCCCTTTTATGAGAAGCAGAGGACCCTATAGAAGTACCAGAATGATTAGATTCCTGAGAAGGAGATCTTGATCTTCTTGGTAGATTATTAACCCTTCCAGGTGGGGTAAAGAGAACCCCACTGGGGTCTCCTTCCTCACCTTCAGGAAGAATTGGATTTTCCAGGTGGGAATCATTTTGATCCCCCTGGCCAGCATCAGAGTCTGGGTCATAGTAGTTTTCACTACCTGGCCTTTCCTCATCTACTGCCCCACCCAACCTGCCTGCCTCATCAGACCCTGGTGTTTTTCTGAGGTCATCTAACAGCAAAGCCTCCATGAGGCATTGAGTGCTTGCATGTCTCCCTGTTTTCAGTCTCCTAGAGGTACACATATTTCTCAATTCCTGGAAAGTGAGATTGTCATACCTAGTGGGCAAGGAGTTACTGACTTCAGACCTTGAAGACATTCTAGTGTGGTGTGGTGTATGCACCTACCTACTCTAGTGGGAACTGAAACTCTCTTGAGTTGTAGAAAGGGTGTGCTAAGCCCTTGACACACAACTCTAAGTTCAGTAGAACTTACTGTATTCTAAACTTGATTTATATGTACCTATGTACCTATAGTGGTTTTCAGTTAGTCACTTCAAAGAGATTATCTGGTAAAGCAATAGCAAGCTTGAATCCAACCGCTGCACACCAATGTGAGAAGTTGGCCTGGCATATGCTGTCCACTAGTTATAGTGGGCACCTTGCACCAGTCCAAATGACCCTTATTGATGATAGGTTTAAAGACAACCTTTATTGAAAGCTATCCTAGTGGTAGCTATGGAGAGCAGCCTTCAGGCTATGTCTTGAAGGAGTGTAAAGCAGCTTGGTTTACCAGATTATAACCTCCTGAATAACTAAATGAAAGGAGAACCACACAAGATATATATAAAATATATGTATTTATTTCTAAACACTAACTACTAATCCCTTTATAATGTTAGAGTTCAAGATACACAGTATCACAGTATTAAAACGACAGTAAATAGCACCATACACAGTGGGCTCCAGGGGGAGACCAAACCATATACTAAGAAAGTGGCATAAGAACCACAACTTGACTAGACACAGTGCCTAGAGCACGTAGAATCGCTGGGACCCCAAGGAACCACCCAAGGTAGTGACACAGGAGACCCACGGGAGACGTGTGCAGTGTGAGAACACAGCCGCGAGCGCCGTAGGATTCAATGCGGAAAGTCGCGGTTGGAATTTTAAAGATAACGGATACTTAGGAGAGGACTTTCAGCAAACCCCTTTAGACTTAAGGGGTTCTAGGGCCAACACCCACGTGAGCACCGGAGTACTCGAGTTACCTCACCCAGGGAAGCCGGGTGCATAGGTGTCAAAGGGTGTCGGGAATCGTCGTCGTTTTCAATGGCGATCTGCTGCAAAGTGCTGCTGCCGTGAAGAAGAAGTGTGTCCGGGGTGATCCAAGCCTGGATCGAAGATGTGAAGAACCTGAAAGCAGAGGGGACAGAGTCTGGGTCACTAGCCAGTGACCAGGAGCGGAGCAATCGAATGCCCACCGATGTTGGGTGCTTCAGGTGCGAAGAGGTGAAGCTTGACTCTGCAGCCACGGGGTCCCGGAGATGTCGACGATGACCAGGAGCCGGATTCGAGCTGTCCCACAAAGGATGTCGAGTGCTGGGGTGTCGGTGATCGGATTGACAACAACAAGCCTTGGCAACAGCAACCCACGCTTGAAGTGAAAAGATGCTTCTGTGCGGACCAGCAAGGATCTGGGGACTCCCCAAGCAACGGAGAGTCAGGGCACATCTGGAGCAACCAGGGAAGCCCAATAAAAGTTAGAGTTGCCTTCTTGGGGACCCACAGGTCAACGGACCAGGGATCGCGAAGGGACCTCAAAAGGAATCACAAAATGGCAGCCCACGGAACACTCGTTGAGTGTAGGCCTGCAATCTTTGGTGAAATTACTGCTCGGGGTCAGGGCTACAAGTAACCCAAAGCTCAGCCTCCGGGGTTGCCGGAAAGCTGATGCTTCTGCAAATGGTTGGCGGTGTCCAGGGGTTCAGGTTGCACGGTCTCCACAAAGGATACGGGCCTCAGACTTGCTGTGGGCGCAAATCGACCTCAGAGACTTTGGAAAACCCACCTCCTGTGTGGCAATATTCTTCAGAGTCCATCGGAGCTCGGAGATGCCAACTGGTCAGTTGCGTTAAAGGTGCCTGCCTTGCAGGGGAGTAACACCTTTACTCCAAGGGAGATTCTTCAGTCATCCAGCATAATGTAGATCATCGAAGTACTTGGTTTCTGGTATCAGAGTTTAGTCCAGGTGTAATCCAAAGTCCTGTAGTCAGGGTTTCCTACTTTATACCCAAGGAAGGGGTTGGACAAACTCTGGGGACCCACCTATGGGAGGGTCAGGAAAGAGGGGTGGCTACACCCATTTCCATTGTCCAGTTTCATGCCAGAGCAGGGGCTGTGTGCCCCTACAACCGGTTTGAGCTGGACTATGCACAGGGACACCAAATGTGCCCCCAGTGCAGACTTAAAAGCACTCTGAGAGTGCACCCACCCAGCCCCAATACACTAAAGCCTGTCTGGGAGGTGGTCACACCTCCCTGTGACAGGAAACCTGTTGTCCAGGCCTCCCCTGCCAGAGTTTCGTCCAGAAGCAGGAGGGCAGACTCGTGTCTGTGGCTGCAGCATCCATTTTGTGATGCCAGGGTTCTGTTAAGCTGGTACCGGTGTACCGGTGGTGCCATGTTGCTCCCTCTAGAAGGGAGGAATCATACCTCCCACCCCAGTACTGGGGTGGAGGTATGATTCCAAGGTGTTTGACACCAAACACAACAGTTTTCCATGCAGCCATTCCCAAGTTAGCATTTACCGCGGGGTTATAATGCACTTAAGAGTATATGGCCTGGCTGCATCACAAACAACCCCGGAATAAAGATTCCAAAAGCTGCAAAGGGGCTCTGCTCATGCATGGGCACCCTCTCACATGAAACCCAGCACCCTGCCTTCAGGATTGTTAAGGCCTGCAATAGGGGTGACTGATAGGTTTATATGTGCAGTGATATGGAGAGATATAGGGAACCTATATCTCAGTAAGGGATGCATATACCACCTTACAGAGGCTGCTGTAGCAGACCTGTTGTGTCATTTTAAAGGCTTCCCAGGGGTGGCACAATACATGCTGCAGCCCCTGGTAGGCCCTCTGGGGTACCTATGCCCTGGGTACATAGTATACCATATACTAGGGACTCACAAGGGTACCCTCAGATTCCAATCTGGAGTGTACCTAAAGTACATACAGTCAATTTAGAGTAGAAAGCAGTTAGACTGGTGTCCTGATTAGCAGGGCCTCAGTCTGGCTAAGTCGAAAAACAGTGAAACATCAGCAAAAAGTGGGGGTAACTATAAGAAGCAGATCCTACTCTCCTACAGGGGTGTTATCTCTTTCGTTAAAAATCAGGCGTTTTTGCTTGAACATTAAAGGCCTCCAAATGTCATTTAATTCACCTCCCGGGGTGGAGAAACACTTTTTAAGGCCTCGGAGTGAGTAAATTGGCCATTTTCATTTACTTTTACCCATTCCACAAATCTTGCAATTAGGACCCCTGGAAGCAAGAAAATCACTTTAAACATGCTCATTTTATCTCCATTAGTGATTATCCACGTACAAATGTGAGATGTAGTTCAAAGACGCAAGATTTGAAAACGGACCATTTTTACCTTTGTGAAGCACGTCGTAAGGGGGGGGGTGTTATCTCTTGTCAAAAATCGGGCATTTTTGCTTGAACATTAAATACCTCCAAATGTTATTTAATTTACTTCCCGGGGTGAAGAAACACTTTTTGAGACCTCAAAGTGAGTAAATTGGCCATTTTCAATCTTTTTTACCCATTCCACAAATCTTGCATTTAGGGCCCCTGGAAGCATGAAAATCACTTGCAACAGCTCATTTTATCTCTAAAAGTGATGATCCACGTACAAATGTGAGATGTAGTTCAAAAATGCAACATTTGAAAACAGACCTTTTTTTACCTTTATGAAGCATGTTGTAAATGGGGGGGTGTTATCTCTTTCATCAAAAATCGGGCGTTTTTGCTTGAACATTAAATGCCTCCAAATGTTATTTAATTGACTTCCCGGGGTGAAGAAACACTCTTTGAGACCTCCGAGTGAATAAATTGGCCATTTTCATTCACTTTTACCCATTTCACCAATATTGCGTTTAGGGCCCCTGGAACTATGAAACTCACTTTAAACATGCTAATTTTATCTCTAAAAGTGATGATCCACGTACAAATTTGAGATGTAGTTCAATGACGCAACATTTGAATTCGGACCATTTTTTACCTTTAAGAAGCATGTCGTAAGGGGGGGGTGTTATCTCTTTCGTCAAAAATCGGGCATTTTTGCTTCAACATTAAATACCTCCAAATGTTATTTAATTCACTTCCCAGGGTGGAGAACCACTTTTTAGGGCCTCAGAGTGAGTAAATTGGCCATTTTCATTTACTTTTACCCATTCCACAAATCTTGCGTTTAGGACCCCTGGAAACATGAAAATCACTTTTAACCTTTTGACTGCGGTGCGAATTCCGCGGCAGTGCGGGTGAAATAATGAGTGGACGTGTCTCGGACGGCCCCCGGCCGTCCTCCACACCCGCCCACCGTGACGTCGGACGGCCGGGGTGCCGTCTGACGCATCGAACGTGTTAACATGCTCATTTTATCTCTAAAAGTGATGATCCACGTACAATTGTGAGATGTAGTTAAAAAATGCAACATTTGAGAAATTTCCCAAAATCTGGTTTTCTTGACCTGTTTTCTAGATCGATCTAATGCAGATACCCTCTGAATGGAATAAATCCATTCTTCTTCCATAGGGGGGCAGGGTAAAATCCATTTAATGCAAAGTTCTCTCCGAGCTAATAAGATAAGTATAAAAAAAAGGGCCTTATGATTTTTTGTTAAGCTTCGGCCATCTATATCTCCTGGTATTACCCCAAAAATTATTGACAGTATAGTTAATTTTATCTCTTGGCCCAAAATACTGGATATGGTCTTACCCACTTTCTGCCAGAAGGAATATATTGTCGGGCAGCACCAAAACATATGCACCTCATTTGCTCTATCTTCTCCACATTTCGGGCATTTCTTGATCTCTCGACATCCTATTCTTGATAACTTCTGTGGTGTCCAGTATGCTTTATAAACTGTGAAGAGATGGTTCTTTTTTAAAGTTGCAGTATTTACGTAAGACCATAGAAGTGACATAGATACTTGCCCTAATTCTTCAAGATCATCATCCAGCAGGTCATTCGGCAGGTCTTTCTTCCATATCTTTGTAAATGAGAATTGCGTGTCTTCTCCGCCTTGGACCAGCAGCCAATACCATTCTGCAACTTCTCTCGTTATTTTTTGATTTGTGCAGATTTTTAACCCCAAATCCGCTTTCCCTTCCAACTCGTTTCTTAAAGATTTTACCCAACTTAGCAGTTGGTAATACTTGAATTTTGAAACCGAGTATTCACAAATCGCAGAGAAGTGTGGCCATGAGATTAGTTCTGTGTCCACAATAAGTTGTCCCCATGTATGGATACCACATGATCGAAGGGGAACAGCAAGAGCGTCCTCCATACAGGCCTGGGTGCCAGGAGAATCCCAAATCGGTGTTGCATCGTTGTAATATGGAATCTTTAAGAGACGCTCTCACCTGAGACCAAAGCTTAATTGCCGCCACTAAAATCTTCAGTCTCACCTTCTTAAAGTATTTTGGGTGGCCAAATTTTAGAAGAAAGTGCTCTGCTTGATGAGAAAAACTAGCCATAAGGGCCTTAAATAATGGCGAGAAACCTGAGCTTTCCATCGACAACTGTCGAAAATTCTTTAGATGAAAAGCACAATAATACAAATATAGATCTGGGGTCGCAATACCTCCGAGGGCTTTCTTTCTTCTAAGCTTTTTTAAAGCTATTCTTGGACTTTTGTTTCCCCAAATGAAACTGGAAAAATATCCTTGTACCTTCTTAAAATAGGCCTTTGGGAATTCTAGCGGAATAGTATTGAACAGAAAGGTATACTTCGGAAGGATTGACATCTTTAAAAGATTTGATTTTCCCAAAAAAGAGAGTGAGAGCGCCCTCCAAGATTGCAGCTGTAGTTTAACCTGTTTTGTAACTTTTTCAAAATTAATCTGCATTATCTTGTCGATGTTATGGACTATTTGAATGCCAAGTTATCTGATTTCTTTCTTTATAAGATCACTCCTAAAATTAATGTTCCATTTCATCAACTCTGTTTTTTGTTGATTAATCAGATATCCTGACGCCCTCCCAAAATCCTCCAATTCCTCCCATATTACCGGCAGTGATTGCTCTAAATCACCTGTGTAGATTATAAGATCGTCAGCATAAAGTCCAATTTTTTTTACCCATCCATTGCATTCAAAAGGAGTGATGTTCTTAATTTACATGCAAGAGGCTCAATGTATATATTAAAAAGAAGGGGAGAAAGAGGACAGCCCTGTCTAGTTCCTCTACCTATATTTATTGATCTTGTAAGATTACCATTGATGCACATTTTTGCTGATGGATTTTTATAAATTGCTTTTATGGCGGTTAAAAAAGTTTCCCTAGATTAAAGCGTTGACAGACTTTAAATAAAAAAGACCAACTGACTCGATCGAATGCTTTAGCCGCATCGATGGTCATTATAGCTAGTGGAATCTTATATGTTTGCGCCATGTCTATTGCTCCAATTAAATTATGCGTTAATTCACAGAGCTGCCTCCCTTTCATAAATCCTTTCTGATCTGGATGTATTAATGATCCTATTACCTTGTCCAGGCGTTTAGTTATGATTTGAGTGTATAGCTTGTGATCACTATTTAAGAGTGAAATAGGTCTGTACGATTCACAGGATCTTGGATTTTTATTAGGTTTTAATAGGATAGTTATGGTTGCCTCTTCCCATGAAGTAGGGAGGTCTTGGCCCTCTGTAAAAGCTGCATTAAAAGCTGAAGAAGAAAAGGGGAAGCTCTTCCCTTAGGATAGCGTAAATCTCATTTGGGATGGAGTCAGGGCCAGCAGCTTTCCCCTTTTTTAATGCACTGATAGTTTGAGCAATCTCCTCCAAGGTTATGGGACGACTTAAATACCTTTGTTCGTTACTTTGAAGAGAGGGGAGGTCTATCTCAGAGAGAAAACTGTCTATTTGATCTTCTTTTAATACCGGTTCTTCTGTATATAGATTTTCATAAAAATAAACAAAAGCGTCTTCGATCCCTGAATCATCACTGATAATATTACCAGTAGTTTGACAGCGAAGTTCCTTTATCCAGTTTCTGGATTGGTCGGCTTTAGTTTTCCACGCGAGGAGTTTGCCACACCCTTTCCCGTATTCGTGGTGAGATAGTCTACTAGATTCCCATTTTCTTTTAATTATTACTTCAAGGTAATCTGTAAGCTTATGTTTCGCCGCCGTTACATTTCTTGTAATATCCAGATTCCCAGGAACTTTGCCAAGCTCTTCCTGGTATAGATGTATATCTGCTTCTAAATTTCTGATTTCCTCCCTCACCCTCTTGGATTGAGAAATGGATAAAGTTGTTAAAATCCCTCTCAGATATGCCTTATATGAATCCCATACCACATGGAGGGGAGCTGAATTAAGATTGAATTCAAAAAATTCTTTGGTTGCTATTTTTAATTTGTCAGTTACTGTATTTTCTGAAAGCAATGTGCGAATTAAAGTCCATCTACGAGGGGACAGATTATCAACCATAGCTATTTCTAATACGACCGCAGAATGGTCAGACAAATGTTCCGGGACGTGGCTAACCTTAATGATCTTTTTGCATGTAGCAACATCGACCAGAAAAAAATCAATTCTGGAACGATGAGCACATTTCTTATTATGAAAAGTAAAGTTACCGCCGAATGTTCTTGCCTTGTAACTCATCTCTCTCCAAATATCTACTAGCCCCAGATCTAACATTAACTGCCTCAAGGCTACTCTCATCTTCTGTGTTTTAACCCCTGCTCCATTTGAGGTTGAATCTCGCCTGGGATCCAAGCACAAATTAAAATCTCCCCCAAATATAATAGGGTCATTTATGTTAATTAATTGGAGAAGTATAGTATATAACGCGGCTGGGTCATCCAGATTTGGTCCGTAATACCCCACGTAGGTCAGCCAGGTACCACTAATTATAGCTCTAGCGATTACCCATCTACCTAAAGGGTCAACCATATAATCCCCAAGCACAGCTTGGGCGGTTTTTTTAAACAACAACGCGACCCCTTTCACTGTGCATGACTGCGTAGTATAAATACAATGTTCTATCCATTTTTGGCTTTTTAAAATCGATATCCATTCCTCTTTAAGCAAATGCGTTTCTTGTATCAAAATCACATCGCTATCTGAAAGTCTTAGATATTCTAGAATTTTCTTTCTTCTAGAAGGGACCCTAAGGCCATTTACATTCCATGACATTATTTTCATACTTTTCTCTTTCCCTGTCCTATCTACGTTTATCATAATATATTCTATATTTGCTGATTTTATTTAAAAACGCAAGCTTGTCTAGGCCAGTTTGGAATGATCGACTATCTATAAATTAGGACAATTTTTTTCTTTTTTCCCATTTGCTCCCCCACCCAGTGTAGATTTTATTGAATTTTTGCATTTTATTTGTGCCCCAATCCCTCCCTTTCTAACCACCCACCCTGGGGAACCCTCCCTTAATACTAAAGGTATACCTAAATACCTCTAAATTCGGACTCCGTCTCTATCCAGGCACAATGTTGATATTTCTCATTTAGATGTGCTTTTAATCTGGGCGACCAGGGCATTCGCTTCTGCGGGGTCCTTAAAGTTAGACATTTTGTTGTTCCACATTACTTTCAGGGTAGCGGGGAATCGTAAATTGGCTGTGGCACCCAAACTTCTCAATTCTTGCATCGACTTCCCCAACTCCCACTGTCTGTCCTGTGTAGCACTCGAAATGTCTGATCTAATACGAAATATCCAGTCCCCTTTGTTATACATTCCTATTTTAAGACCACCTGCGAGGATCTTTTCCTTCAGTACATAGGTTTTAAAGTTAACCAAGATTCTTCTTGGGTTTCTTTTCCCAGGTCTTTTGAAGAAAGGATCCCGATGAACTCTTTGTATGTCATCCTCTAGGATTTGTCTGTCTATATCAGGGTGCAGCTCACTGAGAAGACTAACAATAAAGATCTTTATGTCTCCTCCCTCCACCTCTTCGGAAATATTTAGGAGCCTGAATATTGTTTCTTCTTGCGTTATTTTCTAAACTTTCTAGTTTGTCCCTCAGATCTTTCTCACTACCCTGTAATCTCGATATTCCCGATGTGTTTTTTCTACTTGTTTTGTGAGATCTCCCAGAGCTGTTTCCATAGCCCCGACTCTTTCTGTTATATCGTTCATTTTTTTTTCTAATGTTTCACACACTGTTTGAATTTTTGTTTGATTACTTTCTGAAACTGCAAATTTTTCTCTAATTTCAGCCAATAGGGTGACTAGTAATCCATCTGTAGATAGCTGTGCCTCTGGGTTGTCGTCTGTGATTAACACCCTTAGCTCCTCTCTTAGTTCTCCTCTTAGCTCACTTCTCTGTTGACTCAGCTGATTCCCTTGGTTCTCGGGGCTAAGAGTTGAGCTAGTATTTACACTGTTATCTAACTTAGCCGAGGATGCTAGAGGTGCAAATCTATTTTCTAGAGACACGGGATTCCTATCTTGTTATTTGTTTTTTTTTGTAATTCTGAGGGGATTAATTGTATCGAATCACTACCGTTGCTTGGTGTTTCCACAGGTGTATACTCAGGACCTTGCTGCTTATCCTGAGGGAGTTGAGAAGTTTGTGTAGATAGAGACTGAACTTTAAAATACTGAACGTAATGATGGGGTCACCCGAATGTTTGCTGGTTTTAGTTTTGTTTTCGTTTGTTTTTGTTTCCCTCCTTAATTACCGGGGTCTTCTCCGTCAAAGCCTTCTTAATTTGCAGAGCTCCGTCAGATTTTGGGAGTTATTTTGCTCCGTACGTGAATCAGATTCTTTGTTATTCCCCTCAAAAGGTGACCAATCTTTGCCCCAAATGTCCCTGCTTCTGAGGGTATATCTATTTGACTTTTTGCCCCTGTGTGTATCTCAGCAGAACCACCCCTTGCTTGCTGTTCCTGGCCTAAGACCCCTCGTTCTACTTTTAATTTAGGCCCCCAGTCCCCCTTTTCCTCCTTACCGAGAGTCATTTGCAAATGCCATGAACAGAGCTCTTCGTTTTCCGCCTGAATCAGCTCCTCAATTTGACACCCTCCGGAGCTGCCCCGGGGCACCACAAACTCCGTCTCCGGAACGATCCCCGTAGAGACCCAGAGACTGTTAGTATCTTCACGGCAGAAAACGCGAAGTCAGCCGCTCGGCTCCCGCTGCCCCGGAAGCCGATCCTAGCAGCGGTGCGCCTGCCACGCGCAATCCGCGCTGCCGCTTCTGACCAGCGGCTCCTCTGTGGCGTCTCTCCTCCTCCGACCGCCACCGTCGCCCACAGAACTCGGGAAACAATAGAGGATCTCCTCCGATAACCACCCAGAAGGTATAATACAGCTGATCAAAAGTCTGCCCTGGCGCCACTACTAAATTTTAGTTAACTTCGCATTTTAGTGCTGCGTTGATTGTGCCGAGGTAGAGCAGAGCCCGCGACCGCTTCTATCTGCCGGCCGCCATTTTCCCCTCCCAGAGAAGTTAGCATAGTCTATACCACGCTGAATATTATGTTACTCTTACACGTGTAGAAGGTTTTGTCTTTTTTCACTCCTCTTTCATTTCTTCTATTACTTTCTCTACCTTTATGTCTATACGGTCCAATGATTAAGAATATGCTAAAGAAGATGCTAGGTGGCAGGTCCACCAGTATCTCAGAAAGGGAAAGCACCTGTCTGAAATATCAAGATTAGGCGTTACCTCCCTACCAAGAAGTTAAATCTGTTAACCCGGAGATAAAAGTTATCTCTCTCTCCCTAGTGGAGTGACCGGGAATAAATAACACCTTGATAACTTGGTTTGGTCGATATACCCCTTTCTTGAATTTAAAGCATATTGTGTATAAATGAGGACTAAAAAAAAATAAAAAAATTAAAAAAAAAAAACATTTGAGAACGGACCTTTTTTTTTTTTCCTTTCTGAAGCATGTTGTAATGGGGGGGGGGGTGTTAACTCTTTTGTCAAAAATCAGGCGTTTTTGCTTGAACATTAAACGCCTCTAAATGTTATTTAATTCACTTCCCGTGGTGAAGAAACACTTTTTCAGACCTCAGAGTGAGTAAATTGGCCATTTTCATTCACTTTTACCCATTTCACAAATCTTGCATTTAGGGCCCCTGGAAGCATGAAAATCACTTTAAACATGCTCATTTTATCTCTAAAAGGGATTATCCACAGTCAAATGTTGAAAGATGCAACATCAAAAATTGGGTGTTTTCGCTTAAACATTAAATGCCTCCAAATGTTATTTAAATAATTTCCCGGAGTGAAGAAACACTTTATAAGGCCGTAAGCATACGGCAGCCTCATACTCGTTCGTTCGGACTCCTGGAGCACGTCTCGCTCGGTTTTATTTCTTTCATCAAAAATCGGACGTTTTCGCATTAACATTAAATGCCTCCAAATGTTATTTCATTCACTTCCCGGGGTGAAGAAACACTTTATAAGGCCTTAGAGTGGGTAAATTGGCCGTTTTCAATCACTTTTACCCATTCCTCAAATCTTGCGTGTAGGGCCCCTGGAAGCACAAAAATCACTTCAAACTTGCTCAATTTATGTGTAAAAGTGATCATTCAAATACATATGTGAGATGTAGTTGAGAGATTCAACGTTTGAAAACTGACCTTTTTTTACCTTTCTGAAGCATGTCGTAAGGAGGGGGTGTTATCTCTTTCATCAAAAATAGGGCATTTTCGCTTGAACACTAAGGGCCCGATTCTGATGTCGTTCGGAAGGCCTTCAAATCGGATTGCGCTTTCCCGGATCCGATTCATAGTCCTTGTTTACGACCGAATCGTACACAGGCCTGAACGACGAAGTACGATGCGAAGATCGCGTACGCGCCGACCGAATCGTTTCCGGGACCCACACCTGTCCGTACAACTTGTTCGTAGCTGAATCGTGCCACGCTGTGGAGCCGAATTCCGACCGAGCACGATGCACGATTCGGACAGCTGCTTCGCCTCGGTCTCAGCGAGACGAAACTGCTCTCAGAAGCGTACTTAGGGGGGGCCGTAGCAGGCCCCCCTTCACCCAGGGCCCTCCGGATCTGTCACGGGGGTCTGCCCATGGATCCCCCCCAATCCAGCCATGCACAGTGTGGCGGGCACCATGGGGTGTACGCTTTTCCCCACACACCCCTTTTCTGCCATGGGAGCCTGTGTACGCGTCTGTACACAGGTTCCCATAGAGTTCAATGGGAGTCCGAGCGAACCGAGTCCGTAAGCATACGGCAGCATCATACTCGTTCGTTCGGACTCCTGGAGCACGTCTCGCTCGGAAAGCCCTCCGGATCCGAGTCGTACGGAGGGCTTTCCTAGCGAGATCGGAATCAGGCCCTGAATGCCTCCAAATGTTATTTAATTCACTTCCCGGGGTGAAGAAACACTTTTTAAGACCTCAGAGGGAGTAAATTGGCCACTTTCACTCACTTTAACCGATTCCACAAATCTTGCTCTTAGGACCCCTAGAAGTATAAAAATCAGTTAAATATGCTAATTTTATCTCTAAAAGTGATGATCCACATATAACTGTGAGATGTAGTTGAAAGATGCAACCTTTGCAAATGGACCATTTTGTACTGTTCTGACGCATGTCGTAAGGGGGAGTGTTATCTCTTTCATGAATAATAGGGCGTTTTCACTTGAACACTAAGGGGCCCATTACGATGGCGGGCGGAAGCACTACCGCCGTGCTGGCGGATGCAAAAACCACCAGTTACCGCCGGCACGCAGCAGTCCACACGCCCGCCCAATTACGATGCGAAAAGCAGGCCAAACACCGCCGGCAAGCCAGCAACACCGTCCGCCATCAAAGTGCGCCCGCACACGTAGCGGCGCAGTACAACTGACACACACCGTCCGACGAAACACGCCCCGCCCCGGCGCATAAATTACGATGCCGCAAACAAACGGCTCCCACGGCAAAGAGACACCGCACGTGAAAGAGAGGCGGAAACACGGACGCAGAGCACGGACAACGAAGAAGCGGCACCCCGGGCATGAATCCAGCACTGCAGGCCCTTCCCATGCTTCTGCTGATGCACCACCAAGGACGCAACGTACCGCGGAGACGCAGGTAGGCACACACACAACAAGTGCACGCAAACAGCGCACACAGTGCAAGGGCGGAAAAAGCGGACAACCCCCACCAGCGCGTGCACACTACACATCCACCATCGCATCCACATATGACACACAGGCCAAATCCTAACATCGCAGAACACATGTGTACACACCACCTGGGACTAGGAACCAACCACCCCGTCACGGCCCCAAAGCGCCGATGACGCCGCCACACATGCGCACAACGCAGAGGCCAACCGCAGCGCCATGCATGCGTCGCACACAGACACAGGGACACAACCAAGCAGCACACACACCAGCCCCACCCCAAACGCACATGACACGTGACAGGCCGGCCACAGACATGTCCCCAACGCCCAATTCACGGACAACACCCAACGCCACACAAACGACGCACACATGTCAGTGAAGTCACGCAACAGCAGGACACACCCCAGTGTAACAAACATGGCGAAGCACACAGCGGCGGCAACACCAACTAGGAGAAGCAGGGCCTCTTCGGGAAGAGGAACGCCAGTACCACACTGAAAAACCCATACCACCCTGCACATATGAACAAGACACATGAAACGGAACACCAAAGAACCCGGGACCGACAACAGGTGGCCCAAGAATTACATCCACACACAAGGCCCAACGCAGAGCGGAAAGGCAGCCTGCCGCCCACACAAGGGAGAGCAGACAGCACTGAATGACCTTCCATTCCAACACCGAAACCACAGCCCTACGACAGAAGCCGGTGAATACAGCCATTGTCCAAGAATAGACCAACACAGGCATGCCGAGGAGACCGACCACACGGCAGATAGCGCATATCACAGAAGCACACAACGGACGGGGAAGAAAGAAGAAAACACTCCCCCATGTCGGCCACATGCAAGTTAATTGGAAGGAGTCACACAGCACCGACCTTGAACTGTCTGAGAAGCATGTGGGAAGAGGGCCCGTGTCCTCCAAACAAGCCAACAGAACACAAGTCCTGTCTCCCCACGACAACACAGAGCTCACAGCAACCCCGGAGCGTGCACATTGCAGACTGCACACACAGCCGGAGCACGCCACCTCTACGAACCGCTGCGAAATGGCAACCGCAACACACCTACCCAACTACGCCGAAGAGCTCAAGCTGTACCAAACCAGCACGATACATACATTGGGATGCGATCTCCTGTCCCTGCTGAACGTAAGTTACCGACTGACTTACCGCATCACATTGTTCAGCTGCGTCATGCCCGTCTTCTACTGTCGGAGGTGTCCCTACCAGCATCCAGTCGAGATATGCCTCTCCAACCCGGCATGTCTGAAGGCGGACCTGCTACCACTACTCCTCCCTCTGGACGCACACGACAGGGCCTGCTCTGCCTATGGGGGCATGGCGTATGTGGCCAACATCGCACGCGCACTGAAATGGAACCACTGTGCCTCCACACGACGGATCATCGAGAACAGCTACATCGAATGTCACCCAGCATGCCCCATCATGGTCCTCCAAGGGACAACCTACGAACAACACCTTGACAGCCACCATCCGCTTCATTGGCTGGCAAACATGTACACCACCAATGACATGGAAGCCCTGCTGGACGGCATCGCATACCTGTCAACCTGTAAATACGTCGGACCACAACGCAGGTTCCCCGAGTGACCTATGAAGTCCAACCCCGCACCCATGCTCAGCTTCCGCACGGACTGGCCAGTCACCACCACAACAGCCATACCAAACGACCGGCAACTGTAACCACACCATCAACGACATCGCCATGACATCGGATATGACCGGGACATGCACACTGTTCCCCATCACATCCAGGAACACCGCATGCATCGTGGGAGGCAGTGGCATGGGCTCTGTGCATCGCACCCACATGGACGGAACTGCACGAACAACCAGGACACGACATGGATCCAGCGCACATGGACACACACACCGCTCAGTGGACATGAATAGGTCGCCTGGAGTCTGTGGGTGCTGCACCCCTCCCACCCCCGCCCCGGGAATCCCATACCAGGACCTTTGCATGGACGACAAGTGCATACAACAACAACACGACCCCAGTGACTGTGACATGTCCAGTAACCACCACAGTGCAACAACAAGTGGCACGCCGCTGCATGCACGCAAGCACATGCCCTGATGTCATCTCACATGCACGCGTGCATGAGGAACAACCGCAGCAAACCTGTCACATGGAACTGAGATGGACTGTGCCCATGATGCCGAGCGGTCTGGTAGGCTACATGTATACCGTCTGTGTCAAAGTCCGCAGCTCCGCAGCTATACGTAAATGTACATTAGCACAGCCTTGGCCAAGCAGATGTAACCCCACACCCTATCCCATTTGTAATCATGCTCAGTATATCCTCAACATGTATTCCGCTGCCAGTAGTGTCCACTATACTGCATCACAGAGGACAGAAGACTCAATATAATGTTTGAAACCAGAACTGTCTCCGCTGACTCATTTCACAAGTACGAATGAGAGAGGATGAGAGTATGTGAAGTACACGGCAGTCGTGACATGACCATGTAGTCCACTGGTATTGGATGTCAACGCAAATGAGTAGCACTACTGTGGAAGACACACATGTGTCGTGTGAAGTCGTATGGACGCAGTGCTCAGGTGGGTGGGTGCGACGGGTAGATGCGCACATGCCAAGTTGGAGCACGCCGTGTTGGGAGGGCTCATGAACAGTACACCACCGCTTCCCTGGGCATTGTGAGAGGACACCTGTCGGGGGGAGTGAACACGTGTGTGCACAGCAGCCGGGCACACGTACAAAGCGGTACCAGGCGCACCTCAGCCCACCCTCTGTGGACAAGCTGGATCCTGTTGTGCGCCCGCCATGCCCCTTGGACAAGGCACACACAGCCCCAGTCGACCAGGTGTAACCCCAACATAGTCAATCCGCACAGGCGATACAGGGCACGGGATGGCAGTGGAGCATGGTGTGTGAGAGGTCTCCTCGCGCTCCTCCTGGTCATATCACGCAGGCAATAGAACCTCAACGTCCAGCATGGCAAAAAGTCAAATGGAAGTGTAGGGGGACGCACCACAGCACGAGCAGCACTGACGTCACGGGAGGTGGCTCGCACCATCCCATCCATTGCCCATCATACCAACCACGCCACATGCCATTGCGACTAAGTGCAAGCGCGTGCGCCACCACCCCTGAGCCCTCCCCAGAGAGGCCAAAGAGTGAATGTGTGGGCCATCAGCCACAGACGGACGCGGCATGGCCGCAAGGGCAGCCACAGCCACTGGGTGTCGCAGGTGGCGGATCCGGAAGGCGAAGACTGTGATGCATAGTCCATGCAGGCCGGGTCTCCATTTGGGGCACCACGCAGGTGGACGGCGTCCCGCCACACATCATACCCTGAGACAGCCCACTCGTGCAACTGGACCCACACATACACTCCTTGCCCTCTCTGGTGCGAGCTTGGGGCTGCCTGTGCAAGCGCTAGCCTCGCAGGTGAGCATGCATATTGGGGGCGAGGGGAGGACATGAGGGCTGGGGCGAAGATGACTGTATCACTGTCAGTTAGTACAAGGGATGACCCAGATGTGGAAAGGAAGAGACGTGTCCCGTGTGTACTGCAACTAGTCGCCAATCCAACTACCCCCATGTCCGGAATGTAAGCCCGCACCTAGGCCCGCCCATCCGCCACATCGAACATACCACCAGCACGACAACCTTCCCATTCGAAACACTGACTGGGGGTGGCGACCAGTGAACAATCATGTGTAGCCTACCCACGCGTACATGTGGGCCCTCCATGATCCATGTCACCTGCGGCAAAGACATGACATGCGCAATGAGGGAAGTGAGGAGAGCTGTCCGCCCCACGCGCAGAAGGTGCATCAGCTCCACAGACCCAGCAGCGAGTCCAGCAGGGGTCACATGTGCAGGGGCAGCTGTGCCTGGTGTGAAGGCACATGCATATAGACAGCACATCGACCAATGTGTAGTCTGCCCACATCCACAGTCCATCATCATGCGGACATAGGAATTGAACACAGGGCAACACATCTTAGCTGGTGCACCCACCGTGACCAACAATGCGCAATCATCGACGTACCCGCCCTGTGCATGGCCCCCCACCCAACGGAGGCACATCCAGTGCCACCATCCCACACACACAAGCCTTCCACGGAACATGCTGTGTCCAATGGTCAGTACAGAGTCAGCGCCCATCTGGTGGATCCTGAACAGGAGACACATGCACACACATGCCAGCTCCCACTATGTACGACTGCCACCTGGCACGTGCAATGTAACCTCTCACCTGTGACGTGTGACTGCAAGCACACAGCCGTCTTGGCATGGGGCTGTCAATGTGGACACCAGTCAATGTTTCGGGAGCTGTGATCCGTACAGTGCTGTACATAGGGTGCAGTGCTGACACCTACTACTGTCTCATATCCCCTCGTGCCACAGGTCCCACTTGTATTGGCCGCTCAGCCCGTGCCCACATCGTCGTCGTCGTGTGCCATACTCATCCAGCCTCGGAAGCAGTACCATGCTCAGCAGACACTCATGTTGCCGTGGCGTTGCCGCTTGACGAATATGCAGTCAGTCCCCATCAGCACGCCCGCAAGTCATTGGGGCCTAGATCCCCATGTGCATGCACATGGCAGTGGTATGTCTCACTTGCCATTGCCATTGTTGGGAGACCTGTGTAAGTGTATTGTGGCCGTGCCGTCCCAGCTTGACAGCTGGGCTGTGGCCCATGTGCTTGCTCAGTCATGTCAGTGATGTGTATGCGAAATTGCTATGTGCCGTGTTGCTTTGACATGTGTCCTCTGCCATTTAACCCAGGCGGAGACCGAACATTGACCGCCCATACCAATTGCTGGCGGACATGGACGATACAGAGGTAATCAGGAAGTTTCGGCTGGACAGGCCAACTCTGCATCGACTGTGTGCCATGTTAGAGCCCCATCTCCGTCCCCGCAGGGTGTATCCGACTGCTGTCACCCCCACGGCTAAGGTGATGGCCGCCATGCATTTCTTCGCCACTGGGTCATTCCAGCACACAGTGGGCAGTGGAGGAGGGATGTCCCAGCCCATGTTCAGCAAGGTGCTGAGGGATGTACTGGCAGCCATGATGCTGTACCGGAACAGGTACATCCGCTTCCCCAGGGCTCGTGAATTGGCGGCAGTGAAGGGTGCATTCTATGCCCTTGGCAGAATCCCACACGTCGTGGGAGCCATTGACTGCACTCATGTTGGCCTTGTTCCACCACAGGCCACTGAGCACCTGTACCGCAACAGGAAGCACACGCACTCCCTGAATGTGCAAGTGGTGTGCCTTGCGGACATGGTGATCACCCACGTGTGTGCAAAGTTTCCAGGCTCGGCCCATGACGCACACATAATGCGCAACAGCATCTTGCCACGACTGATGGCCAATCTGCAACAGGATCGTGGCTGTATTGTCGGTGAGTATGTGGAGTGGTGTAGCGTGCTGGTTGTGCGATGCTGTCCCCTGTCCAGTTGGAATAGCAACGGTTCTCTGTGTCCCTCACACCCAGGTGACTCTGCGTATCCGAATGGGGCATGGCTGCTCAGTCCATTGAGGAATCCTCGCACCCCAGCAGACGATCGATACAATGAGGCACATGGGAGGACCAGACGTGTGGTCGAGCGTACCTTTGGCCTCCTCAAGTCCAGGTTCAGGTGCCTGGACCGCACCGGGGTGCACTGGCGTACTCCCCACAGAAGGTGTGCCAGATAGTGGTGGCGTGCTGCATGCTGCACAATCTGGCCATTCGGAAGCAGATCCCCTCATTGTGGATGACGGAGATCAACCAGGGCCCCAGCCCGCAGACCAGGACAGCTCGAGTGAGGTGGACAGCGGAGAGGAGGAAGCTGGGAATGTGCGCCAGCAGCTCATCGCCCGCTACTTCACTTGACGGTGAGTGTCCATGTACGACGGATGATGTGTCTGTATCTATGCAGGTGTGTGTGTGCTGTGTCAGGGTGGCCGTATGTTCACTGCGTGCAGTGTGTCAACGCTCCATGGCCAGGGTAGTATGCCACTGTTGGTGACTGTGGCATTGTGCCCTATTGCTCTGTGCGATGTGTGTACATTGCTTGTAGTTGTTGACATGTACTGTGTGATGGGTGTGTGACACACTCATTGAATGTGCTCCTGTTCTGTCTCCCACCCCTAGGTCCCTACAGGCCCTCCGGATTCCATTTCCATGCCACGCATCAGGTGCCTTTCCGCCCAAGGTGGCCGTTGTATTCCGTACAATAAAGACACAGGGCACAAACAGCAGTTAGTGAAAAAGGTGCATTTATTACAAACTGTGACATGTGATTGTGTGTAAGGTGATGACAAAAGTGGTGCGTGCAGTGACAATGAGCTGTCGGTCATGGCTGCGTGATGATCAGGGTGTACCCACTGGTTCTATGTCCATAGTCCAACACACACATGCCATCCAGATGGCTGTGTGGAGTGGGATCGTAGAGCAAGTCAATGCAGTGGCTGGTCAAGGAAGGCTGGCGGAAGGCTGGCTGGCTGCCTCACTTGCGACTGGAGCGTGCGAAGTCCTCCCGGGAGATCTGTTTCCTCTTCGGACGGCCCCTTCCACGTTTGGGAGGGGGAGTGTGGTGGCGACCTGCTGGTGGTGGGTGAGGTGTGCTCACTGGCTGTGGACGCAGGGGAAGTGGACACTGCTGCCCGAGCCTGCGCCCTAGCAGGTGGTGGCGGAGGTGGTGTTGCTGGCCTTGCCTGTGACCCCACCGCCACCACCAGCTGGCCCATGAGGTCCACGAGTTGGTCCATACGGGACACGAATTGGCCCATATGGGCGTCCATGGACCTCAGCACCCCCAGCACCTCCCGCGTGTCAGTAGCAGACCTGGCCCATTGTCCTTGGGCCTCTTCATAGGCCCCAAGGACTCTGGCCATTTGAGGCAGGGCATGGCTCCCAGGGGAGGCTGGCGTTTCCCTGACCCTGCTCCTCCTACCAGTCCTGCTGCCACCGGCCTGCCCACTAGCCACATTGCTCACCACGGTCCTCGCTGTGGCTCCCAGGGTGGATCCAGTCGGCCGGGCCACCACCTGCGCTGGGGCTGGTGCCAGCGAAGACGTGGTGGTGGTGGAGGCGGTGGTGGTCGGTGCGGCGATGGTGGCGGTTGCGGCAGTGGTAGTGGCCGCAATGACCGTGGGTGTGGCCGCAACGACAGTGGCAGCAGGGGACTGGGACTGTTCAGCATCCCTGGATGATGGGTTGGTGGGTAGGAGGGGTCCTGGGAGCGGCTGGGCCCTGCCACGCCAGATGGGCCAGCTTGGTGGTCCGTGTCCGAAGAGGTGGACAGATCCTCCAGATCCGTGTGTCCTCGTTGGGGGCTTGTAGGCTGGCTGTGCTGGCTGCTGTCTCCATCCCCAGCGTCCAGCAGTTCGTCACCTGTGGAGAGAATGAGATTTGTTATTGTGTTGCACCTGGCGAAGTATGTATTAGTCGTCTGACATTGGCAGTTCGTGCAATCTCGTACATGGGTTTCCCGGAGGCGAGTGTGTGGCTGTGGCATCTGTAGGTGTGTGTGCTAGGCAATGGGACTGTGTGCTGTGCACATGTGGCATGGGACGGATTGGCCATGCCGATGGGTGTGTTGCTTTGCCCCTACTCATTGTGACTCTGGTGTATGCGGGCTCCTGGCCCATCCTGGGTCTGGTTTGTACTTTGCTTTTGGGGTTCAAATGGAACGCTTAGGAACGCATATGGCAACATGGGGGCCATGCCCCAGATTCGCATTTGGGATGGAATATGCTTTTGGAGTTCAAATGGAACGCTTAGGAACGCATATGGCAACATGGGGGCCATGCCCCAGATTCGCATTTGGGATGGAATATGCTTTTGGGGTTCAAATGGAACGCTTAGGAACGCATATGGCAACATGGGGGCCATGCCCCAGATTCGCATTTGGGATGGAATATGCTTTTGGGGTTCAAATGGAACGCTTAGGAACGCATATGGCAACATGGGGGCCATGCCCCAGATTCGCATTTGGGATGGAATATGCTTTTGGGGTTCAAATGGAACGCTTAGGAACGCATATGGCAACATGGGGGCCATGCCCCAGATTCGCATTTGGGATGGAATATGCTTTTGGGGTTCAAATGGAACGCTTAGGAACGCATATGGCAACATGGGGGCCATGCCCCAGATTCGCATTTGGGAGGGTATATGCTTTTGGGGTACATGCTGTGAGCCATGGGTGCCGAACGTGACATGTGTTGTGGCAGCATGACAGTGCATGGTCTGAGGTGTGTGCATGCCTGACATGCCCTGCATATTTGCTGTCTGTTGTGGTTACTGGACATGGCATTGGACGCATCGTTATGAGTGAGTGATAGTTGTGTGCCAGCCAACGTATTGCAGTTGTCCCATCTCCTTGGTGTGCGTGCTGCCCTGTGCCATGTGCATCACTGCAGTGCTCGGGGGTGTGGCCCATGTTGTGTGTTGTTGCTCACAGTGTGTCGTGCGCTTAATTGACTTCTGGCACATGGTTGGTCATGGGCATGTGTCTTAGCGTGACTGCTGTATGTGTGGCAGCTGTGCGGATGACATGCCTTTCATGAGACTGGGGCTGACGGATGGGATGGATGGTATGTTGTATGTGCATGGTGTGTCTGTGTGTTTGATGGGTTCAGTGGTGTTCGTGTGCATTTCTGTTGTTCCGCTCTGTTGCGTCTAGTGTTGTTTGTCTTACATAGGCGTAGTTGTGGGGTGTGTGGTTGACAGGCAGTAGGGGCTACATGGACAGGACTTCAATGGTGTTTCGGTTGTGTGTGATGAGTTGCACAGTGGCTGCCGTGTGGGACTATGTTCAGTGTGGCTTGTGCATGCAGACGTGGCTCCTTGGGTGTTGCTATGTCTGTGATGGGTCATGTGGGTGTGAGTCTGCTGTTCATGTCCGTGTGCACATTGTTCACTTGTTCGTGACGGTGGGCGGTGCTGCGTGTTCGTGTGCTACGTGACATGTCCCATGTGTTGGTGGTGTTATGGTCCTCATGCCTCCAGTAATCCAGCCCTGTCCAGTTTCCCACCTGCAAGTTGTTCGTGCGTGCACTGTACTGGATGCCACATGGCTCTTAGCGGGGGGTGCTCCATGTTGCAGGTCTGTGGGGGTGGGGGGTGTAGTGGGTCGTGGGGTGGCTGTACACCCACTGACACCGATTGCTGTGGACCGTGATGTCTGCCTTTCGGCTGTCGTTGTGCACTGCGGTGGCTGACACGTGGGTGTGGGGTGTGGGGATGCTCCTCCTTGCTGTGCTGTGGGACTGGGGCCTGGTGTGTGTTGTACTTGGGCTGTCCACCGTCCCACCCACTGCACTCTGTGTTCCTGCCACTTACCTGTTACTTGTCGGTTGGTGCAGCTGTGCCTGACACATGGGTGTGGGGAGTGCTCCACCTTGCTGGTCTGTGGGAGTGGGGGCCTGGTGGGTGTTGTACTTCAGCTGTCCCCCTCCGACCCACTGCACTTTGTGTTCCTGCCACTTACCTGTTACTTGTCAGTTGGTGCAGCTGTGGCGGACACATGGGTGTGGTGGGTGCTCGTTGTGGCGCTTCTGGCATATTTGGGGACCTGTTGGTGGTTACGTGGCTGGCTTAGTGTACACATGTCCCCACGCATCTTGCAGTTGTTCGGTTTGGGCTGTGTGTGGTGGTGTCTGTTGCATGTGTGTGTGATGTGTTGTGTATTGTGTGCTGGACATGGGGGTGTTTGTCCCTGGGAGCTGTGGCATGGTGGTTGCGCATGTGAGTACATAGCGGTGTGCTGGTATACATTAGTTTGTACTTACCAGCCTCCACTCCCCTGCTAATCCGGCGAGGATCTCCGGATGTATTACGACTCGCACCTTCTCCTCCCACGCTTTGAAGGTCTTAAAGAGCGCGGGATTCCCTCCGCCAGTGACGGCAGCCAGCTCTCTGTTTTTGCCCTCCTTCTTCTTGACCAGGCTCTTTACGTCATTCCAACGTTTGTTTATCTCGGTTCTGTTCCTGGGCAGGGTCCCGACTGCATTGACCTGGTCTACGATCCGGGTCCACATTCTGTTTCTGGTGGCTAGTGGTGTGTGCTGGACCATGTTCCCATAGATTTGTGGGTACACCTTGATGATCTCGTCGACCATGACCGTCAGCTCCATGGGCGTGAACTTGGGCATCCTTTGTGGTGCCATGGTGTTTGTGGTGCTGGTGCGGTGTGTGTTGTGTAATGTGCAGGGGGTTTGTGGTGCAGGTGTTTGGTGGTGGTGGTGGTGGTGGTGGTGGTTGTGATGTGTGCGTTTCTGTGGTGTGCTGCTGTCCTTGCTGTGTCACTGTGTCCTCTCCTCTCCTCTCTGGTTTGCAATGTAGCAAGGGGTTGTGGTCTGTGGGAGTGCTGCTTTTGTACTCACCTATGTGGGTGTGTCCTCATGGTCTGTTGTTTTCAGGTGTGTTGTGTCTGGGGTTCTGGCCTTTGTATTTTTTGTTTGTCCGGGGGTGTTTTCGGGATGTGTACTGTGCTTGTGTATTTGTGCGTGCCTTGCTGTGTGGACTTGTTGGCCATGTTGTGTGCTATTGGTTTTGTGTGCGGATGGTTTCTGTGCAGGTACGTGGGCGCCATGGCTTCTGCCGTGTCGATTCTCATCGGCGTTGTTTGCGCTGGCGGGCGGTATTTTTGTTTTTTTTCCGCGCTCATGGCGGTGCGATCGTAATTTCACGTGCGGTGTGTCGGCCGTGTGGGCGGGCGGTTTTGTGTTGTCGTGCGTGTTTCCGTCCGTGGCGGGCGGTTTGACTCCGACTCGGACGATGGCGGGCGGTATTTTGTATGATTTTTCCGCCGATGGCGGTTTTCAGTTTGTGTACTCATAATGGCGTGGTCGGTGTTCAGGCGGTGTGTGCGGGCGGATTTTTGCCGCTTCCATGCCTGGCGGATTTTTTTACGCCGGGTATCGTAATGTGCCCCTTAATACCTCCAAATGTTAGTTAATTCACTTCCCGAGGTGAAGAAACACTTTTTAAGACCTCAGATTGATGATCCACAAACAAATACTTGTTACTAAAAATGAGTTCCATGTGAACACTTGCTAAGGGTGCTGAGACAGAATATCGAGTTGGAAATGTCGACTGCAAGATTATCATGATCAAGTATATTGAATTTAAGGTAAGAAATATCGTTTTTAAAAATATAGAAGTCATTAATATTTGTAGCAAATGTATAGATGTTTAAAATATAGATTGTTTAATTAGTTATTTAGTTTATATTTTAAATGTATGTGATATATGTTTTTTTGTATAAGTATTGTTTATGTTTTTTAATGTGTTAAATGTTTAGTAATTATGAATTTTATTTTAATTAAACTTTGCGTTTTTTAGCTCCGTAGCGGGTTGTGGGTTTATAGGGGAATACGGTGGGAAGTAATTTAATTATAATAAATTAATGATTATTTTGTATTTATTTAATTTAGATTTTATAGCGTTAATTGTGGGAAGTAATTTATTTGTAATTAAATAATTGGCTGTTAATTAATACTAATTAATTGATAATTAATTATGGTAATTGTGTAATATTTTTTAGGTGTGGGTTGTGGGGTTTATAGGGGTTAAAGGTGGGAAGCAATTTATTTTTGATTAATTAATAATTTGTTAATTTATAATAATTATTTTATTGAAAAACAATTATGGAAATTGTGTTATTAATTTTAGGTGCGGGTTGTGGGGTTTGTAGGGGTAAAGGGTGAGAAGTAATTTATGTGTAATTAATTAATAATTAGTTAATTTATATTAACTAATTAATTGATAATTAATTACGGTAATTGTGTGAGTATTTTTCGATGTGTGTTGTGGGGTTTATGGGGTATAGGGTGGGAAGTAATTTATTTTTAATTAATTAATAATTAGTTCTTAATTAATATTAATTAATTGATGGAAAATGAATTACAGAAATTGTGTAAAATAATTTTAGGTGCGGGTTATGGGGTTTATAGGGGTAAGAGTGGGAAGTATTTTATGTTTAATTACTAATTAGTTAATTTATATTAACTAATTAATTGATAATTAATTATGGTAATTGTGTGATTTTTTTTCAGTGCGTGTTGTAGGGTTTATGGGCTAAAGGGTGGTAAGTAATTTATTTTTAATTAATTAATATTTGGTTCTTAATATTAATAAATTGATAGAAAATTAATTACAGAAATTGTGTAAAATAATTCTTAGGTGCGGGTTGCGGGGTTTATAGTGGTAAGAGTGGGAAGTATTTTATGTTTAATTAATTAATAATTAGTTGTTAATTTATATTAACTAATTAATTGATAATTAATTATGGCAATTGTGTGATTTTTTTTTAGGTGTGGGTTGTGGGGTTTATGGTGTAAAGGGTGGGAAGTAATTTATGTTTAATAATTAGTTGTTAATATTAATTAATTGAAAATGAAGTATGGAATTTGTGTAATTAATTTTAGGTGTGGGTTGTGGGGTTTATAGGGGTAAATGGTGGGAAGTCATTTTTGTTTAATTAAAAATTAGTTGATCATTAATATTAATTAATTTATATTTAATTAGTGTATTTGTTTATATTTTTGTGTGGGGGGTTTATTATAGGGGTACAGTGTGGGGCGTAAATTAATTATACTTTATAATTAGTTGTTAAATACTATTAGTTTTTTAATTGAAAATAAGTTTTAATTGTGTAGTTAATTTTTTTACAGTTTAATTTTAGCTGTGGGTTGTGGGGATTATAGGGGTAAAGTGTGGGAAGTTAAATTATTTTATGAGTTTTCAATTATTTTTTAATTAATAATTCTTTAATTGTTAATTAATTATGTTAGTAGAGGAAGTACATTTTTTTTAAAATGTAGATGTGGGTTGTGAATTGAGTGGTGTTATAGGGTAGGAAATAAAAGTAAATTTATGTAATAATTAATCTAAATAATTTTTAATTGAAAATATTTGTTTAATTAATTATTATTGTAATTAATATAATATTTGTAGGTATTTTATATGTATTTAACATAACATTTTTTAAATTAATAAATATATTAGTATTTGATTTTTTAACATATTTCTATATTAATTTATTTGGTTTTTTAAATATTGTTATTGTTAAAATTTTGTTTGTTTTTTAATTTTGAACTGACTGAAGTGAGAATATTAATTGTTACTCCTCTGTAATCCAACACTTTCCCTACTGTTGCACTCACTGGAGTGGTACAGTAATTTTTACCCCTCCGCTATCCAACACTTTCCCTACTTTTACAATTATTGGAGTGGGAATAGTACATTACCCCCAGGTCCCTCCTGTCCTCGTCCCATTCCTGAACTAAGTGGAGATGACCATCTACGCGACAGAAAAAAAGAACAGGAGCATGCTGGGATACCCAAACCACTCCCTCCCACTGGGAGTACATAAGCGGTACCAGCCCAGCATGCAGCCTGTTCTTTTTTTCTGTCTTCCGACAGGATGGGACGTGTTTGGACTTACCTGCTGGGATTCTTCACTGAACGTCTCGTCGGGGCTGCTGGGCTGTCTTCGCCGTCCTCTTTCCGCGTTCTCCTGGCCTGCCGGGCTTGCCAGGAGCCGTGTTGGTTGCCGACTGGCCCTTTGCGGCTGGGGTGCCGTTCCTCCCGGTCTCTTCCGGGTTGCAGTGCGCATCTCCCTGTGGCTTGGCCGGTCTGGGGGACGCGCTGCTGCGGATGTTTGGCGGGTCCTGGGGCTCTGCTGGGCGATATTCCTGGGCTCCCTGCCTGGCGTTTGGTGTCCTGCCGGCCTCCTCTACTTCCTGGCGCCCCTGCTGTTCGATTGGGACGGTGCAGGGGCGGGCCTTGCTGTGGCCTCTGAGGCTGTTTTCGGCGGGCTTCTCCGCCCGGTGCTGGTTTCCTGGAAGGCGCCTGGGCTGGCTGTTGGGGAGCAGTGAGCCTGTGGTGCGCTCTTCCTGCCCCCATGGTGAGTACCGCGTAGCGGTTCCGTTTTTTTCTCATGCTTATGGTATGGCACATAACGTGGGGTACACTTGCGTCCATGGAGTGGTGTCTTCCACAAGCCCTCTTCAGATATTTGGGTTGCACTGGACACGGCTGGTCTCCATACGGCCTTGCCATGTGGGTGCCTTGCTTTCTTTCAGGTGCTGTTGGAACCCGTCATCATCAGGTTTCTCCCGGTGCTGGTGGATTCCTGTTGGGGCTTTCCTTTGCAGGCTCCTGTTACTGCGTACTGGCCCTCTGTGCTTTGCTGGTTGCGTGAGGTGTGGGTCCGAGTGCAGTCTGGGTCCGGGGCCCTTGTTGTCTCCGGCCTGGTTCTCTGCCTCCGCTGCCCCCTGCTCCCGGGGTCCTCGCAGCCCTTCAGCGTCTTCAGCAGCGGCTCCCCTGCCTTCGCTGTGGGTCCTCTGTCCTGGGCCGTGGTTTCCACTGTGTCGCTGCCTTTTTTTGCGGGTTCTGCCTGGGGCGGGTCCTTTGGGGACTTCCTCCATGGGTTGTGTGTTCCCAGGCCTTCTGGCTTTTCGCTTGCTCGGCGCTTGTTGCTGGTTGGTGTCTGGGCTGGGGGTCGGTCTCTGTGGGAGTTCTGTTGGCCTGTCCCCCTGGTGCGTGCCGCCTGGCGGTTTCTTGCTTGTTGTGCTCTCCTGCTGTGCTGGCCTGCGGCCTTGGCTTCTGTTCCTCCTGCTGCCCGCTCTGTGGTTCGGCCGGGTTGGCCCTGGTTCGTCCCTGGTGTGGTGTCTGCTTGCTGGGCTGTGGCACGCTTTGGTGCTGTCCTCTGGGCCTCCGGCCGTCCTGCCCTGTGGGCTTCTGTTCTCCCTGGTCGGCCCTGGTTGGGGGTCCGCCTGGGTTTTCCTGTTGCTGTGGCCTGCTCTGGTCGTCACTGGCTGCTTGTCGGGCGTTTTTGCCCTTTTTCAGGTCCTGGTGCCTTGCTGTTCTTGGGCTTCCTTCGGCTGCCTGCTGCCCATCTGCCCGTTGGTTCCTGCCCTTTATGTGGGTTCAGGCCTGGTGCGTGCCTGCCTGCGGTTTTCGCTGTTGGGCGCTTCTTGCATCCTTCCGGGTGCTTTTGCTTGGCCCTTGCTCGGGGTGTCTGGTTTCTTCTTGCCCTTCCGCGGGTTCGCTGGGTCCTCCCCCTTGTTTTCCGTGGGTGGGGAGGGCTGTTGTGCCCTCCCTCTGTCCTGGTGGGCCCTTGGCCTTGTTGGGCTGTTGGCTCTGGGGCGGTGCTGGTTGTGCCCCTGGTGGGTTCTGGCTGGAGTGGGTTTGCTTCTCGCCTGCTGCCGGGTTGTGTTGCCTGCTGGGGTTTGGTTTCCGGTTGTGGTTTTCTTCTCCCCTCTTGTGTTTCTCTTGGTGGCTTGGTGCACTTTGGGCTTTGCATCTCGCCTGCTGCTCCCTTTGCCTCCTGTGGTGACTGGGTGTCGTTGGTCTTCCTTGGCCTCTGCCTTGGGTGGCCCCTTGTTCTTTGGGTGCCCGGCTCCTGTGCCCCGCCCTGTCTGCTGTGCCCTTTCCCTGCTTTGTGGGTGTTGGGTGTCGGCCTCCCCTGGTGTATGGGCCGCTTGGCTGCTTCCCGCTCCTCTCTTTCCGCCTTGGGGTTGCGGTTGGCTTTGCCTCGGGTCTGGGGCTCTGGCCTTTCCCCTTTGCGGGCCTGTCATTGGGCCTGTGTTTTTTTCTCGCTCCCGTGCGGGCTGCTTTCGGCCTGTGGTGTCTGTGGCCTTTGCTCTCTTGTTGGCTCTGGGGTGTTCGTTCTCCCCTTGTTTGAGTCTGTTCCCGCACCCCTAGTGGATGATGCGCCTTTGGCTTCTCCGGGCTCCTCTCCTTTGGTTCTGGTGCCTGGGTTGTTCCGGTGTGCTGTTGGGGCCTGGGCTCTGCCTCTGTTGGGTTTGCCCTTGCGGTCCCTGTGTTTGGCCTTCCGTTCGCTTGTGCGTCACTGGTGCACCTCTCGGCTTGGATATGTCGGGCTTTGTGCTGTGGGGCCCTTGGTTGCTTTGGGGTCCTCTTTTGGTCCCTGCTTGGGTCCTTTCCTGGCCGCTCGTTCTCTTGGGCTTTTGGAGTTCTTTCGGCCTCTTGGTGCCCGGTGGTTCTGGCCCTGGTGTTCTCGGTCCTGGACTGGTCTTCTGTCCTTTCCTGTGCAGCTCCTTTGCGGCTCGCTGTTGCGCTGGGGCCGTTGTGTGGGTTGTCTGGTGTGGGCTGCTGGGCTCCTTCCCTGTCTTCCTGCTGCTTCTCCTTTCTGGGTGGCCTGGCTGTGGTTGGCTGCTGTGCCTTTCCCTGTGCCCCTTCTTGGTTGGGGGTTTTTTGCCTCTCCTTCCGGGTCCTGGTGGTGCCGTGTTGGGGGCCTCCTGGCTGGCTGGCCTGCCGGTTTCTCCGGCTGGCTTTTTGGGCGTTTGTGGGTCGCCTGCAGGGTTGGGCTGTTTGCCTCCTTGTTGGTCTTTCCTGTTTTGCCCTTCTGCAGCTCCTCTTGGGGTTCACCTTCGGTGGTTCCTTGGTGTCCTCCTGATGGGTGGGTCAGCTCTTGGTTGGTGGAGGTTCCTCCTTCCCGGATCTCGGGTTTGGTTTCCCTGGTTCCATGTTGGGCCTCTGTTGTTGTCTTTCTTGGTTGTGCCCTGGTTTTGACCGGGTCTGCTTCGGGTTGCGCTTCTTTGCTCTCCCTGGCCTCTGTTGGGTGGGTTACTGGTTTTCGTATCCCAGTGTCTCCTGCTTTGGGGGTGTGCCTCGGGCCTGGCCACTTGGCCGGTTCCTGTGCCCCGGGTTCTTCTCCCGGTGTGGCGGCCTTTTTTTCCTGCGGCTCTTCAGTGTCTCTGCTGGGGTTGGCCGCTGGTCATTCCTGCCCTGTGGCCTGGGCCTTCTGTGTGTTTCTGTGCCTCCGGGTTCCCTGTTGCTGCTGTTGTCGGCTGGGGGGGGGCCTTGCTTGAGTTCCCTGCCCCCTTTTCTTCCTGCCTGTTCCTCTGGGTCGGTGCCTGTTTTCTTGTCTGGTTCTGCCCTCTTTGGTCTTTGCGGCTCTGCTGGTGGCTTCCCCTGGTGTGTTGGGGTTGGTCCTGTGGTTGGTCGTGTCTTTCCTTGCTCTCTTGCTTTGGCGTGCCTCTTCGGTTTCGTCTTCCTTCCCCTCGCTTTTTTGGTGTGGTACTTTGTGGGTTCCTGCACCTGTGGGTTGCCTTCTTCCCTGTTCTGGGGGGTTCGCTCTCTGTCTTGCCTCTGCTGTGTTCCTTCCTGAGCCTTCGGCCATGCCTCCCTGTGCGGCCTGTTCTCCTCTGCTCTTGGCCGTTGGGCCGGGTTGGCCTGTTTTGTCCCTGGTTGGGTGGCTGCCTGGTGGTGCCTGGGGCTGTGGGCTTCGCCCTTGGTGGTTTCTCCCTGGTTGGTTGCCCTTCCTTGCTCGGTTGCTCCGTTGGGGCGCTACCGCTTCTCCTGGGCTCCCTTTGGTCATTCGGGGGCTTTGTTTTGGCCCCTCTGGTTGTTCCCTTGGGGCTTGGCTCTGAGTGTGGGGCCTCCTTCTGGCTTGCCTGGGGGTTCTTGTGCTTTTTGCTGGTCGTCCCCTGCTGGTTTTGGGGTCTCGGCTCTGTCCGCTTGGTTGGGGCGTGGTTGGTTGTGTGCTCCTGCCTGCGTTTTCTCCTTTCTTGTGGGCTCCTTTTGCTCCTGTGGGGTGCCGTTTTTCGGTCTGGTGCACCTGGCTTTGGTGGGAGTCCGGAAGGCTGGGTTGTCTGCTTTGGTATTCTCCACTTAGTTCAGGAATGGGACGAGGACAGGAGGGACCTGGGGATAATGTCCTATTACTTACCGGTAATCTTCATTACTCCTGGTCCCGTTGTCCTCGTCCCATTCCTTACGCCCCCTCCCTCCCTGGCGGCCGGCCTTCCAGTTGTTGGCTTGGCTTGGGGTACCGCTTATGTACTCCCAGTGGGAGGGAGTGGGTTGGGTATCCCAGCATGCTCCTGTTCTTTTTTTCTGTCGCGGAGATGGTCCTCTCCACTTAGTTCAGGAATGGGACGAGGACAACGGGACCAGGAGTAATGAAGATTACCGGTAAGTAATAGGACATTTTATCCCGCCACTATCCAACACTTTCTCTACTGTTGCACTCACTGGAGTTGGAATAGTAATTTTTACTCCTCCTCTATCCAACACTTTCCCTGCTGTTGCACTCACTGGAGTGAGAATAGTAATTTTTCCCCCTCCGTTATCCAACACTTTCCCTACTGTTGCACTCACTGGAGTGGAAATAGTAATTTTTACCCCTCCGCTATCCAACACTTTCCCTACTGTTGCACTCACTGGAGTGGGAAATTTAAGTTTGACGATTTTTAAATAGTTTAATGTTTTAATTTATAATAGAATGTTTTTTTTATTAGATTGTATGTTATTGGTACACATATGTATATAAATAAAGTTAATAATTTATTAATTGTTTAAAAGTAAATATATATGAATTATTATGTATGTGTGTAACTTTTTTAATTAAGTTTATTTATTATATTTTTTGAATTCATATTAAATATACTTTACTTTTTTTATATTAATTTTATTATTTAACATATTTAATATGTATTATTTTATTTTATATATATGTATACATATAAAATTCGATATTTTGTACAACTATATTTTTTACATCGATATTTTTTTCCCAATATTTTTGTAGTTACCTGTTTAAGTATAGGGAGTCGATATTTTTGCATTCTATATTTTTGCATCAATAGTTTTTACTTCTATATTTTTAACATCGATATTTTGTCAGTGAACCCTTGCTACGGTAGTCTTGATTCCCCTGTTTGCGTGGACATATGGGATGCTCTTGTACTTTTGTAAATCCTAAACATAAAGGAACATTTTTTTCTTGCAAATAAATATTTTACATATCATCTCCATTGTGTTGTGTAGATTGCCACTCTAACCCTAAAGTGAACTCATTGTTCATGACATAACCATTAATAATGCTAAACCATGACATGACCACAATAGTGACACACATATCCAAATCAAAACACGTTATCCAAATATGTGACAATTCCTTTTTGTCACCCACAAATGAAAACACCATATGTGTTAAAAGTACCTGTTCTTTATCTATTATCCACTAATTCTGTAAATGAAGTAAAGCACATTTCAGTTGAAGCAAACCACATCTTACATCTTATGTATTCACCCAACTAAATGCTTCCTACCCTTCAACCGGAATGCGTTCCCCATCCGGTGAAGTAATCAATTCGACTTGCAACAATGTCTCTGAAACAAGGATACCACATTGTCAATGGGCTCCTTATACAAATATGTGACCCCTGTCCTTAAATTTATACCATAATCCAAACTGTATTTCCCTCAACAAAGTAAAAACCGCCTGACGGTCTTGCGGTATATAGATCATACGTCCTACCACTCCATGTGTTAGAAGTGCCGTTTCTAGAAACACAAGTTACACTCCTGTATCAATAACCTGCACATGCTGACCCCATCCAGTCATACCTTTTTATCTCTACTAAGACCCCCATTCCTGCCAAAACTTACTGTATCAAGGCATCACCGAATTTGTGCAAAAGGGATCCTGTGGCGAGCACACCTCTGGATCTCGGCAACCAGTATAGGTGCCATCTTTGATACATTTTATATTGGCCAAATCATAAGTATCGAAAGCGGATTCCAGGTGTCGCATACATGGAGTGCACAAAGTTTTACTACTATTATGTGCAGGTTGTATATGCGATACGTTGGGTGGTCCACTTTCGAAACTTGCGATTTTGCCAATATAAAAGATATTCAAAGGTGGCACCTATACCAGATGCCGAGCTCCGAGGTGTACTCACACCTGGATCTCTTTTGCACAAATTTGGTGTTGCTGTAATACGATAAGTTTCGTCAGTAGTGGGGGTCTCGTACATGGAGTGCACACAGTTTAACTGTTGCAAGGTACAGGGTCTATATGTGACATGGAGAATTAAATATGGCGACTACATTAAGTGAGTTTGGAGTCCGTCATCTATGTTGTCAATGAAGGTACGTGGGGTGGTCTGCTTTCTATACTTATGATTTTTGCCAATATAAAAGGTATTCAAAGATGGCGCCTAAACTGGACGCCAAGATCCAGAGGTGAACTCACCACAGGATCCCTTTTGCACAAATTTGGCGTAGCCATGATACAGTGAGTTTCAGCAGGACTGGGGGTCTTAGTAGAGATAAAGAGACCTGACTAGATGGGACCCGCATGTGCAGGTTATTGATACGGGGTGTAACTCTGTTTCTAGATACGGTGTTTATGACACATGAAGTGCTGGGACGTGTGATCTATATACCACAAGATTGCCAGGCGGCTTTTACTATGGTGAGTGAAACACAGCTTGGATTATGGTATGAATTTAAGGACAGAGGTGGCATGTTTGTATAAGAGGCCAATTGAATTAACGTGGTATCCTTGTTTCAGAAACAATGTTGCAAGTTTTATGAGTCCATTTGATTACTTCACCGGATGGGGATCGCATTCTGAGTGAGAGGTAGGTAGCATTTGGTTGGGTGAGTACATAAGACGTAAGATGCGGTTTGCTTTAGCTCAAATCTGCTTTACTTTTTTTACAAAACGAGTGAATAATAATCAGGTATAGAACAGGTACCTTTGACCTTTGTTTTCATTTGTGGGTGACATAAAGGAATTGTCACATATTTGGATATGGTATTTTGATTTGGATATGTGTGTCACTATTGTTGTCATGACATGGTTTAGCATTATTATTGGGTATGTCATGAATACAATGAGGTCACTTTAGTGATGGAGTGGCAATCTGCACATTATACAATGGAAACTATATATGTAAAATATTTATTTGTAAGAAAAACATTTTTCTTTATGTTTAGGAGCATTTTGTACAGACTAGAACTTTTTGCATGCATTTTGCATGGGTTTCCTCGATATGGCCACGGCTTTTCTGAAAAAGAAATACTACACAGCTCTTGTCACATGGTGATGAATTTTCATGTTGTAGATATATTGTTTGAACTGGGTAAAATGTTGGTTTTTGCTTGATTTTTAGCACTGACAAAGTCATAGGGTGAGTTGCCCAATATGACAAAACATGTGTTCGCTAAGAATAATAAAGATCCAATACTTACCAAGATTGAAATTCAACGACTGAAGATTAACTGCATAATTGTATATATAGTCTTGCGTGTGCTGTCTTTATTGCACCCCGGGTCCCATCTTACCTCAATCCTTGCAGAGCATCCATGTGGTTCCCCATGTGGTCCACACTGAACAAAGATGAGAGAATCAGGTTCCTTAAGGCGAGATCAGGTATGTTTCATTGGAGACAGTGGGGATTGTAAGCTTGTTGGCAGATGACTTCTTCCTCAGGAAAAAAAACTTGCTTGCCTGTGTACAAGCTGCCACTGCTTGCTTGTAAGACCGTTATCTCTCCAGGCCCAAGGAAATTTGAACCATAGCAATGTTATGGCTTCCATCCAGTGAGACCCTTCTCTTGTTCTCACATTCCTGTGTACCTGAGGAGATTGGAAGACAACAATGTATCAGTCCATTTGAAGGTAAGCGGTTTCTCGCTAGGCTCTGCACAGCAGTAAATGGTGGAGCTTGGTACCTACTATCCATCGCTCTAACCTGGCTGCTATCAGCTTCTGGGAGTTGCATGGCAACGGCAGCTGACCTACTGCTGCTTCAGCCTTGTTAGATGGGGGTGTGCCCTGAAGCACTGAAACACTAGACGCCCATGCTTGACGAGCAGTGCTTAATTTGTAAAATATGAAGTGCAGGTGCTCAAATGTTTGTCGGAGGCCACACCTACTTTTCTCCAGCCCCACCCACTTCCTCCACTGGCTCCACCCACTTACTCTATTAGCTCCACCCACATCCTCAACTGGCACTGCTAAAAGTCAGATGTAATACCCGATCTGAATTTCAGCAAGGGAGCCTTCCTCATTGTAAGGTTTTGATCACACTAGTGGACTATTTTTTCTACGGAGCAAAATAGAGTACATTTTCACCATAACCTTGGCCTACAAATTAGAAGCATCACTCAAAGGTGTTGAACAATCACAGACATGTAACGCCCTGTTTGGGAGCATAATGTGGCGGATGCTATAATAAAGGGTGAGGATTCAGCTTAAAACGTATGATTTAGACAATCTCGATGCACAAATGGGTGCAATGTCTGATATTTATGTTTCTAATCTCTCGTCTTCATTGCTTGATTTTACTCCCTAGACAGTGTCATTCATAGTTGTTACAATGTCACTCATAATTACACTGAATTGACTGAAATTATGAAAATGGCACTCACAGCAATCTGAAACCTTGGCAGCTATGCGGCGGGTGTCAGTGTCACTGGGTGAAGGGTGCACTGCACTGCAACGAGAGCAGAAGGACTTCACTACCTGGCAAATTAAACTCTTCACTGTGAGCCCTGCAGCCAAGAGAAGAGCACTTCCTTCCAGGCCTTGCTGTTCCCCATTTACTCATCCAGCCTCTGCCTGCGAGGGAACCAAGCTGCTTCCTGCACCAGAGATTGTATCCTGCTACCAATGTCTATACTTGCTGTTAAAGGCCCCCTACCCGAATTAAAGGCCCAACTCAAAGGCCTATAAGGGATAGAGGGCGATCCTTTAATAAGTGGTATCGACATACACAGAAGGTTAATAAAGCTGTTAGTATTTTGCCCAATGGTAATATGATATTCTAAACTGGAGCTAAAAGTCTTCCAAGGCAGTGCAAGCAGGCACCTCAATCTGTCGGCCTATGGTATGGGCCCCAGGCATGCATAGGTAAATGCAGAGAACAAATTATTCGGCTGTGTCCGGCCAGTGGCTGTCGGTTGATGCCAAACTAAACTCACCTGCTAAAGCCCCCAGGACCATGCTATTCTACAGAAACCTAAATAAATGCCTCCAGGTGGCTCCATGCAAATGAAGAAAACCTTTTTTCTCAGTGCACCCTCTCTAAGCGACCGCATGGAGACATCAGCGTAGGGCAAAGGAGCAGGCAGGGGCCACACTGTGTGCCTCATATGAGTTGGTGCACTGACTGTGGCCACCCCTTGAAAGGGGAGAAAAGGAGGTACCGTGGATGCCCCAGACATACCCTCTCCAGGCAGGTGCAGTAACAACAGGCCATGTTGCCATTGCATTGTGAAAGTGGAACAGCTACTTTAGTCAGCTGGTCCATTTTTTTCACTAATGTGCTGCCTCCATCGCAGTTTCAGTCAAGTGAGGTAGGGTATCAATATACTGAGTTGGAGGGTCTCTCAGTCCAGTGAGGGGAAAGTTTCAGCCCATTCATTTGAGGGTCTCTCAGGCTAACAGAAAGGAGTCTAAGAGACCAGTTAAACAAGAGTGCAGCTGAGTGAAGAGGTCTTCGACCATTATTAAGGCAGGCATTTAAGGCTAGTATCAGTCAAGTGAGTGAGGTGGATGTCTCATAGGTGACAGGAGGTGTATCAGTCTATTTAGGAGGGTTGCTCATTGTGATGATGAAAGAGTGTCTGACCAATGTGAGTAGGTATTTTGTAGTAAAATGGTGTTTTAGACCAAAGGCCTGGTGTCTTGGTTCACATAGTTACTTGGGGGCTCACAACAAGTGACGTATGATGCTAATACAGTGCGGAAAGGACTCGGAGGCTTTGTGTGTAATCTTGGAGTTGCGGATTATATGAAGTTAGGTGGAGGTCTCATAATATTGAGTTTGGAGTCCTATCCAGTCTGCAAGTATGGAGAAAGCGCACCCCTTCAGGGTACGTGGCATCAGCCGTGGCATTAGGACCCGGGTCTCCTTTGGGGCCGGGCCCACATCCTCCCTTGCTTGCTCTCATGATTCTTTGGCCGGGGAGCTGCTAGTGGAAGGATACATGAGGCACTTTATTTGTCTGTGATACTGATAGGTGACTGACTTCCAGTCCATTGAAATACTTCTAGACTCCTCAAACATTCGCCCCTGCTGTAAGACCAAAGGCAGAGGAGCAGCTTTAAAACCAGCACGTAGGCAGGAAAATGTCATTCTGATGCTCAGTATATCCAATATGGCCACCCCAAATCCTATATACAAATGAAAATGTATATGGAGCTAGTTACACACAGTTTGGCGCCACACCTTTGTGGACTGAAGGCATAACAAATTGATCAGTCTTTGTATCTGGTAATCGGTATCATGTCATCGGTATGGTAGCATTGGTAACCGAATGAATATTAATTGGAGGCTGACGGAGGCTCATATGAGGAAATAGATGCATGTGCTTGAAAGCAGCTTCACAGAAGACACAATTAACTTAAATTCAGAGGTCATACTACTATTTAATTATGGCATGGTTTCACTACTGGAACTTAATCTATACTCACATGGATGGTCACGTCATACAATAACTGCAAGAACTGATGGTGAACCAAACATAGAGGGAGACCTACACGGTCAGGAAAACCACATTCTGAGTACACCCTGGTGCCCCTTGAATCGTAGTCAGTGGAGTACATAATACATTTTGCCGTTTTGTGTGCTAGGGCCTAGGGCAATTGATAACACATTCAGTGGGGTGGACAGTGGACTCTGTTTATTTATTTTGGAGCGGCACTGAGGGACCAGAATAGGAGCGCATTTCAGTGATTGCTGTTTATTTACTGATGATCGTCCAATCCGATTGCACATGAACTAGCGCCAGCAAATAATGTTCGTGTAACCGTTTTAACGGCGCAAGAAAATGGTAATTTAAACAGTGTCACGAAGCTCGACAGCCCCGTACACAGATGCTGGTACGGTGCCACACCAAGAGGCTCATTTGGCAGCCCAAGCTATGCCACAGGCTGGGGGCGGAGTGGCGGACAGTACCAACGAAGCGTTTATGGCTACTACTGCTTACTATAAAATGAATACTGCTATTTAGTACTACTTACGGTTACGTGTTGGCCGGGGGCGGGCACACTGCCTAAGAGCCTTTATTAATAAAATGGCCTGGGCCTGGTGCTACTGGCTGCCGCCTGCCCTCTACGTCGTCGTGCTGCGGTCGCTGCCTTGAATAATGATGACTGCGGGTGTGCCGGGGCGTGGCAATCTAAATAAAATCTGCGCACGTTGCCGCACAGCCCCTACCCCTGAACAACCAAATCCAGCCCAATGCCCCAATCTCGATGTCCCGCCCACCGGCAACAGCAACACTGAATTAAGGGCCGAGGCTGCCAATGCCATGATTGTCCAGGGCTCTAACAACATCTCACTCCTGCCGTTTTTCAAAGTAGCCGCTAGAACTATTTGCAAGAGTGTGTGTGACGCCGCCCCCCCCCCACCCCCGAGAACCTTTTATCGTCGTTTCCATATTGATTTATTTAACTACTTTCTATCGCGTGGAATTTTCACTTGTTTGGGTCTCCAGAGTTTTCTTTATTCACTGAGTAACTTTGTTCTTCCGAACACCCTATTGTGCACCAGGAGTGCCTTTGGTGCGTTTTACTAGGCTTCTAAGCACCCATTTAAAATGTAGGGATTAGAGAGTGTGTGGAGTGGCGCACGTTTACCGGAGAATATGTTACCTAATCGGTAGAGGCGTTGAGTTTGTAACTAAAGAAAGAGGTTCCAATCCTGGCGTCGATTCGACATCCTGTGATTCTGGGCAAATCATACGTACCGCCTAAAGCAAACAAGCACTGGCAAAGGCAATAGGTCTCGCCTTTAAAAACGCACGCTGTGGCTTTACCAAACCTTGTTTGCACTAACATGGTCTTTGTCACCATATTTGAATCTTCTGTTCTTGGCCGAATCAATGGCTCTGGCTCTCTCAGCCGCCGCAACACTCTTCCTCACCGGGACTCGGGAGCAGAGTCGGACTTGGGAGCAATCAAAAACAACACTCTGCGCCGAGTCAGTGAGTTATATGTGAGTTATATATAATATATATGTGAATAATACTGCGTGCAGCAGACGCATAGACCCGGCCCTGATAAATAAGTGCCGGTGCTAAGCACCGGAAAGCACCGGCACAAATTAAGCACTGTTGACGAGTACATCCTCCTTCAGGAGTTACAGTGAGGTGAGTAGCTATTTCAGCATTGGCAAAGGTTCCATCACAGCTCATTCAACTGGTGGTAAAATAGCTTCTATATCATTTAATGCAGAGTTTAGTCTGCAGAATAGTCTCAGGTTGGCTGATTGGACTTTTGACACTAATTTTCAAACTTCCTATTGCAAGCCAATTAAGTAACGCTTCTATGACAGTCAGTCTGCTTTAAACAAGCTTAATACGACTCACCAGTTTTGTCATACATTATATATTTTTCTGATGAGGTTGTTTCAGAAAGACCTGATTTTTATTTAAAACTCAGAGGCAAATATTATCTCACCTCACTAATCTTTCAGTTTGCACTATATGTTACCAATCCTGATTACTTTTCTTTATTTTAGCTTCAGCGCTTCCACATGAAGCACGGTGAGAAGTTAATGTGAGTTTCACAAGACACATTTGTTTTCCTGTTGGTGGCAATGATCATTCTCTTTAATTTACCTCTGTTTCATTATACTTAATGATTCTCAAGTAAGAAAAAAGACTATGGGCCTTGTGTTCGTAAAAAGCACTCAGTAAGAGTTGTCCCAATTTGCACACTGACTTTTGCTGAATACATTGATTTTTTGTGACCCAACATATGTTCAAGCATGTTGGTTGACAAAATTCAGATTTGTAGAAGGGTCGCATTTTGATCTACCTTATTAATATGCAAGAGGTAGTTCATAAATAGATACCCACTACAAATTGTTGCCATTACAGGGATAGTTGCATCCTGGGGTTACCAGACCACCATGTCTGTGATTGTTTTTAAATAAAGCAAACTTTTCTTTTTAAAAAAAATGGAGCCTGTTTTTTTCTAAAAGGAAAATGTGTTTAAGAAAAACAGAAAGGTTTCATTAACTTTTTTTTACAAGTAGACAGTGATCCCAGTGACCACTGCCTACTCTTAAAACATGTTTTTATAGCATTCACAAAGGGGAAGAGGTCCCTAAGGGACCCTTTCTTGTTTGTGACTGGGTTACCACCTCCTTTGAAGTGTTGGAAACCTATAAATGATTTGCGACTCCAATTGCAGTCGCACACCACTGGAACATACCATAAAAAATTGCAAATTGGGAGGGACACCCTAAACACGCCCCTTTTGATTTGTGTTTTGGTATGTAATTGCAAACCTATTATGTGATACGGTAACAAGTTACCAAATCAGAATTTGGGTTTTGAATATACCCAAAAGATATTTTGGTGTCAAAAAGGCTCTGATTTTGCACATCAGAGCCTTTACAATCGTCCAATAGTATTGAACATAAGGCCCTTTGCTACTTACTACCAAGGGGTCTCCAAAAGGCATTGGGCCACATGTATCAACATTTGTAATAGCAATTACCTAATTGCGATTTTCAGCCAATCGCAATTAGGTAATCGCTATTACAAATGTATGAAACTCCAAGAGATTCATATAGCGATTCGTAGGGGTAGCAAATAGACCTACCTGATTAATAATAATGAGGTAGGTCTCAATTTGCGACCCCCTAGGAATCGCTAAAATCACAGGGATGGTGGCCTGCTGGGGTAAGCAGACCACCATGTCCATGATTGCTTTTAATTAAAGCACTCTTTTTTTTTTCTTTTTAATGCAGCCTGTTTTCCTTAAAGGAAAACGGGTTGCCTTTAGAAAGAAAATGATTAGTTCACTTTTCATTTTTTAAGAGCAGGCAGTGATCCGTGGGACCACTGCCTGCCCTTAAAAAAAGTTTTTGCATACATTCACAAAGGGGAAGGGGTCCCTTGGGGACCACTTCCAGTTTGCGAATGGGTTCCCACCAACTTGAAGTTGGTGGTAAATGCGAATGTTTTCCGACCACATTCATAGTCACAAAACATTCATACATACCGCAGCGACTCGGTATTTGGAAGGGACGCCCTAAACACGCCCCTTCCAAATACTGAATCGCAAAACCATTTTGCGATTCGGTAACAGGTTACTGAATCGCAAAATAGGGTTTGATACATGTGAAAAGTATTTTTGTGGTTCGCAAACGGGCCTATTCTGAGAAATGGCCCATTTGCGAACGCAAAAATGCTTGATACATGTGGCCCATTGTCTGCTTATTAGTGGTTGCATCTTTTATTGGTGGGTCAATTCCCTTAGGGTTCTGAGAAGTGCACCTTTCTTTTTATTTAGGTATCGTTTTTAATAAGGCAAGTAAAAAAGCATAATACTTGCCTCTGTGGCTTTACTGAAATCAGGACTTTACAACAGTATTTTGTTAGAAATATCTGCATTAAACCCCAAAATCACTGGTTTCTGTACTTCTGTAAGAGGGAAGATTTTGGACAAATGACATGTCAACCGCAAAGCCTGTCAACCTTAATAAAATATGGGTTGTTTTTTGGGGAGTAAAGGAAATGACAATAATTTATAATATGAAAGAAAAGCTCTGGCTAATCCCTTTCATGCGAAAATGAACATTTCAGCTATTGTTAAAAATGCGAGCTTTCAGATCTGGAGACAACAATAAAAACATTGTTTTATCATAAAATTATTTTTGATTTAGTATGATATATTATGTACCGCTTCTTAAAGCTGTGATAGCAGAAGGCACCGTTACTCAACTCATTATTAACCATTTTATCATTCTAGGACTGATGAAAGGCTGACGATGAAATCTGTGACCTGCGCATTATACACACATTTCTGTGGTAAGCATTCAACTAACTGGGCAATTTTAGCAGCTTGTTCCTGATTTTCACATTTCGTTTGATACAATACAGTTTAACAAAGCAGACATTCGTTTGAGTGACAATTTCAAAACATTAAGGATACTTTTGGTGTGAAAAATATTTTTAATAAGCGATAAAAAAATAAGTCTCCCAGGCTGTTGGAACACAAAAGGATATTTTTTCTGAAAAACATAAAACTTTATAATAACTACAACTATGTGACTGCTGCGTCAGCCTCATAAATATATGTAATTTATGCAGCAGCCTGTTATCTGAAATCTGAGACTTTAAAAAGTGTCAACTTGCTTTGTAGCTCACGTGTCTGAGGTCTGATACAATAACTAACCTCTAGCCTACCCTTTCAACCCACCAACCATTTGCATGAACTCACCATCATGATCACATCTAACTCCTAATTTAATCTATCACAAAGCAACTGGAGAAAATGCATGGAATGGTTTCTTTGAGAGGATAAGGTTAATCCCAGTCACCAACAATAACCACCCGATTAACCACTAACTTTGGGTACCGGAATAGCTTGCTACCTGTCATAACGCACTTCAACGCCTCGTCAGGGATAGTGAGTGCAATATAAATGCAATAATAACACAATACAATACAGTATTGTGCGATATGTGTAGATGTCTATTTTCTCACACTGACCCTTCCAAGTAGACTGGGAATCTACTAGGAAGTTGGAAGATGAAAAAGTGAAGCTAGAGGTTGAAGTGAAGGAAAATTGAAGATAGGCCATCTTGATGCACAAATTATTAACATTTTCTCTGTGTACCTGTGTCCGTATGTGGAGGGGTAGGGATGTTGGGTTTTGGTCATTTGTTGCAAAGGTTAATGGCCCACACAAGGTTAATGGCCCACACAAGTTCCCCTACGTTTTTACGCTGTTGACAGCTGATGATGAAGTAAAATGCTGCACTGGCAGGCACAGTAGCAGCCGCACAGCTTTTCATCTGCAATGCAGGCAGGTCCACTGAAAATATGCAATTGTGTTGCTGAGGTATTTTACACATAATTATGGATAAACCATTTTTATTACATGATCCATCACCAACTGTATACTTTAACAGATTTCAACCCCAAAAAATTCTATATCAAACAGGTCACAAGCAGTAGTGGCTGGCAGGGAATAGTGGTGGAGGGGTGGGAGTGGCAGCGAGAGAGAAAATAAAAAAATAATTTTAAAAAATACCACTTGCCTTTTCGCCAGCCGCCGGCTCTCCTCTGTCTTGTTCAGCTTCCTTCTTCCTGCAGTCCCGGCAGCAGGAAGCACTGGCTTCCGGGCTCCCTTGAGCCAATCACAATGCTGCATTGCAGCATTGTGATTGGTCTAAGTGCCGTGGTTCGGCGCCCAGACGGGGACAGGGAGGCTTTGCAAGTTCCTCACCAGGCTGTGTAATGCAGCCTAGTGGTGAACATGCAAAGTATGCATGACTGTTTGGTCCGCCCAAGAGGGCCGGGCAAACAGTCATGTGCACTTAAGAGTGTCCAAACCACTCCTCCGCCTGTGCCATCAGCCCCGCCCCAACCCAGCCACGCAGCTAAAAAAAATCAAATGATAATAAGGACGTTATTATCATTTTATTTTTGCTACTCTTCTCTGAGAGCGGGGGGGGGGGGGCGACGCTCCCCTGTCTTAGCGAAGGAGCCGCCCCTGGACTCAAAAGTCACTGAAATATTACAACATGTCCTTCCTCCACAGTGACAGAACATTTGCAGAGGTTAACTTGTCACCTTTCATTCGGTGATTGCTGTGTTCAAGTGCTAAACGGGTGCTAATGAGGTGAAACTTTTACCCGTACAGTAGTAATATGTGTTACAATGACAAAAAAGAAAAACAATACTGCCACAATTTGGGCTGCCTTTTCTTGCCACTTAATTTAATCATATCTGCCACATAATTAGATCTTTCATTGTTGGTTATTTTCAGTGGCACTGAAAACAGGGCCACATTCACTCAGGATATTAGTTTTGATTAGATGAAGTACATTGGAAAACTGAGCTCGCTTTCTTTGCTGTCCAACTTCATGACAGCAACATTTTAGACACCGTAACAGCAGCATTGTGCCTGTATTTCGGTCATTTAATGTTTTTGTCACTGAATTGTTACTTCCATAGTTTCTCCATGAGAACGGTATCCTGTTAGGGCTTTATTATCCAATACCTACCTGCAGGGTCAGACTGTGACAGAAAATAGGCCGGGGCACCAAAATAAAAGTGGCTATATTAGTAAATTTGATATCTAAAAAAGTAGCCAATGTTTGAAAATTGGGGCATTTTTAAATTTGAAGAAACATGCTGCAAGGTATGGAAAACTATATAGATTTGAGCTTGCTGCAGGCAATGTTTGTTTGAAAATAAGGGTAATCAATGGTTAAAACTGGTCTAGAGGTCCACAAAACAGGCCCACAACCAGTCAGAAAACCATCCCACACTCTGACCTGACAGATGAGCCCATCAGGCACTGCCTGATTGCCATATATGCCAGTCCGACGCTGCTTGTTTGTGAGAACTCTCATTCTGCTGTGTTTTGTTGTCTGGCTGTGTTGCTCGCTCTACCGGCCAATGGACTGTAAATGGGGTAAGTGAGCTGTGACTCTTATTTGATTTACCTGATGGGAAATGGACCCATTGTGATCATGTTTCAACTTTCGCCTCATCAGCTAACCATCCCCTGCTTCACCTCCAAAACTGGTAAAGAAACAAGTACATAAATAAATAATAATAAGTTCATTACAATTACAAATTTACTTGTGATACCACAAATCAGCTCATTAGAAATGTGAATCAGTTCGTCAAAAAGCAAATTGAATTGTTCAACGGCATTTATTTATTCATGAAAAGGATTACATGAAAAATAAATGGATCTGTATTATGTGCGAGTCGTAAACCATAATTTAACTAAACAACAGTCCCAGATTCACAAAATTTCTAATCAGGAGACGCTGCTGGGATTTTTACCATAATTTTTTGGATTGTTTTAGAATTTAAAAGAAAATCAGTCTAGCGATGTTGTTTGTACTTCGGCCACCTGTTAACATGCCTGTCATCGGGTGGACCTTCTTGCCCTTCGACCCTTCTAATGACTTCTCGGTGTCCTTGCTGGTGTGTTTCGGGCACAGCCTATTCAGAAGAGCAGTTGTGAGTCTGCTCCAGCCTCAGTTCATGGAAACCTTTTAAAAGCCGCATTTTGTTTCAGTTCGCCCATCATTAAGTGCACACGTTCTGCTCTATTTCCACCTCTGCTAAAACGTCCCAGTGGCGATGGGATCACAAACAAACAAGAGAGGGCCCATATATTTTCAGGGAATGAAGGTAATGCGCATCATCAAAGTGCACGCTAAACCTGTTGCCAACATGTATTTATCTTTGTTTGGAACATAGTCCAATCAGGCTGTAGAAAAAAATTAGACCAAAATTGAGTTTACTCAAGTTTTAAGATTTCATTTCTCTTTTAATTCCAGCTAAATATTAGTTTGATCTTAATAATTTAATTGTAATGGCTATCATGTGTATTCAGTTCATCTCTAAAAAAATATGCAAAGCCACTTGTGTTTTGCTATTTTTTATCTAACAGCTTCTTTATCGTATTTACTTTTTTTATATTTCAAATCTCTTTTGTCTTTAACTTCCACCAACATCCACTGTCTGGTGAGAGCTTGGTGTGTGGATATTGATTTGATTTTATACAAACATAAGAGAGAAACAAAACAATAACGTAACTTTTTAACCACCCCTCCCCTACCTCAGCTGTTTATTGAATAAGAACTAGTCACTTGGGAAATACAAAAGTTGTGTTCTCTTCCCCAGAGTCTTTGGTAATCCCTTAAATTCTCTTGTGATGTTTTAGTAGACTTATCATCTTGGTTTTCTCAGCTTGAGTGAAGATATACCTTCTTATGCTCCCTCGCTTTGCTGACCAGACTTTCCAGGCCAAATAAGTTTCAACAAGTGAAAAAAATCCCTTTTTGACCTCTATAATGGACTCCTATAAATCTCACAATAACATGTGTTCAGGGTATTAATAGAAATATTCGCACAGACAAATTTTAGACACCCACAAGACAATGCTATATTGCTGATGTTGCATCATAAACCTATTGAACTGTTTTTCTCCTCAGGATCTACCATTCCTTGTGTTCTCTCACTTGAAGATCTTGACTGCCTCTCCAGACGGACATTGTGACATCTTCAGTGCAAATGAAACTCAATGAGAGGTTCACCCAGGTGTGTTGAGAATGTAATGTGTTCATTTAGGCTCTTCAGTTGTATTGCCCCTAATGTTTTCCAAGATACATTTGTTTAATACTCTAATGGTGCTATCTGATGTATGTTTGAGCATGACTGTATAGAGGGAAGCTGGTGGAACAAATGGTATCATATAGAACTTAAAATCAGCTGCACATGATTTGATAGTGGTATGCTCACTCTGCATTAACCTATTGAGCATCTATAAAAATTCCACAGGGGCAGTGTTAATCATGTTATGGTTTTTGCTCTAGGGGTGATAGAGAGGGCTGGACGTAAAACATTGCTATGAGGTGGGGCTGAGCAATTATTACCTGTGCATGATGCTTCTCCTGAGATCCTTATCCTAGAAGACTAAATATGAATAGTTGTACAGTGTTTAGGATATAGAAGTACTTATGTTATTACAGGTTGTAATACACCTAATCACAACATTCTTGTACAAGAATTTCATTCAGTGTTGAAGAACATTAAGTAAAGCTGTTTAGTCATTTTAACTTGTTATAAGTTGTAATGAACATATTTGCAAATTTCTCATTGGAAAATTTCATTCAGTTTGAAGGAGATTTAAATACTGCAGTTCTGTCAATTTAATTTCCTCTCGCATACATGCTCACAAGTGGTGTTGCCCAAAATCGCACAATGCTGCAAAATATTATATAATATGCTGTTTCATCTGACCCAAAATGGAGTGACCACCTTCCTCCTTGCCTTCAATTCCAGCTGCACTGTCCTTTCCAATTACCTCTGTGTTGCAAGTCCAGGCCTTGGTTCCTGCCAGCAGTCAACATGACTGTCCTGTCACCTGCATTACCTGCACAAAAGACCTCTAGGGGTAGGCCCCTCAAATCATAGCTTCCAATTATCAGGAGTAGTGGTGTGGTAGCTGATCTTAGAAGCTGGATGACAGGGCCACTGGGCCATAGGATGTATAGCAAACATCAGCCTTCTACCTATTTCATCCTGAAACTGGCCACATAACGTATTCCACTCAAAAACACCAGGCCTCCAAACCAGCATCAATTAACAGGTCCTCAACATACATCCACTGCATTCATACAGTTCTATCACTGGTTTTTTATATCTGAGGACTGGTCATTAATCTAGGAGTGGCAGCTCAGCAGGGACATATTTTTTTTTTTTTAATAATTCTTTATTTAGATAGAAGGGATATATTAAGAAACAGGGAACAGGCCCCTCTATGGTCCCTTGTGAATAGTGGCTGAAAACACTTCTCCATCTGCATAGGAATACTAGGATGTGGGAGGCACATCAGCTGGTTCCCCCTGAAAACATAGACTAAACACATATCCTGCAAATCATAGACATAAAAATGACTTCTTAAACATCTACCATAAAGCCATACATTCTACAAAAGCTGTGAGATTTTAAAATCCTAAATCCAATCAAGCTCACTTCTCAAGCATTGTTGGACTAGGTTCATTTACCATTCCAACGTGTGGCCTAGCATACGTATGGGCATATCCATGGTGTATGTGTACATGCATGAAGATATATTTGCTGAGATATTTTTGTATCATAAATATTTTAGCACTCTATGTTTTTTAGGTTTGTGGTTTTGCTATGTATGTTAACTACGTTTATTTTTCAACATCATATGCTTTAAGTATTTACACTGCATTAATTTATGCATGACCCATTTTCCTATTTAATGCAAACATATATTGTTAGTCTAAGCTTCAAAGGCTTTTGCCTGGTCTGCGACAGGGTCAAAATTACTTTGCTTAGTACCCATGAGATGCAATGATCCTGAATCACATTTTTTAAGAAGATTCAGGAGGTCTTTGAGACCCTGGCAGGCTGCCTGTCAAAACCAGTGGAGTCCCTATGTTCCCTTGGCAGTGGACTGCCTGCCATGATTAGAAGTACTGGCCTTTTCTGTCCACTTCCACCCACATAGGGCAGGGTGACCATCGCTGCGACTCAGCCAACAAGCAAGAGATGGGCTGTCAGATCAAGGGTTTCCACCGTCAGAGCCAGATGAGTCTCTGACATTAGATGCCCTTTGATTTTTCCATCTTTGAAAAGGGTAGTATAAGCGTGAGGATGGTGGACATGATATTCGCCATGTTTTGGCGAAAATTATTGTTATAATCTGTACTTGGTATGCCCCGCCACCCCTCCCTCCCCCTCCACTTGGTACATGCCTATCTGTAGTGAGATGAACATTCCACAGCTGACTCCAGCTGACTGGAACCTGTGATGGTGAAAGGAACGAATAAAGAAGACTCCTTACTTCACTACGCTTCGTATGCTTCTTCTTTGTAATACTGGCGACGAACAACCGTGTGGGGACGGTTCACCATCACCCCCAATACGTAATTCAGTGACAACTGATACATGCAATAATGATACAGAAATAGTGAGTACTTACCTTACATCAAGTTGTGCTGCAGCAGATGCTGACCGTATGTATACGGATTGCTGCTGGTAGTTTAAAGTCATTGTGCCTTGTGGACTCATCACCTTGGAGGGATACTTTCGCTGTCCTTTAGTGCCTATTACTGTGTGAGAGGGTGCCTGAGGTACGTGGATCAGAAGCTGTCGTGGGGACTCCTCACGTTTCAAGGAAGTGGTGTGCCGGGAATATATTGTCGCAAACTATTGACTAAATTTGCCTTTGCCGAGTGCCGCTGTGGAAAAAGAGAGCGCTATGCTGTAGGAAGCACTCCGAGGCAAAATTGAGGCGTACTGCTGTGGAATGTGGTATAGTCTGGGGACCGCCATCTAAGAAGTGCGGCTGCCCTTGCCGAGTGCTGATGGTGTAAGGATGGCGCACCGGTGTTGGAAGCACCCTTAGGCTAATTTTAAGTGAACTGCTGCGGAGGTGGATACCCGTTTCCAGTTGAGGTGTCATGGTATGGGAATTGTGATTGATTACACTCTGCCGCTGTCAGAGGGAGAGCGCACCGCCTTTGGGGAACACGCCTGAGGAAAAGTTGAGGAGTACTACTGCAAGGGGGTGTGAGCCAATCTTTCCCCTCCGATACCATTGTCGCGCCAGCATCGCAGTCTGAAAGGGCCGGTTTACGAAAAACAGTGAGCAGACGGCTTGAGTTGAAATTGCTGACGAGGGAACTAATCTCCCACGGGAACGCCGCCTCTTCACGAATCGGCAGGCTCCAGCGCTCCTACCTCCATTACACGCGGACTTCCGTCTTCCACCGCGTCAGTTTCTTGAGGCGGGGCAACGCTTGGACGGCCTTTGCAGGCGTTCCTTGTGGAGAAGGCGGATTAGCTTAATCCCTTGCCCCCCTCATTGTGTAGCATTGTCAATAACATTTTCCACACGCCTGTCTTCGCCTCTACGTGCTGACAGGCACAGCTTACAGTGAAATCCAATTGTGGTTCCTAGTTCCTGGCCCCATTACAGTGCTACTCTTTTCAACTTCACGCCTGCTTCCGTTGTTTCACGCTGACAGGCACAGCTTTGTGAGGAGCTCTTAGCTGCCTGCTTCACGCTGACGGGCACAGCTTTATGAGGAAAGTTTCCTTATTGTTTTTCTACAGAGATCGTCCTCTAGCACTACTCCCACCTTACGTTGGCGAGCACAGCCTCGCATACCATCATAGCGGTGGACCCAGTTTCTGCCGTGCTTAACCCTGTGTTTGTGTGTAGAACTTTTTTTTTTTTGTACCACATTGTACTCCCACTTATGTAGTACTGGCAAGGCATAGTTGAATATGGTCACTACTAACATGTCTCAACCACCACCTTTCCTCAATGAAGTGGGGGAGCCACTTTTACCGTGGAAACAATGGTTTGGACTGATGGAGTCGTACCTGCTTGCAATTGGTGGGGAGAGATTCTCGTCCCTGCGTAAACTACATACCCTACTTCATAACTTAGCGATCGAAGGGCGTAAAACTTACGATAACATTTCGGCATCAGCAGAAGGGGATGAAGATAGCGACGATGATGACAATGTGTACTTGGTCGCAGTTAATAGACTAGAAAAGCATTTTGGTAAAAACCATTAATGTTGTGTTAGAAAGACACAAGTTATTTTCTAGGGTACAGGGCAAGAATGAAAAAGTTAAAACTTATGTTGCGGCCTTGAAGGGTCTGGCAAACAGATGTGAGTTTGAAGCCTTACAAGATTCCCTCATTAGAGATCAGTTGGTCAGGTGCACAAACAACACTAAAATACAGGAGAGACTCTTAGTGGCCAACCCAGATCTTAAGCAAGCCATAGAGATAGCAGTTGGTATTGAGCACACTGCAGATTGCATGGTAGCAATGAAGGAAGATGGGGACAAACATGCAGAGGTTAATGCTATAAGTAAACAGGAAGTCAGCAAGGAGAGCAAGAGCAAGGTACCCAATGTTCTTCCCGCAGGCACGAAGCTTAAATGCTACAGGTGCGGGAGCCCCAGTCATTCGGCTAACTATGTAGGGTGCCAAGCCAGATAAGTCACATGTCGTAAATGTGGAAGAAGGGGTCACTTGGCCAGGGTCTGTAGAGATCAACGTTCCAAAGCCGTACTTTCCATTGAACAAGAACCTCCCCAAGAAACTAAACATGTGTTTCAAGTGCAAAGCTCTGATAGAACTACTGATTTCCCCTCTTGCACTATCACTTTGGAGAAGAGAGAGGTTACAGCCTTTGCTGACTCTTGCTCACCCTATACTTTGGTGGAAGCTGAGATGTTCACTAAACTGTTCCCCTCATGGCAACAAAACATGCAGCCCCCCGACATTCATCCAGGAGGTTATAATGGTGATCCCATACCCTTGATAGGTATGACTACCATGAACATAGGATTTAAAGGGAGGAGTACGGTTGGCAAAATCTACATCACGCAGAAGGGATCCAATTTGTTGGGGTGGAAACACCAAAGAGAACTTGGTATTAAACTAGACCCAAATAGTCCTGACCAAGTTCTCTTAGTGGATCCGTCAGTAGGGGGCACAGAGGTTTGTAATGACTTCCCCAAAGTCTTCACCGATAAGTTAGGGCTACTTAAAAACTACCAACACTCCATCAAACTTAAAACCAATGCTCGACCAGTGGCTCACAAAGTCAGGCCAATACCACACATGATGCAAACACCCCTAAAAGCTGAGATAGACAGACTTTTGTCACAAGGGGTTATTGAGCCCATAGAAAGCTCACGATGGTTGGCCCCCATCGTTCTTACCACCAAGGCGTCCAGCAAGGAGATCAGATTATGTGTTGACCTGAGGGATTTAAATGAGAACATCTGGGTGGACAGGCATGCCTTGCCCCGGATACATGAGGTTCTCACCCTAATCAAAGGTGCAAGTTGTTTCAGTGTGCTAGACCTCTCATCCGCCTACCACCAGGTAGAGCTGCACCCAGACTCCCGCCACTTAACCTCTTTCATAACTCCCCTTGGGGCGTTCCAGTACATTCGCATGCCCTTTGGTTTGGCTTCAGCAGCCGCTGCCTTCCAGATGATCATGCAACATGTACTTAAGGATCTCCCATGCACCCTATGCTTTCAGGACGATATTCTCATTTATGGGAAGGATTGGGAAGAGCACAATACCATTCTGAGGAGTGTGTTAGCCAAACTTGAGGTAGCAGGCTTGACTTTGAAGAAGGACAAGTGTCGAATAGGGGTGGGATCCGTAGAATACCTAGGTCACACCATTTCTCAAGATGGAATTAAGCCAAAGGTTGACCTGGTTGATGCCATTGAGAATACTGCGGCCCCAACGTGTGTTGAAGACCTAAAATCATTCTTGGGTTTATCTGAGTATTATGCAAAGTTTGTTCGTAACTATGCTAGTACTGTGGAGCCATTGAGAGCGTTACTCAAAGCGAGAACTCCTTTTGCATGGAACAAAGATTGTCAGGCAGCATTCATCACAGTGAAGCAGAGCATTGCTTCCGCCCCATCGTTGGGCAGATTTGATCCCACCAAAACCACCGTTCTATGCACTGACTCGAGTAATAAGGGTTTGGGTGCCAGTCTTACGCAGGTTGTCAACGGCAATGAGCAAGTGGTTGCTTTTGCTTCCCGCGCCCTTAAAGGAGCGGAAGCTAATTACTCTGTGGTGGTGAAAGATGCACTCGCTTGTGCCTTGTCCATTAAACACTTCCGTTTCTTTTTATGGGGTATTCCCTTCACTGTGAAGACTGATCACAAGCCTCTCATGTATGCATTCACCACAAAAGGGTCAGCGAAAACCACACCGAGGATCGCAAGATGGATCCTGGGACTGGAGGGGTACAATTTCACTGTCAAATACATGCCAGGTACAAAATAATGTGGTAGCTGATTTTCTATCTCGCTCACCGTCTGAGGGTGATGATTGTGCAACGTTGGTTGAATCTGATGAAGTGATACTTAAACTGACTAGCCTTAACAAAGAGGAATGGGACGAGTGTTTACATACAGATGAGGAAATGAAAGCACTTAAAAATCTCATAGTCAATGGTTGGCCTAGTGAGAAAAAGGAGGTCGCCTCACCATTGAGTAGCTACTGGGATGTGAAACTGGAGTTAAGCATCCAAGAGGGAACGGTTTGTAGCGGAGAAAAAATCGTTCCACCCGTAAAATTGAGACAAAAAATTGTGGACCTACCAATATTGGTCATTTAGGGCGTAGCCTTACAAAAAATAAGATCAGACTGGACTACTGGTGGCCGGGGATGGATGCTATGGCTGAGCATACAGTAAGGGACTGTCTAGAGTGTAGCCGCTCTGACAAAATATACCAAGCCCGGAAACCCCCCTCTGTCTCCAGTGGTGGTGCCAGATCGTCTGTGGTCCAAACTAGCCCTCGACATCATTGGTCCCCTCAACCTCAAAACCTTAAATGAACGTTTCATACTGGTTATGGTGGACTATCATACTCGCTGGGTGGTTTACAAGTGTGTGCACCAGATAAACACACAGGTACTCATCAGCTTTATGAGAGATGCATTCTTCAATGAAGGTATCCCAGACACCCTGGTAACTGATAATGGGGTACAATTTACATCGGAAAACATGACAGACTTCCTATCCGAAATGGGCATTACTCATCACAAAACGGCTCTATATTGTCCCCATGCCAACGGGTTGGTGAAACGTATGAACCGTTTAGTGAAAGAGTGTCTTCAGCGAGCAGAGATCTTAGGAGTCTCAGCAAAAGATGCCTTGCAAGATACATTTTGGGCCTATCGCTCAACCCCTAATTTAGTCACCGGGGTTTCTCCGTTTAGCTCCTTGAAGGGTAGAGTCCCCAAAACCAGACTCTCACCTCCTTGGAGAAGACAGAACACCTGTGTAATTAATCGTGACGAGATTAACAAAAGAGTAAGCGATCATCAATCCAGGTACAAAAACAGGTATGATGCAACAAAACATGTTAAATCTCGTACATTCAGGGAAGGTGATTGGGTTCGCATAGACCTTCCAAAACCTCATAGACTGGAAGCTACAAGATTCTCAGAACCCATAAAGGATAACTAAAGTGAGCAGAAATGTAGTTCAACTTGCCAATGGGCAAACTTGGAGCAGGGACAGAATTGTCCCCCGTAGGCAAGGAAGGGTTCCCAATAAGGATGCCCAAGGGGACAAGAGGGACAGTGTTGCTCCTAGGAGATCCCTAAGAACCAGGTCCACGCCTAAGTGGACAAAAGACTATTGTACTATGTAAGAGTTATACATGCTGTGTTCAATTGTTTTCCTGTATCCACTGTGTGTTCCTTTTCAGGATGTTCTCCACGCTTGGGTAATTCGCGGTCTTCCACTTTTTGCGATTTAAACGGTTACCGATTCGCATTCCCTGACTCTTCCCTTTCCCTTCCCTTCCCTTTCCTTTCCTATGTAAGGAGATGTGTTATAATCTGTACTTGGTATGCCCCGCCACCCCTCCCTCCCCACTTGGTACATGCCTATCTGTAGTGAGATGAACATTCCACAGCTGACTCCAGCTGACTGGAACCTGTGATGGTGAAAGGAACGAATAAAGAAGACTCCTTACTTCACTATGCTTCGTATGCTTCTTCTTTGTAATTATATATTTGCCAACCTTTAAATGACCCATTCAATATGTGTTCCTGCTTGCAAAACTCATGCCACATGTCCCTGAGAGGGGATCCACAGTAACACCAATGTTCATTCCCATCACTGCTAAAAATGGCTCCACACCATTAGTAACTACTTTCATCAAGGGAGGATGCATTTCCCTTTCCAGGTCATCGTTTGAATAGAAGAGGTTGCCATGTTTTTTTTATACAGGTTTAATGGTACAGGCCTTTTTACTGCACCCCTGGTATGGAGATTGCCTTTGAAGACTAGTTTGGACTTTCAAGAGCCTGTCTCCTCATTGTTCCCGAATATGTCATTCCTTCAACACTCACTCCCTCTCCCTGTACAGGACATTGTAGCTGAGGTTGTTGCATGTTTGGTTAAAGTTGAAAATGTTGTAATGGAGAAGGGATGAGAAGTAGGGGAACCAACATAATGCCACAAGAAAATAGGGAGAACGAGCTTTGCAAGTAAGAATTTCAAAATCAGAAATAAATATTGCTATTTCTGAAGAGTGGTTAATAAGCAATGTTCTCCTATCATTGCTCTAAGAAGAACACTTTCATATCTTAATAAGATCAAGTCTCGTGCCACAGAACAGGTTCAGCACCAGTGTAACAGAATTTTTCCTATTATTGTGTTATTGCGGTAGATGTATCACATGAACAATCCATCCAGGTTTTTACAATTGAAACACAAATTCAGTGGTTTCATTAGTTCTTTAATGAACAACACTGTGCATTTGGTCAGTGTATGCACTGCCCACTACAATGCTAAAGAGACAAATGCACCCACTCCAGAAACCTGTGTTTGACCTCATGGCCTCACCTATGAATCCTGGCATATTCACTCTGCCTTTCATCCTTCTGAGGTCGATATAAAACCATTGAGTTGGGTAACCATAAACACCTCTCATTCCATGCCAAGGTGCCCCAGGGGGTCAACGTCTGTTTATACATTTTAGAGCAAGGAGGATACATTTTAATGAGAACATTACTTTATTTCCATTTCATTTGTAGACCAATACCACATGTTTTGATTAGTTCATGAATCATAATGTATCCTACTATCCTACTATGACAACGTTTCACCCATATTTTAATTTCCAGGCATCCTGTGCTTTGCTGTGACATAGCTAGTTATAACTTCAGTAGAGTGCATACTAAAGGATTAGAGATGTGTGATGAAATATGATTGAGGCTTACCTACCCTTCACGCAGATCTGGTTTCAATGCCGATTTGTTCATTATATTCACAATTATTATAATGCACCTGATTTGTAGAAAGGTTGTTTATAATACAGCAGCATAGCATGCAAAATACAAACTATAATGTGTGCGCACTGATTTTAGCTTTTGGACGGGGGGTTCTCTTTCAACAACGTGCAGATTAGAGATTATAGAGGTTTTGTCTGACTCCTAACAGTTTCACTACATGAGCATAACTCTGCCCATATGAAAGCAAGGGGATTCCCATTCAGTGGTGGCTGGCACAATGAAGAGGTGGTAGGGGAGGGGTGCAGGGGATCATCAGGGGTAGTAATAATTAATTTGAAAAAACATGTACCTTAAGCTGCTGGCCGCATCGCTCCTCGGTTTTCTGCTGTGCTTCTTCCTGGTCCCAGAAGGCACTGGGGCAGCATCAGACTCCCTGTGCAATTCCTGCACTGCTCTTATTCTATGAAACCAGTGTGGGGATTGGCCTAAGTGGACTGAAAAGATGCTCTGCTCAGAACAGGGAGTCTGTGCTGTTTCTCCAGCCCGGCTGTTCAATACAGCCGGGTTGGAGAAACCTAAGTGCACATGTGTGTTTGGCTGGCCTGAGACGGCCGGCCAAACAAACATGCGCACTTAGAAGTGCACAAAGCACTCTTCCTCCCCCTCCCAAGCCCCGGCCCTGCCCCTACCTACACAAGCTGGCTCAGAGCCTGCAAATGAAAAATAAAATGATTATGGTATATCGTTTTATTTTTCACTTGCTGGCTCTGAGCCAGTGGGGCGACGCTCCTTCGCCATTGCGGAGGAGCTGCCCCTGTTTAAAATCCCATTATCAGTTGATGAAGTCAGCTTAGTCCGAGCTGATCAATTATATACCACGGAGGTATCTATTCATGGGCTGAAATAGACGCTGCAGATGCAGGAGGGCTATGCACATGATAGGTTATAAGAGAACTTCCAGTGCATTATGATCTGCATTAATTTATTGAAGTTTTGCTAACATACTATTCCCTCCATAGAGAATACACAGCACTAGGGGTTAATAAAGCTCAAAACAGACCGTGAAGAAGAATAAAACTAAATATTTAAAATAGCCAAGCTTTCAACCTTTTTTCTTTGAAGATGGACAGGTTCTTACAAGTACGGATGGAAAACGGGAGCTTATTTCAATGAATTGAGGCCAAATAGGCAAAGGGGCGACCACCACATCTAGCTTTATATATTCGCCAATGGTTAACCAAAGCCATATCCAATCCAAGTACCTGAGCTTTCTAGCTGGTTGATCAAAGCAGACCCAACTTCGAGGCTAATGGGGACCACTCCTACGCAATGCTCAGTGTGTGTATGGCAGAGTCATTCAAAAACGCATTTCCTCATCAGAAAGCAATGAAGAGTCTTCAGAAGGGGGACTGATGAGGTACTTGTAGGTAGGGTGACAACCGTCCGTACATTTCACAGACCATCCGTGATTTGGATCTCACGTCAGTTGTCTGTGATGATCCCTTTTACGGAAGCCGTTTGTCCGTAATTTGGGGCATTGTGCGGAGCAGTGCTGTTTCCCTGTGAGAAGCCTCAGTTCCCTGATGGGGCCGCCTCACACTCATCCTCTGAGCACAAGAGCAGCTCCACCCTGCCCATTGTCATTCTGTCTGCTGGCTGATTGTCACATACAGAATGACAAGGGGCCAGTTTGGGCTGTTAAAGCATGTGGTGGGTCTCATTCTGCCTGGGCAAAGACCGTGAGATTCATTCCGGACTGACGGCTGACGGTTGCAGATGTATTGAAGTGCCTTAACTCACAAATAAACAGGACCTTAACCCACGAATAAATTCTGTATCACAAGACTCCAACCGGCTGGTGGAAGTCAAGTGCTTTTCGGCTAAGACTCCAACCTGCTGGTGGAGATCGTCAACTGTTTGAGCGCCTTTTCTAACATTAAGAACCTTACCGGATGGTATCCCCCAAACTCACAGGACCCACATTAATTGATTCATTCGCTCCAACGGCTCGATACCATTTTTGGATCGCCGCTGCTCTTTGATCTTCCAATAGGATTACAGCTTCCAATCTTACCTCGGTGAATGAATTATCGTTTCTTTTGGCTGTCCATCTCATGCTTTTACAGTCCTGAGGAAGACCCGGTGTGACGCATATCATTCTGCGCTGTTTCCAGAGTCGAAACGTCGACATTATTACCACACGTCTATGCAGTTGTCTTGACCTTAATTCTGAATCACTATTGGGTCTTGCATTCATGTTAATAATCATTAGACAGGACAGAAAATCTTGAATTGAATCTGTCACTTGTGTATGTCTTGTATATAGTGCACCTTTGACTTCACCAGTCACCACATGTCACTCATTCACAACAGTCACTTTATATTGTTGCAATTGTTTTGCGTTTGTGACAGCCATATATATTTATACTTAATGCTTTTTTGAAAAAACAAAAAGAGTAAATCAACTCTGTTATTGATGATTTCCTTCTCTTGGTGTGTTCTTATTCGAAATTGATCTTCATTTATTGATATCAAATTGAGATACATCATTGCTTTCGTATTAAATACATGAACCATAGCAATTGTATTACCGAACAGAACCAACTGTTTTCTATACTACCAATACCCAGGTTCTGAGGGACACAGGCTCGCCCCATTAACTTTAATGCTGGGAATAGGGCAGGGCATTCTGTTTTAACAGTACATAAAGAAAAATGTTGCACCTCACCAGATGGAAGAAATGTACAGAATACAGTTCAAGAAAAGAAGCCAGCGAAAGAAGTTCAAAAGAAGGGGTTAGAGTTCTTTCACAGTCTTATCATTTTGGAACTGAAGCATTTTCAATATTGTATTTAATGAAGCCATAGTTGCTGCTTTTTTATTTTATGCAATTAACAGCCATTGACAACGCAAATTGTCCTGGCTTGTTGTAGATGTAATGTATTATAAATCTGGATGCAATAACATAAGTAGCAGAATACCAGTCGGGCAGCACACTATGCTAAGCACAGATTTTTAGCTTATGTGTTTTAAGCCACTCCCTTAATTACATCGGACACGCCCTTTGGAGAGACCCCCAAGTTTTTTCAACCCACTTAAAACCACCATGTCACAGTCGTCACACTTCCTGGCACTGTGCATCATGCTTGACTCATGACTTCCACGTTTTCAGATTGCCTATGTGCAGGAGCATAGTGAGTCCTCCCACCCTGCCTCTTGCTTTAGGAACTACAGCGAGGGTGGAGTTCTTCATGTGCCTCTTCTGTCTGCAACTCTGCAGACAAAGGCTCAGCTCATAGTTAATGTGAAAAGGTGGGTGAGAAAGTAAGTGAAGGAATGGGTGAATGGCTGGATAGATTAGTAAAAGGATGAATAGATGAGTGAAAGGGTGAATGGATGAGGGATTGGAAGGGTGGATGAGAGAGAGGCTAAATAGATGTATGGGTGGAAAGGTGGATGTATGGGTGGAATGGCTGATGTATGGGTAAAAGTGTGGCTGGATGGGTAAACGGGAGGATGGATGAGTGAAAGAATGGATGGATGAGTGAAAGGGTGGATGATGGGCGAGTGAATGGGTGGATGGATGAGTGAAATGATGGAAGGATTGATGAATTGATAAGTGAAAGGGTGAATGAATGGATGGGCGAGTGAAAGGGTGGATGTAAGGATGGATGCGTGAGTGAAAGGGAGGGTAGATGGGCAAAAAATGGATGGATGAGTAAAAGGATGGATGGATGAGTGAAAGGATGGCTAAGTGAAAGGGGGATGGAGAGAGAAAGGGAGGATGGATGGATGATTGACAGGATGATGGGCAAATGTGTGTATGGATGAGTGAAAAAAAGGATGTAAGGATGGGTGAGTGAAAGAATGTATAGATGAGTGAAAGGGTGGGTGAAGAGCTAGGAGAAAGGATGGATGGATGAGTGAAATGGTGGATGGATGGATGAGTGACTGGGTGAATGGATGGATGAGTAAGTGAAAGGATGGCTGGATGGGTGAAAGGGTAAATGGTAGGATGGATGAGTGGAGGTGTGGATGGATGAGTGAAAGGATGGATGGGGTGAAAGAGTGGATGGATGATGGATGGATGATGGAAAGGGTGGATGGATGAGTGAGTGAAATGATAGATGGAAGGATAGATGATGGATTGGTTTGGAAATGGTTTGGATATGTATGGCCACACAGATGGAAGGACAGAATGAATGGTGAAAGGCTGAATAATGGATGAAACAATGAATGGATGCTACACCCCCGGTTGACTCAATCCGCCATCCCAAACCGACACATGACGTCAGGCAGCAAGCATGGAACTCGGGCTTGAAATGCTCCTTCTGCCTGCCAAAAAGCAGAAACTAATTCCTTGTACGGCGCCGTAGTACCACAAGAGACGTTCTGCTGTTGTGCCACTAGGCAGCGCTGCTCCCATGCCACAGATAAGCAGCGCGGGTAGCCCTCCACCTGCCCATAGGCCATTAGAGATGCGTGAGGGCACGGCTCCGTGCAGCCGTTCTGCAGGGAAAGGCAGGCAAGAGAACATAACCTGCACTTGCAGACAACAGCACCAACATGATTCGAATCCCTTCCACCAGAAATTGTTTTCTTTTCAAATTTAGCACCCCTAAGAATATTGTGCCTGGGGCAACCACCCCTGTGGACCCGCCCACGCTATGCCACTGCATACCAGTATGGATGACATCTGACTCTTACACCTTGTAGACCTCATTGTCTTAAATGACTTTCCTATGCATTGACTTTCACATTTATGAGTCATCGTCTCTATATAATATGTGTGTGATGTAACGCACTCCGACACCCTGCCGTACATACTTCTGATGAGTAACACTATAAAAGAAATGAAATACACATGAGAGAGGGTCTATGTGAAGATGAGGGGCACCATTGGAGGGTGGTAGCAAGGCCGTACCCGGCATCAGGCGTTTCCCTGAGAGGCTGGAAAGGTTGGGGGGGTGGTTTTGTTACTGGGGGCTGGCACTGCAAAATTCCTTGCATATCCAGTGGTTTTCAGGCAACAATAAAAGTGTCACAATAACTCTGGTGACTAATGTACCTGCTGGAAAGAGATGGGATATTTATTAAGTGGCAGTTAAGAATCATCTAAGGTATCACAGAGGGTTAATATGCTTGCTACAAAGAATGTGTACCATGCATATCAAAGAACAGTATTTTACGTGCAGAGCAGAGTGGGTTACTGCTTTGTCACTGAGATTCTTTTGTTACTGTGCAGTTCATAAGTAATCTAACCCTGTGAGCTATGAACTGCCATCAAGGAGCTGCAAAAAGAACAATTGATGGACAGAATGCAGAACAATGTCATACATTCGCCCCAGTACAGCGATCTGGGGCTAAATCCATCCTTTTTTTGCTCCCCATGCCATTCCAGTTTGAACCAAGCTATATGCAAATCAGTCTTGACCCTGCGCCCAATGGGAAATGTCTAACACGTACTGCCAGGCCAAGTCCTCCCTGGACTGGAAACAAGCATCTTAGGACTGGTTTCGGGGTTTCACCTCTCACCAGACAGGATAGCTTGACTCCAGTGGCATGGAGAGCACGGGACCTACTTCTGGGCATGCAATTCCCACTCGGGGTGACAAATGCAAAAAGAACAATTGATGGACAGAATGCAAAACAATGTCATACATTCACCCCAGTACAGAGATCTGGGCCTATATCATGCATAGTACAGGCTATAAAGTTTTCTTCCCAGTTTTTCAAAATCAGCATATGGATTGCAATCTCATTAATGATCATGAGCATCAGGGGCTGCATTACATAAAGTGCCCCTGGGGTGGAACGGGCGTTTGTGCCCACTTTGCGTGTCCCCTGGGCACTTTGGTATTACAGACACCAATACCCACGCAACACCCATGGAGCGCCTGCCTAGTGCAGAGTAAGGCAACGCAGCAATTCGCTCTGAGTTGCTTTTCTCCAGATTTATGAAGTCACTCTGGGCCACGCAAAGTGGCCTTACATGGCATCATAAATCTAATTTTTCAGTTGCGCCGCGCATGTACCATGCTGCATGGTGCAAGCGTTACACAACTGGGATCATAAATAAGGCCTTCAGTATTGAGGCTTCAAACCTGAAATTCTTGAAGAGAACTGTGATTCTTGATTAGTTCCGCAGAGGCCTTTGCATCCCCGAGTGAAGGTCCATCTGCCCCATTTACAGACCAGACCCATGACTGCTAATCAGCGATTTCTTTGTTTGAAGTGTATTTGCTGGTTAGGAGGATGCACTTTTCAGAAACCTTAATGCCACGCAGGCCACCATGTTGTTACTGCTGAATCAATGTTTCCTTTTCTTTTTCATAACCAAACCTGAAAAAAAGGATTTTTGCCACTGTTACCCAGCAGCCCTGTTGCATCCTGGCTGGATCAATGGTTTCTGATGGTGGAACAAACTGAGACTTTGTTTTGCATTCTGCATGGTAGGTTTTGTGCAGATCTGAAAAGCAGGTCGTCAAAAAATGGGGTTGTGGAGATTAAAAAAGTGACATTTCGCATTTTGAATCCCAAGATTTTTTTATGGGCCAAATACACAAAAATTCTAAATTGATAATGGGCACTTTAGCTCTCCCAATCACAATTGTTTTTTTTCTTTATCTCATCAGCATGGATTGTGTGCCCACACTTATGCAAATGAGTTCCGTCCTTACCCTCTATTTACAAAGTATGAATCACACAAGAAAATAAGTATTGGACACATTCAGTACGTATTATTAATAATGATTGCCTATGACAATGCATTAATATTCTTTTATGTTTTATTCTATAGCTTCTTTTCGAGTTCTTGCATAGTAGTCATATTTTGTGGCAGTTTGCTCTTTGTGCTTTGCTTTTTTGTCTTAAATTGTGTTCTTTACATTTTTCTTGAGTTTGTTCTTTGCTAACAAGTGTTGAGCCCCAGTGTTGATGTCCGGGTGAGGAGAAGGTGGGACGCTGAGCCGAGGATGCCCAGGGGTCGCGTTGGGCCCAGACCTAGCACCTGTGGGCAGCGCACACCGTGCTCAGAGCAATCCCTGATCTGCGGCTGACCTACATCACCGAGGGCACCGCACAAGACTGGTGGGGGACTCCACTAACTGGCTCTAGTCACTGATATCGGCTGTTGGTGGAATCGGATGCCAGGGGCACGGGGTCAGTTCAGGCCCAGGCTCTTGGGCACGCAGCTTGATCTGCTGTCACTCACTGGGGAACACAGATTCTGGTTGCTAATGTTAGATCGGAGGAGGCGACCGGGTGGTGCTGCCTTTCCTCCCCCCTGGTAGTGAGCTCTTGGGTGTACGGGGGATTCCCATCGGTGCTGCCCGAAGAAAGATTTCTGGCTAGCATACACCTGACTGGAGGAGAGGGGCCAGCTGGCCACACTACACTGCACCGCATGTCAGACATAGTGTCTGGGCATCTGGCGCAACGATGGCCCCCTGCAGACGGGGGCGGCGTTGACATTTGGCAGCTCCTCCCTGTCGGTGAACCGAGTGGCTCGGGATTGCAGGCAGCAGGGGCAGGTGACGGTGGACAGCCTGTACTCCAAACAAGACACTGTACTCACATAGGCTACCTCCCTCAAACAAACAGGCACTTCCTTTGAGGGCTGCATAGACAAAATCACAGTCGACTTCACCCTGGAGGGCGCAGATCATCACAAGCTGACTTACAAGGTAAACGACATTGAGCAAGAACTGGCCAAAGTCCCCCGATTACCCTGAGCGCAGCATTGGAGGTGTAGCATCTAATGGCACATGTGAAGTCACTGGAAAGAACATCGGAGGATGTGGGGAGCCACTCCCAGTGTAACAATGTGAGGGTGTTCGGTCCGCCTGAGGGAGCAGAAGGGAATGATGCAGTGGCATATACTGAGACATGGTTGCATGATTTACTGCCAGCAGGTGCACTCTCCCCATTCTTTGTTGTGGAGCAGGCCCATCGAGTGCAGGCAAGCTGTCTGCTGCTGGGGATAGGCCCTAGACCCTTTCTCTTCCACCTCCTACAGGGATCGTGACACTGTGCTGAGGGAGGTACGCAAGCTGGAGGAGATGAAAGTGGATAACGCCACAGTTATTTTCTTACCTGACTACGCCACAGGGGAGCAGAGGCAGAGGGGCTCGTCCCTAGTGGTTAAGCGATGCCTCCAAGAGTTGGGTATCAAATACTCCCTCCTCTACTCGTAAAGGCTGCGAGTGATCTCAGATGTAGACACGCAGATCATTGACACCGCTGAACAAGTCTGGACCTGGCTGCAATCTACTGGTCAGCAGGTGCTGTGAACAGGGAGTGAAGGGTCTGCGCAACAAGCTGTCATTCATGGAGCCAGTCGTACTGGGAGACGTAGGAGGAGCAGGCATCCCCGCCACAACTACAAGCAATCCCCAATCTGCAGTAGGTTATACAAGAGAGGCAGAAGGCGCTGCATGCAGTGCAGACGATCCGCAATCTCACTCAGAGACAGGATCCCAACACTTCCACTGAACGCTCCCCCAGTGACGTGGGCTCCACTGCGATGTGGTCATCCAGTGCAGAGTCCGTGCAGCCCTTGGATGTGACTCCTCAGATGGCAGATAACCTAATTTAATGTTGACTGGTTGTGCGTCTCTCCTTCTTCCACGGTAACAGACAGCTCCGGAGAGTTTCTGGCTTTCTGTGGTTCTTGGTCTCCAGCTTCCTGTTGCTGAAGTTCCAGTCTACCGAGTTCAGCACTTAGAGGGGCTCAGGTCCAGCCATCACCCAAAAGGAATGGAGCAGTTGTTCAGGTGAGCGATGCATGTCAGGGGTGGTGGTGGTGGCCTCATTGGTGCTCCTAGCTGCAATGGCAGGAGGTCCATGGCATAATCGACCTTGCCAAGGATGAATTGTGGGAGTTCTTCTATTATCCGAGGGCCTCAACCTAGCGGCACTCTTGCAATGCTGTAACGTCACTTGTTTGACGTTCCAGTGGTGCAATGTGTCACGGCATGTTTACAATGCCACATAAAGCTACTTTACGTGGCTTTTCATGGCCTTGTAAATATGTGCCCCTTTCATGCATTAAACAGTGTGAAAGGGGTGTTCAATGGGTGTTATTGTGGGTGTTCCCACACGAAACCAATAGAATCTTAAGCATTCCCAGGTGTACAAGAAACTATAAAACTTCGGAATGCTACAGAATCCAACACCACCCCAAGGGTGGAGTTTGGGAGGCTCTACGAGGATAAATGTCTTCCTTTCTCCCCTTTTTCACTTTTTCTATGTGTGCAGCATTCTGCATCACATAGAGAAAGAGGAAATATCCTGGATTGATAGGTTTTGTGCAAGTAGGTTTCCCTTCCTGCACAACATCAATCAACTCCGCAACACAGTCACCCTAGCACCATGGCGCAAGGGTGCCTGTGTTGGCACATGGCAGCCATTGTGCGCCAACATAGGGGAAAAAGATAGGGGTCCTTATTAATGAGCACCTTGCGACAGTTTAACACCACCAGTGCGTCATTTTCTTTACGTACTTGCAGCGTGACTTTTGCACCACGTTGCACTGTATTTGCAAAGGGACGCATGTAGGCATATGTGTGACCTTGTAAAGCCCTGCGCCACATTATACCTGCATCAGGTATGATGTATGCAGGGTGGGCATTTACACACAACAAAGCCTCGTAGGAGTGGCGCAGTGAAATCTATCAGAATTCACTGCAACAATTCTAGGACGCCACCACGTCAAAACCTTATGCATGCCTCAAGGCAGGCATATGGGTGAGGCAGTGCCAGTGGGTGAGTTAGCAGCAACTTGTAAATACGGCGATAAAAAAAAGCCACCGTAACATCAAAGAAATTTACACTATGGCGGTGTTAAGTTCTTGTAAATTTGCCCCTAAGTATCAATAAAGGCCAGAATGAATTTACGATGGAACACATAGTAGCATAAATCCTACACTCAAAGATGTTATAACTCTCCTTTAAGAGGTCTCCATGTATCACAACATACCTCTACACACATTAGTTTAACATTTCCATTCAGGGTTCTTGCCTTTTCAATTTCAAAATGATTGCTGCAGCACCCCATGTACGGTGAAGTGATCTTACTTATGACAGATATAGTCAAGATGCAGTGAAAGCTTTGGCATCATGAATAATCCGTTGCAAAAGACCTACAACATGACACAAGCTCCCGGTTTTATGGTATTTATTTTTTTGCCATTTCCGTCTGTATTTATCCATATTTATTTTTTGCTAATTTTATCTGTATTTATCCATATTTATTTTGGGTTTTGTGGAAAAATTAAGCTGATATGTGTATATTTCCGCAGTTATTTAACCGATAACTATGCACTCATGCTTGAATGTCTGCCAGGTTTCAGTGCTGTGAACACACGCAAAAGATAAATCAGTGCACTTATATGAAAATATGCAAATTTCATTATCAACCTTGTGCATATCAACTGCTGTTAAAGCCTCTTTACTAAAATTCCTTTCTTTTTGAACCCCTTATCTATCAATCCACACATCTATTGGCCTAGCAACCATGGCAGGCAGTATTTAGAATCACTCAAAAAGCATCCCAATTTCCGTTTTTATCCACATTTAAAAATAAATACAGACAAGAAAATGAATGTTTTCTGTCTGTATTTATCTGTAAAAATCAGTAAAAACTGAAAACAGGGAGCCTTAAACATGACCAAACAGTTGTGTCGATAGCTGCCATTCTGTTAAATGGAAGTTAAGAGAGCTCATATACAAGCCTTGAAGGACAAACAGCATCCCTTAATTGAGATCTCTCATCGAACATGCATATCTCCAAAAACACACTGAACTAAAGTCATGTCTGTGTATTAAATTCCCACTTTTCAACTCAAGTGAATACCATACAGACTCACTGGATTCTTGGTTATGTTCATTCTAGGGCACAATATTAAAATGTATTGAGTTTTACATTTTCAGATATACAATGACATGGTAAGCTAGGTGGCTGAGTCCAATAGTGCCCCCCAAAATGTCGAAATAAAAGAATAGTCAATTTCTCAAGGGGTTTAGGGACAGCAGTGGTTCCTCCAGCAGTGGTTCCTCCATGTGGGCAGAGGAGGGTTGCCTGAGAGTGCAGCAAAGGTGAAAAGTAAAATGGTAATAAAATTTATTTACTAACATTTTCTTTTTCACTGCTCCAAGCCCAAGCAGTGTTTAAGGACAGGGCGGGCCATTGCTGCTGACTGGAAGCAGGGGAGGAGGAGTGGTGTTCACTCCAGTTTAAGTGGGCATGCCACTTTGGCTGGCTGTCTTGCGGCGGTCAGCCTGACATGCACACTTCTCCATCCTGAGCCGTCTTAGACAGATCTGGTGGAGAGCAGGCACAGGCCCCAGAGATTGAGGAAGCATCAAGGCAGCCCACCTTGCTACTTAACATTATCAGCAGCATGAGAACAGCATCTGGATTGGTAATGGGGAGTTGGCTGAGGCTCCAGGGCTTGCTCTCAAAATGCAGAAGAGAGCACCGAGGATGAGTACGTGTGGGTAAGTAAGCATTTTTTTACTTTATTATTACATTTTTTGACCCACTGACAAGCCCTGTAGGAAACTCGCATTGCCTTCAGTCTCAACTCCAGAGTTCTCAATCATGGCACATTATAAACAAAACACTGTTAATGAGCTGTGGATGAGAGCTTTGGCATTGAGCTTAAAGGCATTGTTGGTTTATCACAGTGCCTGTCACTGGGTTAAAATATTCACTTTTGCTCGCTGCCGCCCATATTAAATGTCACCTCCCACCACTGTTTATGGACCCACAATGGCATGAAAGGCCCAAAAAACCTGACTCATTGTCAGTGAATCCTCGAGCATGGCTTGTGAAATGATATTGGGCCTCCCACATGTTTTACAAGACCAGTACTTGGCCTGCAGACAATATGAGAGATCCAACGTGGATCCCTAAACCTGTGTGAGATAGCAAGCCTAAACTGGAATCTACTAACTTAAAACATAATTTTAAAAAAGAAGACAGAGACCAAACTGTGGTTGGCTATCCAAAGGGTGTGCCTGGCGTAGTTGCTTGTCCGAGGAGCGATAGGTGGAGGCTTTGGCCAAAAGCCAACATTCTGTGACCAAACCTTGCTACGCATGGCCTAAGGTTATTGGCAGTGGGGGGTTGGCTACCATGCATGGTCGGGAGCAGGTCCTGGCCACATCCTAGCCTTTCGAAACAGGTGTTGGCTGACCAGTTTGAATTGGGTGCAGGGACTGACTGTAGACCAATCTGTCAAAGTAACAATGCGTTCTTACCTTATGTCCACAAAGTCTGTGTTTCGCAGAGACGTATGGACCAAACTTCCCAGTACCCTACCTTATGGCCACTAGGAACACTAGTAGGGTTTAAGGAGGAGGGCCGGATGATGGACGCTTGGAAGATCCTTGTTGTCGACCAGCGAGGCAACAAGAATAATGTGTGACGTCTTTTACTTTCTGCAACTTTCCCTCCTCTTATTTATCTCCCCAATGGTTAATTACATGCCTATTCGAATTTCAAAGTATTCCTACCTGCGATTCAAGGGCATATAGGATAAGCGTCCTTGGAGCTTGTAACTGTAGTTTTAAACAATGGGACTTTGTATGAAGATGGCGTGGTTCTCATCACTAAACTTGTTGAACCGGGTGGAAGTACACTAAGATACAAAAATAGTGACATTGTCTTAATATATTACTCAGTTCTATAAATAAAACTTTCAGACTCGTACACAATCATAAACAATTATACAAATACTTACACCATCTAACTTCCCCGTTGATGACTCTTTACAAGCTTGAACTAAAAAAAACAAATTCTGTTTAAACACAAAAGCATTGTAATCACATGCATGTACGGATTGTCCAATTCTAATAGCAAACAAATTGTACGTTCTTTGGGTAGAGTTATCTTGTACCAAAAAGTTCCAAAAATTATGCAAATCGTCCAACAAGATTAAGATTGTCCCAAACTGTTTGATAAGCTACAACATCTTACTTGCGGTGAGCGCCTTTTCTTGCAATAAACTTAGCTTCTTCTTTTGTTTCTACAGGTTCCAGTGTCCATGACGACAATGCACTGCTCCGTTGATCAGGAAGTTGAAGAAGAAACACCGATCCACAAACAGGTAAGCGTCCCTTGAGATTGTTTGGCAACCGTCGAAGGTCCGGAAGGTTAAGCACCTTCTGGAAGTGCGTGTGGCATTAAATACTCATGCCACACCCAAGATGGCCGCCACGTATGGACGTAAGTGCCGCGTTACGTCATTCCGTGATTCCCCGCAATAATCACTGAGTGCAAGGCAAATGGAGTCTGCGCTCCGTAAGCTTGTTTCCATTCTATTCCCCGCAGCGAATACAGAGCGTGAGGCAAACGGATTCCGAGCCCAGCAAGCCCGCCCCCATTGCATTCTTCGTCCTCAACTTAGTCCATGTGCCATGAGGTGAAAAACATGTTCTTATCCTTAGTAGTTCACAGTGACTTTCTCACAATATGAATTCTGATCAGAAATATACATCGATTCCTCATACCATAAATGCCGTTACAGTAAATCATATAACACACACATTACTCGGTAGTGCTGGCTGCACGGGACAGGGGTGGGTTTTTTACTGGGTATTATGTGTCTTGGGTCCATAAAGGACCCTTGCAATACTAGAAGTGGACGGATGTCGCAGAGCCCGTAGTGGGATCATGACAGTACCCCCGCAAAATCCCCCCCAGTACTGTTGTAATTGGACGTGGTCTAGCAGGATACCATCTATGAAAAGCTTTAATAAATCTGGGTGCATTTTTTAGATGGGCTAAAGGTTCCCAGGACCGTTCTTCGGGTCCGTAACCTTTCCAATCAACTAGATAATATAGTTTACCACGTACGCGTTTAGCATCAAGCAATGTTCGTACTTCATATTCTGGCACACCTTCTATGTCAATTGGAGGTGTTGAAGATATTTTCCTAGTCATGGAATGGTATGGTTTTAGAAGTGATACATGGAACACTGAATGAATGCGATATCTAGTGGGTAGAGTTAATTTTACAGCTACCGGATTTATTATCTTTTGGATAGGAAATGGCAAAATAAAATGAGGAAGGAATTTTTTATTACCTTTGAGATGTATGTTTTGTGTGGACATCCATACTTTTTCACCTATTTTATAAGGTGGTTGTGGGGTGCGATGTGAATCAGCTAAACGTTTTTGATTCTCTTTAGCTTTCGCTAACTGAAATTGTGCTTGTTGTTGTACATAGTTTAATTGTTTCAAATAATCATGAATAGATGGGATCATTACATTTGGATGCATTTTTCCAGGAATAGTTTTTGGATGAAAACCTTGAGCACAGAAAAATGGAGATATACCGATGGAGGAATGTTCAGCATTATTATAAGAAAATTCCATAGCCCATAAAAGGTCTACCCATTCTTGATCACAATCGGCTAACATACAGCGTAAATATTGCTCAATGGGTTGATTGGTACGTTCTGTTAAACCATCAGTTTGGGGATTATAACTTGATGATGTGCGTAACTCCATGTCTAATGACTTACTCAAAGCTTGCCAAAAATGAGAAATAAATTGAGGGCCTCGATCGGAAATGACTATGGAAGGGATTCCATGCAATCGAATACAATTAAGAGTAAATATTTGAGCTAATTCCGATGCAGAAGGGAGTTTTTTCAAAGGTACAAAGTGGGCCATATGGGTGAAATGATCAACTATAGTCAGCATCGTGTTATAACCTGCTTTAGTTACTGAAAGTTCAACAATAAAATCAAGAAATACCATGTGCCAAGGTTGAAGAGGTATTGGTAATGGTCGAAAGAGGCCGCTAGGAGCTTGATGTGAGGGTTTATTTTGAATGCACACGGCACATGTTTCTACATATTTTTGAATGGCATTAAACATGGAGGGCCACCAGATATTATGTTTTACTAGCCGGTAAGTTTTGGTAATACCTGGATGTGCTGCTAATAGCGAATCATGATTTAATCTAATAGCAATAAGTTGTAATGCTAACGTTGGTACAAAGAGTTGCTCACTCATCCATAATAACTCATCTTTTCAAATAAGTGAAGGATACATATCTTGCCATTCTTTCAATGTCTTTGTTTTTAGTGTAGATTGTATCTCTTGTATTAGCTCCTTGTTATAGACACTTGCCTGGAAACTATGTGAAGGGAGAATTGACTGTGGTTTCTGTGGTTGATCAAAAATGGCCTCCATCACAATACGTCATAAAGCATCAGCTTTATTGTTTTCTTTCTCCAGGACGATAAGTAATGATGAAATTGTAATCGTTAAAAAAACAATGTCCCTCGGAGTTGTCGAGCCGACAAGGCTTTTACAGATCATAAACATTGGAGGTTACGGTGGTCAGTGTAAATTGTTATTGGATGCCTGGCCCCTAACAAGTAGTGTCGCCATTCTTCAAATACAGCTTTAATGGCTAGCAACTCTCTATCTGCTATTGCATAATTTATTTCAGCAGGAAATAATTTTCTGGAATAGTAAGCTATTGGGTGCATTTGTCCTGTGTCTTTGTCTCTTTGCGATACAATGCCACCTATGGCATCTTGGGAAGTATCTGCTTCAACAATAAAGGGACGGGAAGGATCAGGATGCATTAATATAGGTGGTGAAGTAAATTGTCATTTTAAATCCTGAAATGCCTGTTCAGCTTGTTCATCCCAATCAAATTTGATTCCTTTACGAAGTAATTTAGTAATAGGGGTTATGGTCTTAGAGACATTTTGGAAAAACCGCCTATAAAAATTTGCAAACCCCAAAAAGCTTTGAATTTGCTTGGTTGTGGAGGGACTGGGCCAATTGAGAACTGCTTCAATTTTCTTGGGGTCCATTTCAATACCTGTTGGACTAATTACATAACCTAAAAAGTCAACTTTGGATGTATGAAACATACTTTTTTCCAATTTGACATACAACGAATGCCTTAATAGCTGTTGAAGAATGGCTCATACTTGTTGTACAGGTTCAGAATGAGTCCTTGAATAAATTAGTATATCATCGATATACTCTACACGGCATATATCTAAAAATCCCTTAACACTTAATTTATAAAAAATTGAAATGCGGCTGGAGCGTTGCAGAGTCCGAAGGGCATGACTTGGTATTCAAAGAGACCACATTTCATACGAAATGCGGTCTTCCACTCATCGCCCTCACGGACTCGCACCAGATGATAAGCTCCTCGCAAATCAAGCTTAGTGTATATGGTAGCATCTTTTATTTGATCAAATAACGTGGGTATTAGGGGAAGTGGATATCGATTTTTTTATGGTGACATTATTTAGTGCATGATAATCGATGCACGGACGGAGCTCCCTCCCTTTTTGTGGTATGAAGAAGAGAGGTGATGATGCAGGGGATTTTGAATGTCTAATGAAACCATTTGCAAGATACTCGTCCAAATAGGTACTTAAATAACCATTCTCTTTTTCAGTAAGAGCGTATATACGACTGCACTGTAATGTAGCCCCTGGGACTAAATCAATCCGGCAATCATAGTCTCGATGAGGTGGTAAAGTGTTTGCTTTTTGTTTATCAAATACCTCCAACAAATCTGAATATTCATTGGGCACTCCTTCAAGAACTAATACACTCTTTGACTTTTCGGGAAATCATAACCTTGTACTGTATGTTCTGTCGAGTTCTTTTTGAGACAAGGATGACGACAATAATCAGAACAAAATGTTATCGTCTTTTTAATCCAATCAATATAGGGGTTATGTTGGACTAGCCATGGTATTCCCAAAATAAGGTGAAATTGAGGGGCGTCTATTACATCAAATTGTATGTATTCGCTATGATCATTGGTACAGTTCATAACAAGCTCTTCAGTATGATGTTGAATTAAACCAGAAGTTAACTCTCAACCATCTACTGCTCTTACGATTTCTGGTCTAGTCTTGGGTAAAACTTGTAACCCTAACTCTTGTAGAAATGTAGTGTCTATAAAATTACCTGTTGCAACTGAATCTATTAGCGCATTGACTGACCACAATTTTTTACTGTTTCTTTGTGATTGTAAAGTTACTTTAATACTGAGATAATGAAGGGCTAAATCAGGAGTGGTAGAGGCCAAACTAGATGATAAACCCGACAAACTGACCTCGTCTTCTGTTGAGTTCTTTAGTTTTCCGGCTGTTGAACTACAACCACATCTGAGGTTTTAGATTTATTCTTTACTGGTCGATTAGGACATTCTTTTACAAAGTGTCCTGTTTTACCACAGTATAAACACTGATTCGACCTTTTACGTTTGTCTTTTCTTGCTTAGTAAGCGGGCCTCTGATAGTCCCGATTTGCATTGGTTCTCCAAAATCTGCTTTGGTAATAGTATCAGACTTATTACTGCCTTTTTCTCTATACATGAATACCTTATGATCTGTTCTACCTTTTTCGCCTTTGCGTTCCGATAAACGATGATTCAATTTAACTACTAAATCTATAAATTCACTGCAGTTGTCTGTGGATCTAAGATTTGTGTTACCATATCTTTTAACTCGTCACGCAAACCTCTATAAAAGAGAGATACTCTTTTTTTCTTCTGGCCATTCTGCTTCAATTACTAACCTATTAAATGTGGAGATATAATGAAGCAAATCAGATGTTCCTTGTTTTAAATTCAGTATTTCATTATCTGCAATTTGCGCGAAAACATGTTTGGCAAATAATTTTTTCAATGTCTGTTTAAAATTTCTAAAATTGTATAAAATCGGATCGTCTTTTTCTATTGAGGGTACAGACCACAAGGCAGCATCCCCACCCAAATATGATAAAATGAAGGCAATTTTGGAAATGTCATCGGGAAAGGCAGTTGGTTTTGCCATAAAATGCAAATGACACTGATTTAAAAAGATAGTAAATTTATTGCTATCTCCATGAAAGCGTTCAGGAGGAGCTAATGGTATGGGAGTAGGAGTCACCACTTGTATCTGCGTAGGAGGATTAGTACTAGCCTCAGAGGCGTTAGACGTGTTGAGGAAACTAGAAGGTTTAAGGATTGGTTTAATTGGTGTGGGCAAACTCCATGTTTGACGTGTTTGTACAGTGGTTTGTAGAGCTGAGAGGTCTCGCCGTAAAGCTGCATTTTCAGACCGAATCTCAGCTAATATCGCAGCAATATCCTGAAGGGAGATCTGTTGAGCTTGGTCCATAATGTCTGGGCGAAACTATTGTCTTGGCTTAGCCTTCTGTCAAAGTAACAATGCGTTCTTACCTTGTGTTCGCAAAGTTTGTGTTTCGCAGATACCTTATGGACCAAACTTCCCAGTACCCTACCTTATGACCTGTGTTTGTATGAATACCACTAGGAACACTAGTAGGGTTCAAGGAGGAGGGCTGGATGAGGGACGCTTGAAGGATCCTTGTTGTCGTCCTGCGAGGCAACAAGAATAATTTGTGACGTCTTTTACTTTCTGCAACTTTCCCTCCTCTTATTTACCTCCCCAATGGTTAATTACATGCCTATTCGAATTTCAAAGTATCCCTACCTGCGATTCAAGGGCATATAGGATAAGCGTCCTTGGAGCTTGTAACTGTAGTTTTAAACGATGGGGCTTTGTATGAAGATGGCGTGGTTCTCATCATTAAACTTGTTGAACTGGGTGGAAGTACACTAAGATACAAAAATAGTCACACTGTCTTAATATATTACTCAGTTCTATAAATATCACTTTCGGATTCATTCACAATCATACACAACTATACAAATACTTACACCATCTAACTTCCCCGGTGATGACTCTTTACAAGCTTGAACTAAAAAAAACATTCTGTTTAAACACAAAAGCACTGTAATCACGAGCATGAACGGATTGTCCAATTCTAATAGCAAACGAATTGAACGTTCTTTGGGTAGAGTTATCTTGTACCAAAGAGTTCCAAAAATTATGCAAAATCGTCCAACAAGATTAAGATTGTCCCAAACTGTTTGATAAGCTAGAACATCTTACTTGCGGTGGGCGCCTTTTCTTGCAATAAACTTAGCTTCTTCTTTTGTTTCTACAGGTTCCAGTGTCCATGACTACAATGCACTGCTCCGTTGATCAGGAAGTCGAAGAAGAAACACTGATCCACAAACAGGTAAGCGTCCCTAGAGATTGTTTGGCAACCGTCGAAGGTCCGGAAGGCTCAGCACCTTCTGGAAGTAGGTGTGGCATTAAATACTCATGCCACACCCAAGATGGCCGCCACGTATGGACGTACGCGCCGCGTTATGTCATTCCGTGATTCCCCGCAATAATCACTGAGTGCGAGGCAAATGGAGTCCGAGCTCTGTAAGCTTGTTTCCATTCTATTCCCTGCAGCGAATACAGAGCGGGAGACAAACGGAGCCTGAGCCCAGCAAGCCCGCCCCCATTGCATTCTTCGTCCTCAACTTAGTTCGTGTGCCTTGAGGTGAAAAACATGTTCATATCCTTAGTAGTTCACAGTGACTTTCTCATAATATGAATTCTGATCAGAAATATACATTGATTCCTGATACCATAAATGTCGTTACAGTAAATCATATAACACACACATTACTCGGTAGTGCTGGCTGCATGGTACAGGGGTGGGTTTATTACTGGATATTATGTGCCTTGGGTCCATAAAGGACCCTTGCAATACTAGAAGTGGACGGATGTCGCAGAGCCCGTAGTGGGATCATGACACAATCACTGTTGCCAACCCCTGCTGGAGGGTGTACGTTCATAGATGTTAGATGTAGCATATGAACAAAAAAGAAAACCCAGATAATCACTGAAAAAAAGAATGTTAGATTGAAGTTATGGTTAGCTTTCGTTGGAAAATTATAATGTATGTTAAAAAAAACCTCAGAAATGCACTTTAAAAACTACAGTTAAATTAAAGTCATGGTTCCAAAACAAAACTTTAAAAAACATTGAAATTTACCAGTGATGATTAAACCTGCAATCCATAACTCGTCACAAACCACATTTTGCCAAGGACATTCAATGCTAATAACCTAAGCATATTTGTACCAATAAGTAACACATTTGATAATGTCACTATTTATTAATGAGACGAGTATGGATAAAGTATGATTTCTTTCTATGAGTTTGTGTTGTTATTTAGTGATAAGCTGTCAGGTGTTGTTACTTACTGATGTAAAGCTTGTGAGCTCTCAAGCATAGAACCTGATGTGTGAGTTGTGGTTTGCAGTTGATTGTGAGTTATGGTTCAAGGCCATGGACGTGTCACATTTGAAAATGAATCTGATGGTGTATGCAACTGAATTGGTTATTACTGTTTCCGAAATGTATTATAACTTACCTCTTCTAAAACAGCTGAGACATACAGACATTTTCTTTTAGATAAAGAGACCTATCTTAAACATACCTCGCTGAACTTGGAAATATGAAATAAATAGTTTGATGGCTGGAGCAGGCAAACATTCTTCAGCAGATATTACTTTTTAAAATAAAAGCAAGCTGATCAGTGTAATGATGGGCTATATGCACATGAAAGTGGATGGAGTTCTTGGGAACCCAATCATAGCTTCCATCTACACCCTATGGTGATGTCTCATAGCAGCAAACTGAGGTCCTGACTACTATGGAAGCAGGAGTTTGCTTGGAATTCTGAGCTGTATGATAATTATTGCGCTTCTTCTGTTGACCCCTGATAGATTTCGGCCGGTCAAACCTGTCAAAATTTATATTGGGGAAATATCTGAAAAAATGCAGACATGCAGAATCTGGTGCAAAAATACAGATTTTGCAAGTTATTCCTCATTTCAGTATCATTTCAGAATGTCAATCCTTACACTGTAATTACTTCGCCCCAGAGTAATGGTGTTTACTGGATGCGATGAACACCTCACCGACATTCGGCCCACTTATGATTAGGGCCTAAAACAATAATTCGTGATTAAGATACTTCCTGTATATAAAACAATATTAATTCAAGAAAAGAAGTATTTAACAAAAGAAAACATGATTTGTGCCTTACCTGCAGCTGAATATTTCTATTATGATTAACACTAAAGTCAGATTGTATTTTGTTCTGTTCGTTTTTTCAATAATGTTTAAAAAAGTGATGGCTTGGTAATGCGTGTGATGACTGTACAGGGCTAACTGTACAAATACACTGTAAACAAAGAGATATTCAGCTTTTGATAAAAAAGCGAATAGTTTTGATAGGCTGAATTTCAGCTGGGAGAGAATTACTGAGTTGTGTAGCACGAACTTGACCGCAGCTTGAGTGTTGATTCACCAAAATCGCCAGAGGGACCAGAAGCGACACCTTGCACCCACAGGCCACATAAGGCAGTAGAGGGATGACCCCTTGTCCCACCCTTAGCCCCTTGAGTCTCTCGCATCCTCTTTCCTGTTGAGAGGCTGGTGGTAGGGCAGAAAGGGAAAACTACAGACGGTAAACAGCTGGAAAGATACCAGTTTACTTTCTTTTCTTGACTCTGCCTTCATGGCCCCCTAAGTTCGAGAGTGCAATGAGAGTGCCTTTGGAAGTAAACTCCAAGCCAGTGGTAGCAGCTGCTTCCCTGGCTACCTCTAATTGCCATCTATTTCCACCCTTCTTAGAGCCCCCTTACATGGGGACGGGTAATAATGCTCAGCACTCATGAGCACCGTTTTACCGCTACCAGGCCATATTACAGCTCCATTACTAGGCTACTACAAGTTTTGACTTCTCGAATGGGGAATGACGTGTTGAAAACTGCGTTTTCCTCGCAGATTTAAACGTGTTTTGTCAAATTCCCTTGCCCAGACATATTTCCGCCTACTTTTTGCATTTCGGCAAAAATGGCAATTTTTGTATAAAACGGGATTACTGCTCCACCTCTGTAATCGGGCCCACAGACGTAAGACAAAAGTGAGCGTAAAAAGTGAACTTTCTTGCCGCACAGGTGGTGACGAGTATGAACTGGCATTGAAAATCACTATTTTATTGCTGAGCTGACAAGTAGCAATAAATGACAAGATACGCGCACCCCTCCAAAATATTTACACAAATAATCTTTCTACAGCAGCCTAGACCATGCATCACTGTGTCAGAAGCGTGATATAAGTGTGTAAAAAATTATGCAGGGGTCGGGCCACGTTCTGCAAGACACTTTTTTTCTTTCTGTTTTTTTACTTGAAGCTTTAAAGATGCATCATTTTTTGACAGCTCACAGGGGAGTTCATTAGACAGATTGAATTTCTGTGAGAAAATCCCTTTGCCTTGTCGGACAATGCATCCCTCGCTCTTTGTCATAATACCAGTTCTGTCTGTCATAACAATTCATCTTTCTAAAATGGCAGGTGACACCAAGGGAAACACTCGCACGAGCAGAGAGCCTACTGCGCTTGAAATATCTCCTGTCAGGGGGGCCCAGGGCGTCCTCCATGCTCGCGTCTATCATCTCTCTGCTCTGAATCCCATATCTGAGAGTCACATTAGAGGTTCGATTTCATAAACAACTCATGCAATCATCATCTCAGAGCTGGGATCCGCGGATTGATTATTTTGCCCTGTTATGCACTCCTGTCTGCGAATGACATTGATTTACAAAAAAAAAACAGCAAACAACTTTCCTAGGTTGAATAGAGAGACACTTGCCTGGCTGTAGTCTGCAGCCGAGGAAAACTATTCGCATTCCATGTGCATAGCAACATGGTGTGTTCCATGCACTTTTTATTCATTGTCTTCTTCCAGTTAGCAAACTAATACGATTTTCTTTAAATACATATTTTTTATTTTTTATGTATGTTCTCTGAAATCAAATGAACTGGATGTATGTACATATAATCGAATACTTGACCATGATGGTAGAATACAGACAAAACGATAAAAAAAATGGGGCAGGGCTGTATTCATAGGAAAACTATCGGAGGGGGGAGAAGGAGTTACTTTGAGCGGTTACTTTGAGCGATTTTGGGTTGTAGCAAAGAATTATTTAGGGCAGTAGTCTTTAAACTGAGGTCAGTGGATCTCCAATCTACAACGTCTACTCAGTGGGTCCATGACTGTTTAAAAAAGTAAATTTGCTAGCAGATTAAAGATGTATATATACATAAAAATGCAAAATGTCAATTAGCAAACTTAAAAAAGCGCCCTGTAAATGTGAGGGAATTTGAAATTGGAGGCTTAAAATGAAGGGGCCTGTTCCCAAACTGCACTTTGTACTATATTTAGTAGTACTACAGTAGTGCTACTCACGTACTACAAAATGCTATTCACTAACATACATACAGAAGTCTGTGCCTCCACCTCTCCTATGTGGAAATCTCCATCCCGAATGCAGAGATCTTAGCCTTTACGCCTACGTTTCAGCAGTAAATGTTAGAATGACAGGGGGGAGTTGGGAATGCTTACAAAAAATTGGAGGGGTTTAGGGAGAGGTAATGAGGGGTTAAGGGAGGGCTAATTAGAGGTTTAGGGAGCATGCACCCATTCACAAAAGACTAAGCCCATTACCCCCTCATTTCCGTCTTCCTCATTCCAGTTCTTTCTTGTGAGGCAACTCCGCCTCTGAAAGAGGATTGTCATGCCAGGGATCTCTGATCCCTACAACTTAAGGCGTTTTCCAATTCTTTTCCAATTCTATTGAGAAAGAATAAAAGCCCCCTCTGTCTTTTTGTACCATACTTAGTTTATGCTAATTGTAGCCTTTTGTTTATATTGTTTTCATTTTACCTTGTCTCTTTGTCGTGGGGCAGAGAGTGTCGGTGTACTGTTTTTCAGTGTGCTCCCATCCATCTGCTGGGCTGGACGGGGAGCTTCTCAGACACTGGAACTCAGGCTGTTGAAGAGCCACATTGGGTGTTTCAGAAACTGAAGCCGGCGGCTCTATGCGCTCATTCCTTTGGGAGGCAGCAATGTCTTGTGAGGCAGCAAGATCTCACGAGAGCAGGATCTTGTTGCTCTGCAACACTATAAAAACAGCCTTAGCAGGTTCAACCCTGCTGATTAATATGGAGGGCAGAAAGGCTAACAGCAAACAGCATCATGTTGAGCAGTCTCCAGCTGAGGAGGAGTAGGTGCTTCAAATTTCTCGATCAGAGCTGAAAGCTCTTAGTAAGGAGGCTGTGGATTCTGCATTGGAGTCTCCATCAAAAATACAGAAATTGGGCTGTATGGATGAGGGTATGGATGAGGATGCTGAAACTGAACCCAGAGGCAAATATGTTCAGGGTTCACAATTGAGAGACCTTAAGCACATCAGAGATGTCTTGGGCTTTGAGAAGAAACAACAACTGGAAGAGGGGTTTTATTCTCATTATAGCTTGGTGGATTGTGATGACCTGCCACTGCATGAAGTGATTAAGTCAATCTTGTGCCAGGAATGGAAGGATCCTAACAAATAAGTGATTCCTTGCTTTCTTACTAAGCGTTATGTGCTTCAAGATTTAGTTGAACTGTTTCCCCATGGACCCAAAGTAACAACTATTTTGGCCACAATGGATCCACATCAAGTCTATCGTTAGAGGACTTTACTTTGTCTGATGTGGTGGATAAAAAGGTTGAGGCCTCCTTTAAGAGGTCCTATGCTGTGGCTAATTGTTCCATAATGGCGAGTACTTATGCGGCCTACGCATCACAGGCTTTACTCAAAGACTTTTAGACCCTATATGACTCCCTTTAATATGATAAAAGTCATGCTCCAATTCTCACCAATATGGAGTTGCTAGCCCAATTTATTTTGGGTATTACGTTTGATGGCAGCCTCATCTTCATCTTTCATTATGAAAGTTCCATTCACCGGTAAGAAGCTGTTCGGGCTTGAGCTAGACCAGCTGGTGCAGAAAGCAGCTGAAGGGAAAAAGATATTGACGCCTTTTAAGCTTTCGGTTGGACGTAAATCTTTTGTCACAAAAAAACCGGCTCAACCTCTACCTGACAAGCATCCTTTTGGAGGCTGTGCCTGTGGTCGGGGGCCCATTTGCCAGTAAAAACCAACCAAACTTTCCAGCTGGTCAAGAACAGTCAAAAAAATTACTATCAAGAGGTTGGGGCATGCTTGGGTCATGTTCTCCATCAGTGGAAAAAAATGTATCGCGCACAAATGGGTCCTGCAGATCATGGAACATGGTTATCAGATTCCTTTTCAAGGTCCTCTTCCTGGGGACGATTCCTTTCTGCCCCATTACCAAATGATGAGTTAAAGATAAAGCCCATGCTTTAAGGGGCTCAAGCAATTTTGGACAAAGGAGCATTAATCCCTGTACCCTCATCTCAGGTGAGTAAAGGTTTTTATTCCCTGCTATTTTTGAATTTCAAGATGGATGGTCATCCTCGCCCAGTCCTCGACCTCAAGGTTCTGAACAAAGACCTGGTGGTAGAATATTTCAAGATGATTTCAGTCCAGTCAATTCTTTCTTTGTTGGCTCAAAATGACTATCTAGTTTTGTTGGATCTACAAGATGCTTACGTTCATGTCCCTATCCATCCAGAGAGTCAAAAATATCTTCGATTTTCTAGTGGAAGTCACATTTTTCCATTCCAGGTTTTGTCCTTAGGACTAGCAACTTTTCCAAGAGTCCTCACAAATATAGTTTCTCCTGGTGGTGGCCCATTTTCATTTGCAACATATTTCTATATTTCTGCACCTTGACGATTGGGTTTTATCTGCCCCTTCTCTCTAAAAGGCTCAGGAAGATGTCCAGCTGGTCATCAAGATACTACAAAGTTTGGGGTTTCTCAAAAACATCCCAAAGTCTAGGCTGAATCCAACTCAGTCCAAACTGTTCATTGGTATCCAGTTAAACACGATGCTGGGGTTGGCCCTTCTACCGGCTCAAAGAGTGACTGCTATTCAAGTTGCTGTTCTGTGTCAGCCCACCCTGTCGGCAGAAGCATGGCTGAAGGTCCAGTGTCTAATGCCTGTTTTTCCGTCAGTCATTCCGAGGGCAAGATTTAATCTCAAGGCCCTAGTGAACCATGAACTTCATCGTGGCCAAGATCTCAAACCTACGACCATCAGATCCTAGTCACTCCTCAGATGGAGAAGGAATTGATGTGGTGGTAGTCAGAGGGCACCTTGACAAAAGGCATGTTCAACTATCCCTCTCCAGGAAATATCACAACAGATGCCAGTATGTGGGGCTGGGGGGCAATGTTCCGGGATCAGGAACAGAAGGATCCCTGGTCGGCTTGGGAGGCAAGTTAGTCCTCGATTTGGAGGGAATTGGCTGTGTTGCGTGTGCTGAAGGTGTTCGACTCTCAGTTGAATAGGAATTAATGTAGTGGTTTGGACGGACAACCAGGTATCTCAGTGTTATCTGAACCATCAAGGTTGAACCAGGTGTGCGATAGTGAATACCATTGCATCTCACATTTGTGCATGGGCTGAGGCCCACACTCTTGCCTTTATAGCAGTGTATCTTCAGAGGTCTCTGAGCGTCCAATCCGACAATCTCAGTCAGAACATGCCCTTATCCATCATGTATCACATCTCTGTCAGGGAGTTCAATCTAGTGTGCGCAATTTTCGGCACTCCTTGGTTGGATCTATTTGCGTCGCCACACAAAGCAATGCTTCCTCTTTTCTGCTCAGAGACACTGTCTCCACATGTTTGGGCAATTGATGCTCTCTCAGTCCCATGGCCCAGGGGAATTCTGTACTCTTTACCTCCAATTCCAGAAGGTGCAGAAGAAGGTTCATGAGGAGAGGAAAACTATCATTCTCATAGCACCCTCTTGGCCTCGAAGGCCAGGGTTCTCACATTTCTTGACACTTTCCAAAGGGGACTATGTTCATCTATTGATCCATCCATCCCTTCTCCAGTTCCTGACTCTCCCAGATGTGCATCTCCATCATCTCCGGTTGATGGCCTGCAATGTGAAAGGTTAGAACTCGAAAATCTTGAATGTTCTCATGTAGTGGCTTTGGATATTCAAGCATCTCAAAAACCATCCACCGTAAAGTCCTATAAAAAAACAGCGGGGTCTTTCCAAAAATGGTGTCTTTCTAAAGGTTTGGATACCTTATTTCTAGATATTTTTGCAATTCTGGATTTTCTGAGGGGCGGGTTCTTGAAGGGGCTTGCACCATCTACTCTCTGCTCTCAATGGGATTTTTATGACTCATGCATCATGCGCACTGTGCGCCCCCCATGCCATCAGAAAGAACTCACCACCCGGCGATAAATCCATAGCTATGTACCGCCATTCCCTTCAGAATCACATGCCACCGAATTACTCAAAAATTCCACTCCCTTAGAACTAAGGTTAGTTCATTAAAAGGCCCCAGGAATCCCCTCAATCTTTATCCAAAGGTGGCTCAGTTTATTATAAGCCCCCAAGGACCCTCATGCTGTAAATATTCATAGGCCCCAAAGGATCCCAAAGACTCTTTCCCCACCACATCCCTCTTATTTTGCCTCCCTTTTGCCCCGTTCTTGAAAATAAAAGTGGGGCTCGAGATCTCGAATACTCGCAAGGTTTGGCGGTCATCTTGGGGTGCGGTCTATAAATACAGAGCACTAAACCCCAGACCTTGGTTGACTTTGTTCCTTAGCTGGGAGAAGGATCTCCTGCCCTTGGCTCTTGACTCACGACTTCAACGGCCCTGACACAGTATTGCGCCACATCTTCCCGGTTCCTTTCCTTTGAGGTACATCTTCCTGTAACTGGACCTGTATAAAAAAAAGAAAAACAAAGAAAAGAATTGAAACAACGAAATTTGGCTCCGCAAGGCACCCCAATAAAGGTCAGTGCACTGAAACAGGATAGAATGTGATCGCTAACATCCTATGCAACGAATAGGAGCACCTTGGATTTCCAAGAAAAGAGTAATATTTTAGGAGACTAAGAAGGCCTAAATATTTGGGGAGTAGAAAATACTCGAACATTGCTGGGGGGTGGTGTCAACAAACGTTGACTGTTGCAAGTGAAATCATGGTTGTCATGAGAGTAACTTGCCCATTATGTTTCTGTTTTTAAGGGGGTGCATGAAATTTGGGAACAACCAGATCTTTGAGAAAATGCAAACCCAACCCAGAGAAATTGAGTCAATCGAACAGACAATGAGAGTGCAGAGACTTCCTTACCTTCTCCTTCATTCTCCCTTCCTACCCCCTTTCCCTTAAAGGCTAATCACCCACACTCGCGTAGTCTTCGAGTGTTGAGAATTAGCTTGAAGGTGAGAGGGTGGTTTACCTTCATTCCAGTGGAATGGTACCTTGACAGGGCTAAGAATCAATGGACGTGTGGCACACTGGAGTATTCGGTGTCAACTTTGTCAGAACTGTGTTGATGGCTTGGGTGCTGGTGGGTATCTCCCTCTGACCCTGGGGAGTGAAATTGGACAAATGAACGTGGTGCCGTTAAATCAATAACGGTATCCCAACCAGCACTCCTTTGAGACGAATGTCTCTAGAAATCTTACACCCTTTTAATTGTAGGAATATATTCACAAGTCGTGAATCCTTCGAAAATAGTGTTTATTCCGTTTTTAACATCATCATTGTTGCATCACAATGGTTTCAGTAGCCTCTGTAGTATTCAACTATTCATCTTTAGATAAACATCCGTACATAGGTCAAATAAGGAATCCGTTTAGTTTTGGCATGCAATTCCCTATGCATTTCGGGACTGGGCCCTTCGTCAGGGGAAATGTCGAAATCTGAGAAAGCAAAGTATGAGCTATTAAAATCCAAGGAGGTCTAGCGGTCCGCGGCTAGATGCTAATAATTGGTGTGTAAATATCGTACTAGGGAAAGTGAGGGGAGTGTTCATGCTTCTATGATGAGGTGCGATAGACGCCGATGTGCTATCTTGAAAAACCCAAAGTGTGTGAGTTGTATAACAAAGAAAGACGATGCGCGTGATTAAATAATATGTCCAGTGTGAAAAACGACAAATGTCGGTGATAGGATCATATGCAATCTTAACGATGGTGTGTTAGTGATATACTCCGGAAAAGAAACGGTAACCATGGACGTACTGTGTTAGTGTGAGACAGTTCGTGGAGTCACCACAAACTGCAACATTATATCACAAGGTGATGACATGCTGGTAAAACCCGTAAACCCTGTCGGTAAGAACCCGGCGGTAATACCCGCGTATTATGAACAGTATAATCTCTTACCGTTTTCCGATGTTGTGAAAGGTCGTGCGTATCGCGTTTCTTTCAAGTTAGTAGTGTGAACAAACCAATGCTTATTCTTAATGGAACACGAGTGAAAGTTTACCGGAAATGAGGGTTATGATAAACATTGAAAAGGGGTTGTGATGCGCGTCTGTATAGGAGTCAGCCATCTTGTAGTGTGTGAATCATACACAGTTAGATAACTTCGTATGAAAAGAAACAAAACACTACATCCATATATCGCAAGATAAAACGAAATAAAACAGAGTAGAAAATGAACAATGTGACAAAATATACATATATGGTAGACAATGTTGTTCATAGGTTAGAAATCTATCCGTCATGGTAATAAATAGTGGAGAATAAACAATATATGAGTGCTGTATGCGTCAAAAGTGTAATATGTACAGAATCATGAAGATCTTAAATGACTGATAACAATAAATTATATGAAGCAACTATACTCCAAACGTTCATTGAGTCCCTTTGGGTGACATGAATCCAATGTTTTTATCCAGTACATTTCGCGTTGAGACAATTTTTTCTTGTTGTCAACACCCTCTTTCACAGGAACTGTCTCCAAAATCAAAAAGCGTAATTGACTAACGTTATGTCTGTGAGTGGAAAAATGAGCTGCTACAGGAGCTTTCATCACGTGGTTTCTGATTGTACTTTTGTGTTCCGTTAACCGTACTTTTATTTTGCGCTACAATTAGCCGGCACTTCTATGGGCAATTGCGCAGCTCCTAGCTACGCAAATCTGTTCATGTATCGTCTGGAACTGGATAACATTTTGAACAATCCCAGATGGCATAACAAGATTTTCAAATATTGGCGGTACATCGACGACATTTTCCTGATATGGAAGGGTCCACCTGATGAAATAAGAGAATTTATGGATTTTATAAATGCCATAGACGATCACATTCAATTTACCCACTCAATGAGCATGGAAAGCATTACATTCCTTGACGTCGTGGTCACACTCAAAGATAATAGGATTGAAACCGACGTTTTCACCAAAACTACTGACAGAAACAATTCCTTACATTTTAACAGCTGTCACCCAGCATCCCTAAAGAAACACTTGCCATACTCGCAACTACTCAGGATGAAACGGATTTCTTCTCAACCTGAATTATATACCATCAACCAAGAAAAATCTTAAACAGGTTTAAAGAAAGAAAATATCCTGACACTGTTCTGATGATAGCAACTGAGAGGGCAGCGACTAAAGATAGGATGGACTTATTGATTCCACATCATAGAGAAACCAACAGCAACAGACCAGTTTTTGTCTCAAAGTTCTCCACTAGAAGTCACCAAATGAAAAAGATTATCCTGAGCAACTGGTCTATGATTAAACACGAACCTGATTTCAAAGGAATTTTTAACAGCACACCACTGTTTGCCTATCAACGTTCGAGAAACATCAAAGATCTATTGGAAGGCACACCATTTCCTAAAGGAATCACATACAAAGGGACAATACCATGCTCGAATTGTGGACATTGTAATAACATTATTCGGGGCACCAACATAAGCCACCCCAATACAGGCATTAACATTAAATTGTTTACCAACGCTACATGTGATACAAAAACCTGATCTACTTATTGAAATGCCCGTGCGGGCTTCCTTACGTAGGAAAGACTGAGCGCAAAATAAAAGTACGGTTAACGGAACACAAAAGTACAATCAGAAACCACGTGATGAAAGCTCCTGTAGCAGCTCATTTTTCCACTCACAGACATAACGTTAGTCAATTACGCTTTTTGATTTTGGAGACAGTTCCTGTGAAAGAGGGTGTTGACAACAAGAAAAAATTGTCTCAACGCGAAATGTACTGGATAAAAAAATTGGATTCATGTCACCCAAAGGGACTCAATGAACGTTTGGAGTATAGTTGCTTCATATAATTTATTGTTATCAGTCATTTAAGATCTTCATGTTTCTGTACATATTACACTTTTGACGCATACAGCACTCATATATTGTTTATTCTCCACTATTTATTACCATGACGGATATTTTCTAACCTATGAACAACATTGTCTACCATATATGTATATTTTGTCACATTGTTCATTTTCTACTCTGTTTTATTTCGTTTTATCTTGCGATATATGGATGTAGTGTTTTGTTTCTTTTCATAAGAAGTTATCTAACTGTGTATGATTCACAGACTACAAGATGGCTGACTCCTATACAGACGCGCATCACAACCCCTTTTCAATATTTATCATAACCCTAATTTCCGGTAAACTTTCACTCGCGTTCCATTAAGAATAAGCATTGGTTTGTTCACACTACTAACTTGAAAGAAACGCGATACGCACGACCTTTCACAACATCGGAAAACGGTAAGAGATTATACTGTTCATAATACGCGGGTATTACCGCCGGGTTCTTACCGACAGGGTTTACGGGTTTTACCAGCATGTCATCACCTTGTGATATAATGTTGCAGTTTGTGGTGACTCCACGAACTGTCTCACACTAACACAGTACGGCCATGGTTACCGTTTCTTTTCTGGAGTATATCACTAACACACCATCGTTAAGATTGCATATGATCCTATCACCGACATTTGTCGTTTTTCACACTGGACATATTATTTAATCACGCGCATCGTCTTTCTTTGTTATACAACTCACACACTTTGGGTTTTTTCAAGATAGCACATCGGCGTCTATCGCACCTCATCATAGAAGCATGAACACTCCCCTCACTTTCCCTAGTACGATATTTACACACCAATTATTAGCATCTAGCCGCGGACCGCTAGACCTCCTTGGATTTTAATAGCTCATACTTTGCTTTCTCAGATTTCGACATTTCCCCTGACGAAGGGCCCAGTCCCGAAATGCATAGGGAATTGCATGCCAAAACTAAACGGATTCCTTATTTGAACTATGTACGGATGTTTATCTAAAGATGAATAGTTGAATACTACAGAGGCTACTGAAACCATTGTGATGCAACAATGATGATGTTAAAAACGGAATAAACACTATTTTCGAAGGATTCACGAGACTTGTGAATATATTCCTACAATTAAAAGGGTGTAAGATTTCTAGAGACATTCGTCTCAAAGGAGTGCTGGTTGGGATACGGTTATTGATTTAACGGCACCACGTTCACCTTGACAGGGCTGTCATAAGAGCTTTTAATGTTCAGGGGATTTTTCTAAGATTTCTCACTTGGTATCCAGACTACTTAAGAGTTTCAGGTTTAAGAGGACAGTTCTTTCTATTCCTGTGCCTTCTTGGGATCTATTGGTGGTACTGCAGAGTCTTCAGTTGGCTCCCTTTGAGTCTTTGGATACCTCTTACCTTTCATGGTTGTCTGCTAAGACTGCTTTTTTGCTGGTCATTACTTCTGCCAAATATTTGGCAAAACTAGGGGCACTCTTATTTTTTAAAAGTTCTTTTTATTGATGACAGTTTACACATTGCAATCATTATACAAACATAAGCGCTCAAGGGTGCATTTTTATCTATACACTTTGTCACTGACCATAGCTCATTCGTGCTCTTTGTCGATTCCATGTTCGGTCAACTTATACTTAAGCTACTCCGGATCTCGCGCCAGTCCCAACTGCGGGGGCTCAAAGAGTCCTCCCCTGAACTCATTCCATTTCTCCCAAATCTGTGACCACTTTTTAGGACACACTCTGGATTCATAAATTGTCTTTTCCGTCACCATGCACCAGTCCATGTCTCTTTTCCATACTGTAACTGTTGGTGTCTCCTGGGCTCCCCACAGTCTTGCAATGTTCCACTTGGCAATGATCATTCCCATTGCTACCCACATTCTCTCCTTACTGTTTAAGTCAGTTGGACCCCATATATTCAGGAGGCACATATTTATACTATATTCTATTTTGTTTCCCACCACTTCTTCCATGCACTTTGTCAGCTCAAACCAATAGCTTTGGATATGTGTGCATTCCCAGATTACATGCACAAAGGTGCCCTCTTGCCCGCATCATCTCATGCACCCTGAATCAGTCCTATAGCCTATCTTTACCAACGCCAGCCCGCAAGGTACCTTCTATGGAGTATTTTGAGCTGCACAAGTCTCAAACGGGAAGAGATGGCAATCTCCCTGGGGGAAGCGAGTGCCTCTAACCATTCTTCCTCCTCCATCTCTGCTACATCTTGTTCCCAGCTGGCTCAGAGCCGGAGGAGGGGGTCAGTCATGTTGTTAATTAGTTTCCTATAAGTTATCGAGATGGACTTTTCTGGCATGTATTCATCTAAGACCCTATCCTCCAGTGGAGAGGACTCCGGCAGCGTTTCCCCTTTTGTAATGACCGCTTGTAGTGCATGTTTGAACCGTAAGTATCTAAAGTACTCTGTATTTGCGAGGTCGTACTCCGTTTTTAACTGAGCGAAAGTCACCACCTCTCCCGACCTCCACAAATCCCCTACTTTAGAGATGCCAATCAAGTCCCATCAGTCAAAACCCTTGGTGTTTTTTAAGTTGCCTAGCATTTCTGCGTCCCAAAGTGGGGTAACATGCGTGACCTTTCCCTCCATCCCATGCTCTTCGTGGCTGTCCGCCATATTTGGACCGTGTGTATTGTGGGGCCTGTCAGCTTCAATTTGGTAGGTTTGGTGTAAAGTACTCTTGCGAAATCTCCCCCCGGTAGCAGCCACCTATCCATTTGGTATCCAGGGTCCCCTTGAGGCCTGTACAAACATTGGTTAATCGGAGCGAGCTGCGCTGCCCAGTAATGTCGTTTGATATCCGGGAGGCCAATTCCCCCATCATACCACCCCCTTGTTAGTTTCTGAATTGATATCCGGGGCTGTTTCCCTTCCCACAAGAGTTCTCTCTGGGCGATTTCTATGGCCTTGAAATATTCTGCCCCTACTGGACTTCAGGAGTTCTGCAGGGCATATAAGAAGCGCAGGGACAGTGGGAGTGATTTCCAGTGGGTGACATCGCTTCTAAGTCTTTGTAGTGGGGGCAAGAGGTTGCTCTTGTAGAACTTGGTCGAGTCCTTAGTGACATATATTCCCAGGTATTTTAATCCCTCTACTGCTTCATTAATAATTTCACCTCTGGTCAGAGAGGGGAGCTTGCCACTGAGGACATAGATGACTGATTTGGACCAATTTATACTGTAGCCTGAATAATTCCCGAAATTAGTAAAAATATGCAGTGCTCTGTTCAGTGAGGTTCTGGGAGACGCCATATATAACAAAATGTCATCCGCATTTAACGAAATACGGTCCTCCCGGTCCTTGGCCCACTTAAGTCCCCTCATGATGGGGTCTTTCCTTATCCACATCGCCAATGGCTCTAACATCAGGACAAAGAGCAGCGGGGAAAGAGGGCATCCCTGCCTGGTTCCCCTCCCGAGGGTAAATACTGGGGACTTCAGGTTGTTTACAACTATTTGAGCCAGTGGGTCCCTGTACAGGAGCTGGATCCAGCTCAAGAAATCGGGGCCAAATCCGAATTTCTTTAGGGCTGAGAACATATAGGGCCATTCAATCGTATCGAATGCCATGGCGGCATCGAGGGATACCACCACTGCGTCTTCACGTATTGTGTCTGCCCGCTCCATCACTCCATGTAGCCGTCGTAAATTAAGAGAAGTGTTTTTGGCTGGCATAAAGCCAGATTGGTCTGGGTGCACCAGTTTGGTTATGACCTGTAGTAAGTGGGTGGCCAGTATTTTTGCTAGGATCTTGGCTTCTGCGTTAAGCAACGATATTAGCCTATACGAGGAACATTTATTCTGAGGTTTCCCACTTTTGTGAATGACCACTATGGTGGCCAATCTCTGGTCTATCGGGAGTGTCCCCTTCTCTCGACTCTCTTGAAACATTTTTGTCAGATATGGCGCTGGCTTACTCGGAGCGAGTTTGTACAATTCAATAGGCAAGCCATTGGGGCCCATCGCCTTTCCCGCTTGCAGGTCTCTTAACGCTCTCTCTACCTCTGTGCTTGCCAGTTCGGTTTCTAAGTTCGTACGGTCTTCTTCCAAGAGTGTCGGTAGGGGCATGTCAGACAATGGAGAGTTCGCTTCCTCTTCCGTGGAGAACGTATGGGATTTGTAAATCTGGCTGTAGTAAGTCCCAAATTCATCCGCAATCTCTTGCGGTTCAGTAAGTCGCTTACCGGATTCGTCTATTAGCTCTACCACTAACCTATTGGCTTGCTCTCTGCAATCCAGCCAGGCCAGCAGTTTCCCGGCTTTGTCCCCAACTTCGTAGATTCTACTGAGCGTTGCCCTGTATTGTGCTTTAGCTGCGTCCGCTGCTAGGGCCGCATACTCTTTTGTCTTGATCTTTAAGGTGTGCCTGACCTCTTCTGTGTGTGTTTCTCGGAGCTGCCCTTCCAATTGCAGTATATCTGTTTCTAATCTGGCTAGTGCAGCATGCTTTTCTTTCCGGGTACCCGCAATCAGGGGGATAGCCTAGCCTCTCATAACTACATTAAATGCCTCCCACAGTGTCTGCGTGGAGTCCACTGGACTTCATTTTCACAAAAATAAAGCTCAGTTTCTTTTACGATTTTTTTCCCTAATCTGGGGGATCTTAAGATACCATGGAATTATAGGGGCTATCCTCCCCGCCCGCGGCTCTCCCACCTCTATCACAGCCCAGATGGGAGAGTGGTCTGATATGCCCCTTGCTAGGTGGTTCACCTCTTTGATCTGTTCTAGCTGGTCTGCTGGTGTTATAATATAGTCTATTCTAGACATCCTGCGGTGGGCCCCGGAGTAGAATGTATATTGTCTCTCCACGGGATGGAGCGCCCTCCAGGTGTCAACTAATTCCATTGCTCCCAGGAAATTATGGATCTGTGTGCGAGTAGACTGGCGTTCCTTTGAGGGCCAGCTATCTAGTCGGCCTGAGACAATTGAATTGAAATCACCCCCTACGAGGAGCCTTCCTTCTGGGAGGGCGAGCAGGAGTTTGCCCAGGTCCTAAAAAGCTAGGGCTTGGAGGCCAGTTGGTATGTTTACAGATACCAGGTTCAATGTACGGCCTTCCCACCTCCCCAAGGTCGCCACAAATCTACCCAGATTATCTGTCCATGTGTGATCAACCATCGTCTGAAAGTTTTTCTGTACCATAATGCCCACCCCCGGGATCCGTACCTGAATGCAGTGTGCGCCACCAACTTATAACCCCACCTGGTCATTGCTCCGCATGCATTCCCTATTAAGTGCGTCTCTTGGAGAAAAATCACATCCGGTGAATGGCGTTTTACATATTGCAATACAATGCCTCTCTTTAGCTTGTCGCCCAGCCCATTCACGTTTCAGGACAATAGCTTAATTCCCTGTTTTAGCATTGGTCCCATTTCTATTTGTGTTGGTACCCTGTCTCGTCGAGGGAGCCCTCGCAGGCCTCACACCGTTCTTGTTTAACTACGGTCGGTAGTCCAACACCCTCTAGCGCATGCTTCTCAGTGCAAAGTATTAGAAACTTACAAATCCCTTCCTTCAGTCTCATGTTAGTGTCATCGGAACTATATACAATTCTTAACAAATGCCCCCCTCCCTGTCTCTGTGTATTATGGGCTGAAAACTGTCCCGTTCCGTCAATGCAGTGACAAGGTTACTTGATGACAGGAGTTCCCACCCCCCAACAAACATTATCCCCTCCCTGCCTCCCTGCATGGCGGGTCTAAAACCTCCCTCCTCCCCAACTCTGCAGAGTACCTATCGCCCACCCCTGAAAATTGGTACGTGGCCCAACCCCGCACCCATTTACCATCTTTTAGTTGTGAACACTATTGCAATTATGAACCACTTGGAACCTGGTCTATCGTGCCGTTTTACTTTACTCGCAGTGTCTTCCAGGGAACAGTCTCACGCGGCTTTGCAGATCAATGTGTGCTTGACCTCTGTGGGAGATGAGTCCCGCCGTAGCTCGGAGGGGAGGCTCTAAAGTACAGTCCTCTGTGTCGGTAAAGGATACAGTGCAATTATTAATTGCTTCCATCCTCTAAAAGGCTGTCACCAGACGCAGCCCCCATACTCTGTTCTGCTCGGGACTGTCCCGTTGACTTATTTTGTTCTTTTTCTTCACAGTGCGCCACCCTTCAAGCCAGTCCCATGCTTCTTCTGGGCTGCCGAAGAATCACATTTTCCCTTCTGCCTCAACACGCAGTTTGGCAGGGAAGATCATTGCATATTTGATTTCTTTCTCTCTCAGGGCCTTTTTCACTTCGAGGAAGCTGCGTCGTTGACGCTGAACTTTGAGCCTGAAATCAGGAAAGAAATTTATTTTGCTGTTTTCGAAATCAACTGGTGGCGCTGTTCGAGCCGTCTGTAATATGGTGTCCCTGTCTCAGTAGTTAAATACTCGAGCTACTATGGGCCTAGGGGGTGCTCCGGGTTTTGGTGTACCTCCCAGGACCCTGTGTGCCCGCTCAATCGTGAAAAATGTTGACAAACGTTTGGGCTGCAGGTACTTCGTAACCAGATCTTCAACAAACAAGTCTGTTGCTTGCTCCTCGACTCGCTCCGACACTCCAAGGATTCTGACATTATTTCATCTTGACCTCCCTTTGTACTCATCAAGCTGCGTTTCCATCTTTTCGTTCCGGACCTGGAGGTCATTTATCTGTTTTTTGAGGGCTGACGTATCTTTGACTAGGGAACTGGTTGTTGATTCTACGTCTTTAGTTCTAGTGTTCCTGTTCCTTATGTCTGCCCTGATTAGAGAGACTTCGGCCAATTCTATTTTCCAACGATGTTCTTACCGTAGTGATTGCTGTCATTATGTCCTGTAGGGTCAGCTCTGATTGTCTGTCTGGCGCTTGCTTTTTTCCTGGTGTTTTGTCAGCCTCTTTCTCCTGCGTGCCAGTTCCTTTTTGCCAAGCATATTTTTCTAGTTTGGCTTGCATTGCTGATTTGCCACTTCTCCCTCCTACCATCCCGGATCTCGGTGGGCACTGAGTTCGTCTGGGCGGTGTTCCTCAGCCAGCTACTCTCCGCCGCCTGCCCGGGGCTATTTGCCCTCGTTGGCCTGTCGAGTTTTGCTGGTTTACTTTGGTGTATCCTTTATTGCTCTTTCTGTGCCCTTTTGACGCCCCTCAGTCTTGGATATAGTCAGTCTCACAATTTCTTTTTGTGCCTTTTCCCGATGTCCTACAGGCCTATATTTGGGAGTTCTAGACTCGCCTTAGCCACTCGTCGTCTCCCCTGTGCACTGCCAGGTGCCCGCCGCTGCCTCCCAATGTCTTTGGGCCCTCACAATTCACCAGAACATCAAATAGTATCATTCCTTGCTGTATGGGCTAATTCCTAAATTTCTGTGCTGCTGCGAGTTTTCACCGCCGAGTTTTTCCTTCTGAAGTAGAGGAAGTTCACTGTACACTAGATGTGATTCTTGCATTGCCTATCTACTTGTCTACAACACAGGATACCCGGGAATCCAAAAGTTTGTTTGTTTCCTATTGCTCAGCTAATCAGGGCTCCAAGTCTTCTCCCAGACCATAGGCAGAGGGTTTGCCAGGCGATCACTCGGGCGAATAAATTAGCTGGGGAAATTCCTCCTTCTCACATCTAAGGGTATTCTACTAGGGCGGTAGCAGCCCCATGGGCTGAAGTAGGCGAATCTTCCATTCATGAGATCTGTCGCGCTGCTACATGGTCATCCCAGCAGACTCATGTTAGGCTTTATCATCTAGATTTGCTTGATTCTGCTGGCTCTTTTGGGGCTACTGATTTGAAAACAGCAATAATGTAGTTGTTGTCTCATTAAAACTATTGCCATCCACAACAGTGCTGTTTTTGCTTGGTATATCCTCACAAGTAAGACTGGGAAGAGGAGGACGTAGATGAGAGGGAAAATGACCCTATTACCCACCGGTAATCTAAATTACCCCAATTCGGAGTCCTCCTCATCCCAGTCCACGTTACTCCCTCCCGTTTTTGCACCTCTGCAGTTTTCTGAGAAGTGATACATTACAGGAAGATGGACAGCGGGGTAGGAGATTTTATGCTTTCCCATTAGAAATGGAAAACAGCTTAAACTGTAGTGATCGGAGATACTCTGTGTGGTAATCCTCTGCCAGAGGTGGAGTCATCTCACAAGTGAGGACTGGAATGAGGAGGACTCCAAATCGGGGTAATGAAGATCACTGGTAAGTAATAGGGTCATTCCTATTCACAAACTGCATTTGTATGGTTAATAGAGCCAAAAGGAACCCAAACAGTTTGAAAGGTACTTCAGCACAGCCTTGAAGTAAGTCCAAGACCACACATGGCCACTCACAGGTAATGCAACACACTAATATTTAAATAAAGGGGGGAGGGAGTTAAAATAAAAACCCCTCTGAAATAATGTTAAAATAATGTACTTTATTTATACTTTTAAATATAGATATATATACACACACACATTTTATTTAATGTTTGAAAATAATATTTAACAAAAAATAGTTTAACGTTTATTTTTTAATAAATGTTTTCAAATTTAAACTTTCATTGAACCTTTTTTGAAAAACATACATTCAATTACAATTATTTCTTTACATACATTTTAGCAGTAGTTATACATATAAATAAATGTAAATATTTTGCTGCTGGTGGGATTTTATTTTTAAATCTTGAAACAAATAATGATACATTAATTAAATGTATCTAAAATAATTATTTTTAATACACTATTAAGATAATAGTCTGTAACAGTTTATTTAATTTGTTCTAGGTTGAATATCAATTATTTTACATTAATATTTCACATGAAAATATTGTACTAATTATTTTGAAGTGTAATAAATGTTTTGGGCCTCATTTATGAAAATTGTCGCATTTCTGCGTGAAAACAGCGATGCAACAGTTTTCACTGCGCCCTCGTTGCGACAGGATGGATGTGTCATATTTACTGTATAACGCATCATATCGCAAGGAATGACAGATATGTTAGTATTGTTGACGTATCTATCAGCGCAAAAGTGACGCATTCCTGGGGTTTTTCTGAAAACAGACGCAACTCCAGCAATGTTTCCATACACATGGGCCAAGTCCATTTGTAGTAACTTTAGACTGGAAATGGTGAATAGTCAAAAGTAGTAAAGTTACTAAAGTAAACACTTTACACTAGAAATGGTGAATAGTCAAAAGTAGTAAAGTTACTACAAAGTGTAAAAAAAAGTAAACATCAGAAAATTTACATATGTAAATTTACCTTTGTGAATATGTTGATTCATGGAAGCTGCGCAACTGCAGCAAAACAAATCTAAAAGGGAAGACTGGTGGCCTCAATTGAAGCTCTGGTGTGCACAGACTGCAGAGAGCATGCATTATGAGAAAAAAGACTAACCAATAAGCTAGAGCCTAGCACATTGCTTCATCGTTCAGAAATACAAGCACCTTTTGAAAAGCTCCAACCATTCCATTACAATTAAAATTTTGATACTTGCATGCTTTTTTTGCTTGGAATAAAATATTTCAAAGTTTTTGTACTTGTTTCATATACACTTGTTCTTCTATTTTGTGTATTGTTTTGATGTTCCAATCATGGAAATTGCTTAGGTCGGGGTCCGTGGCTTTGAGAAAGGATTCAGTGTAATCCACAGAAGCCTAAAGGTTGGGTACAGCTAATTAAGCATCGATCAGAAATATGTGCATTTATGGATTTTAAAAATTATATACCACAAATTAGTGATGTATTCTAAATCTTTATCACATAAACAATGTACAAGAATAGCTTTATAATTTCAGTTTTTGCTATCACCTTTTTGATTTCACACGAGTATTCCGAGACTACCAGTCTGATTTACACATTTTTGGGGGAGTTTTATACAGAGAACACTTGGCATCAGAGCACTTTACATGAGCAACACATTACATTACACAAGTTCAAATTTCTTTTTATTTTTTTTTGGACAGGGAGATGAAATGATTTGCCCATAATCACATGATATTGATCCAACGCCGGGACTTGACCCTCGTTCCCCAGTTCCAAAGTGAACAGCTCAGGCCGTTAGGCCACATTCCCTCCCCTGTTGACCAAAAAAGGGCCAACACTACTATAATAATGATTGTAAATCAGATGTGTCACTCCTGTTTCACTGAATACTGTTCAAGGGCATTTTGATGACATTGACATGTAATTGAACTGAGCCACAAGAGGAGCGAAGCTTCATGAACACAGAATTTCTACATCATGGAAGATCTTTGTGATAGAAACAGTGGTGGCTCCTCCGCTCTTGCTGAGGAGCGTCGCCCTACTGCTTTTGAGCAGTGTAAAGGAAAGGAAATATAAAATTATAACTTTGAGTTAATATCATTTTATGTTTCCTTTGCGGGCGGGCGGGCGTGTGGGCGGGGCTGCTCTGCTCAAGGAACAGGGCAGGGGAGGAGTGGTTTGCCCACTCCTAAGTGCGCAATGACTGTTTGGTCGGCCTACTCGGGCCGCCCCAAACCAGTCATGCGCACTTTCCCCATTCTCCATGCAGGCTGCATTACAGTCTGCATGGAGAGCAAGCCCAGGCCCCCATTTCCTGGTTGAGCGTCAAACCAGGACGCTCAAAACCAATCACAACGCTGCATTGCAGTGTTGTGATTTGGTTTGGGGAGCCTGGGTGCTTATCAATCGCAATGTTGCATTGCAGCATTGTGATTAGTCAGGGGAGCCTGACAGTTCTTCCTGGCTTCCTGTCCACGAGGAGAGCAGGAGCAAGGAGCAGAGACGCGGCAGCGGGACCCGGCGGCAAGGTAAGTGTGTTATTTTGTTTTTAGTTTTATGTTTTACTTGTGCAACTGCGCGCCCCCATGCCCCCCTCACTGCCCGCCCCCGCCCCACCACCCACGAGTCATGCTGGCTACCACTGGTTAGAAATAGGGTTTCTGGTTGGCAGAAGTACGCACCTTATCCAAGCAGGAACCACCACTCTAGTCAGGGTACGCTAGATACACACTAAAAGATAACCTATGCTGACCCTCTGTAGCTGGGCACAAGGCTGTCAGGCTTATGTAAAGAGGCAATGTGTAAAGTATGTGTGCAACAAACACACATACACACACACACACAAACACAGTAATGCAGTGAAAACACCAAAAAATACTCCACACGGGGTTAGAAAAATAGATAATAGTTTTATGAGTTAAACAAGATCAAAATGACAATAACCCAATAAGTAGAACCTGAGTTATGACTTTTTAAAGATTAAATCAAAATATAGTGCTTAGAGTCATAAAGCTCCAACAGGGGACATCTGGTCGCGCTATAATGGGGTAAATTCAAATGTTCAGGCTGACCGTGATAAAGCGCGAGTCGAATACAGTGACCAGCCTTGGCTCACTAAAAAACAGTCCCTTTAGAGGGCCTACGTCGACATTGAGGATGAGTTGCAAGGAGCAGAGAGGCGAAGAGTCATCATCTATCTGAAGGATTTATAGGTGAATCATTGTTGAGCCACGCACGAGGGGAAAACTTCAGTATCGAGCAGTACCAAAGGGGGGGCGATGCGTCATCGGCGAGCCGCATACTCGGGGAACCCTTATTGTCGATCAGCGCAGGAGCTAGCGATGCGTTGTCATTGGGTGCACTACGCCGGTTCCGATTGGCGCAACGGCAGTGATGTGTCGGTGTTGAGAGTTGCAGCATAGAAAGCCTCACTTCCAAGGGCCGAAGACTGGGTTGGCACCACTTGGCAGGGCAGGTACTCACAGATGGCAGAGTCCAAATGTTGTTGAAGGGTTGCAGGAAGTCTTTGCTATCCCTAAGACTTCAGAGCAGGGGCAAGCCAGCAAGCCTTTGGAGTCACTCTGGGTTCAAGTGAGATGGGTCCAGTCATTTTCCTCAGCAGGACAGAGGGCAGCTAGCGACAAGCAGAACATCAGAGCAGAAAAGCAGTTCTTTCAGAGCAGCAGTCTAGCAGAGTGGCAGTCCTTGTAACAGCACAGCCATCCTCCCTCCTGGCAAAGTTATTCACAGGTCCAGTAGTGTACTATTTTGGTAGGGTCAGAGACCCAGTACTTATATGAATACAAAGAGTATGCAGTTCCTAACTGAGAAGGGGGGGGGGGTGGGAATGGGCTTATGTGGTCATGAATTACAGGGGGAACGGGGGTATCTCCTGTTGGAATTTAGGGCCCTCACACACCCGGCTGGGTGTCATGCTTCATCATAGGGAGTGCTCCTCATCAGGTCGGCGCTGCAATACCTGACGGGCTTCCTATGAGGGGCTCTTTGGCGGAGATCTTTTATTCCAAATTGACGTTTGGTGCTGTGGGGGTGCAGGGGCCTAAGCAGTGTAGATGGAGTGTGTGAAGGTAAGTGACCCAAAGAAGGGTTAAAACAGGAAATGGAAGTATCAAAGAAAACAATTTTAATCAATAGGCCTTCCAACCTGGTTAAAAAGATGAAAGGCGCACTTCTGAGGTAATGTCTCAGATTGGCGCTATGTTATGTGGTCAACATGTTTCTCTCCTAGTGATCATGCGGCGATTCGGCAGGACCTAGTAAAATCAAATCTATCTACACAAGGGTGGTTGTCTGGTGATATCGCCCTGATAAACCAACCTAAACTATACTCTTAGTGTAGTACCTGGTAAGACATGACCAGCCTAGTAAAAATAAAAAACAAAGGTTAGACTAGGGAATACATTTCAACACAAAGCACACATGTCCCCTGTGTGACATGCTCACTACACACAGTGGTGATGACTAAAAACTAGGTGAGAGCCATGTGGGTAACTCTCACAGGAATCAAATAGTAGTGACTTTAGGCACAATTGTGTGAGGTGCGACACCTCACCATGGTAGCAGAAAGAAATGAGAAACTCGTCCTAATCGGGTCTGTGTACTACAGCATCAGTACCCGGCAGGTAAGACACATGGAAATTCTGTAGTCTTAGCCTAAGAAATTGGCCAAAGGGCAAATTCTCCTTAAGTGCTCTCGGGTGATGGCTACTAAACAACAAAAGACTATTGCAGTCAGTGGGTTTTCGGTAGACGGTTGTACTCAGGTGGCCGTCTTCAAGTTTGATTGTGAGATCCAGGAAGGGGATCTTGATGTGGGATATGGAGCTGGAGAATCTTAGATAGGGATTCAAGGTGTTTATCCACTTGCAAAATTCCTCACAGGTCATTATATCTCCTTTCCAAAAGATGAGAATATCATCGATAAATCTCTTCCAAAGACTCTGCTCCTTTGGGATCTTTGAAATGGCCACTGCACAGTACCAAAGAGGCTTTACCACTATCAGCAGTCTAGCGCTGATCCACTGCTCGTAGAGATCTTCCCGCACACCCACGCCGATTCAAGGGCACTATTTAAGGTGCTTCAGCAGCAGGCTTTTTACCTCAAGGTTCCCGACAGCAGTGGGTAGGTCCGCGGGCGTGTTGCTTGCAAACAAACGTGAGTACTTTCTGTCCGTTTTATACAGAGATTGCCGCATACTTGGCCACCATTTCAACATCAGCAAGCACTCTTTTCTACTAACTGCACCACTCGGCCATTTGCGCAGCCGCTTGAACTTGGCCACCTCCTTTCACCTTTTGAGCAGTTAACAGTAAAAATGCTACACTTTCACATCATGTCGCTGTGATTAAATGAATACCAAGACTGCAAGCGATATCACAAAGCTGGTTTCCGTGAACCTAACATTAGTCGGCAAACACCGCACTACGACTTGCAGATGAGTTAACGTTCCTGTTTGCCCTTAGTCTCTTATTATCGTTTCATCAAGCAGTGCTCGATGATAGCTATTTGTCGCAATACTGTGCCACGCCACAGCTCTAAATAATGATTGCCTTTTCTGATACTACAAGGCCGGTTTGAAAATGAACGACATTTATAGTATGCCTCCATTCGCTGCTACACCACTTTAAAACTCAGTCCTTGGCAATTGCTATACGCTCCGCCCTTTCAGGTACCTGCAATTCACCATATAAATTTAGAATGTGTTTGGCGATGCAGAAAAATCTTCTCTGCCCTGGCTTTTGCTACACGCTCCGCCTTTTTAATCACTTGTAAGTTACCATAGAACTCAGCTACGTGGTTTGCCTCTTATATATTTTCTTTCCTCCCAAACCCGCCTAGGACACTGGGAATTTCCATGTGTCTTACCTGCCGGGTACTGATGCTGTAGTACACAGACCCGATTAGGGTGAGTTTCTCATTTCCTTCTGCTACCATGGTGGGGTGCCTCACCTCACACAATTCTGCCTAAAGTCACTACTATTTGATTCCTGTGAGAGTTACCCACATGGCTCTCACCTTGTTTTTAGTCATCACCACTGTGTGTAGTGAGCATGTCACACAGGGGACACATGTGCTTTGTGTTGAAAGGTATTCCCTAGTCTAGCCTTTGTTTTTTATTTTTACTAGGCTGGTCATGTCTTACCAGGTACTACACTAAGAGTATTGTTTAGGTTGGTTTATCAGGGCGATATCACCAGACAACTACCTGTAAAGATGGTACAATCCAAATTAAGTTAATCCAGAGATATTTATTAAGGAAGATCCAATACACCTCAGCCTGCCAACTCAGCTGTAATTCATCCAACTGCTTTCTCTTGAATAAAGCATTCTCAAGAAGCAGTCTTCAGAACACCACTATGTCATTTGGAATAATGAGTTCAACATTCCACATTGATACTTACAATGGCTTAAAGTAGATATTACACATCTTCCTCCTTATAACAAAACAAAAGAACATTAAAAAAAAACGACCTGAATGAAATCGCAAACTAAATCACAATAGAAGTAACACATTTTATTTTTTAAACATAGTCATAAAGTTAGACGGTGGAGGAGTGTTCTATCGATCACGTGACGGGAACATGGCAGCCGGTTAGTCCGGCCGTGAGCTCTCTCCGTAAGCCTCCGGATTCTGTTTAAAAAATAGTCGTCTTTCTGAATACCCTGAGTCGAGAAACTATATGGGATTTTTCGGTTTAAACGCCCAAGCTATGTACGGTTATTCCTAACCTCCGTCTCTAGTTTCTGAGGCCCTATATCTTTGGCGAGCAGGCGGTGCGGGCTGTAATCACTAAGCCGCGGGTGAGAGAGAGGCACCTCAGCTGTGACAAAGGCGGCTGTGGTGGTCGCCACCGTTTTTTTTTTTTTTTTTTTTTTTGCCGTCTTTGATGTTCTTGCTGTGCTGTGAGGAGTAACTTTGCGAGCTGACTTCTATTGTGGCTTGGCACACAGAGATTTGGTGGATCGGCAGGGGTGAGTGACAACTGATTAACGTTTGGATTTAAGCCTGAGTATTTTCCGACCTTCTCTGACTGTTTTGCTTAGAGGTCCGGTTGAAGAACAAGAAATGGTGTGGAAGACTCCAGTGTTGATTTTGTGATTTTGTGAGGCAGACTGGCTGTGGGAGGTGCTGGGCCGCCCCCTTGTGGCTCCGGGGGCCAACAGTACCAAATTGCTCATAATATAGCTACCAAGAGGCGGGCAGCTGCTCGTATTTCTTTACGGGGTATTTCGGGAAGAATTTGTTGTACTTACCTCTTTCAAGAGACTCCGCCCACCTCTTTATTGAAAGGAGCTGATATAATACCATTACTTGTGGCCCCTCTTGAAACTGCGTGGGGAAGGCATCTCATTAAGACTACTAATTCACCTCAGTCAGTAGTCACTATTGCCTCTTCTATACACCCTCACATGAGCCCCAGACACTTGAAAGGAGTGTCCACGGATGATCCGCCTTCGAAACAGCATACCCCCCGGAAGAGGGGAATAGGCAGAGGCAAAAGTAAACAAGTGAGGTTGGGTGATGGTTATAGATCGGCTGATATTCCTAGCATAGTAGCTGCAAACCTCGAAACTATAACTGAGTCCATTGAGCCTACTACTACTGCTGAATGTATAGCTGAGCCTACGGTTTTATCAGAGCAAAGTACTAGATTTGGTGCTGCCCTAGAAGGAGAGGGAGGAGAGCCTCCCAGTCGATATACATTAAGAAATAAAAATGTTGAGTCTGGAATATTGCCTGATCCAAAGACTGGAAGAGCAGTCTTTAAAAGACCGAGTGAGAAGACAGGGAGTAAGACAAGGAGTAAGTCTTTTCTCGTTTCTGAGCTCTCTTGTTCCGCCTCCGCATCTCCACTTCCATCTATACGGCGGCGGAAAGAAACCACTCAAGTGAAAATAACCCCTTCTCTCAGATCTTTCTTCAAGGTGTTGCCGCTAGATCAACAAACTCGTAGGGCAAATACACCTCAGCTAGAAAGGCAGTCATTACCCCAAGTCATCGAGAAAATTGTGGTTCCTAGAATGGCTTACTTGGGAGAAGGAGTAGTGGAAAGTACCGGGACTGTACAGGAAACTGACGTGAATTTTCCAACGTCAAATAGGTTCCAAGTATTAAGTTTGGAGCATGAAGAGCAGATTAACGCTCTCGAGGCTGTCCCCCAGACTTCTAGACAGTTATTTTCTGAGGTTAGATTGGAGAATCCTTCTGAACCACAAAATGTTAACTTTTCAGAATTAATGTTGATGCTAGGGAATCTTACATCTGAAATTAGAAGCAAATTTGCTATTTCAGAACAGAACCAAGCAAAAATTCAAGATACATGTGAGGGGCTAGAAGTGAAAGTTTCCGCCATTACGGAGAGGATTTGTTTGATAGAAGCATCTGTGGAGGCCTTAAATAAAGAAGTAGAGATAAATCGTTCCGAAATTTCATCGTTAAAAACCAGTGAAAAATTACTGATGGATAAAATTGAAGTCTTAGAGAACAATAGTAGACGTAATAATATAAAGGTGCTAAACGTTCCTGAGGGTCTGGAGGGTGATAATATCAAAAGTTTCCTTATAGGGTTGCTAAAAGAGTTTATTCCCTCCATTGACTCCCTAGATTTGGAGGCAGATATTCAGAGAATCCATAGAGATCCCTTTACAAAACACACCAACAGAACAACACCTAGAAGAATTTTGGTAAACTTTAAAACATACCTTTTGAAAGAGCGGATCTTATCTGAGGCACTTAAAGCTGGCTCCTTCACTAAGGGTGATTGGTCCTTCCGAATTAGGTCAGATTTGTCTAGAATCACCCAAGACAGACAATGGGAACTGGGGAAGTTTATACCGATCTTAAGATCTCTAGGGGCTTCAGCACAACTAAGATTTCCTGCTTTGTTAAAAGTAGTGTGGAATAACAAAATGACTAACTTTAGGGACCCGAAGGAGGTGGGAAATTTTATTGACCAAATTAAGGCCCAGGGGTAAAGCTGTTCTTTGCACTGCAGTAAACTGTAATATATTGCTATCCGGAGGTGAGGAGGAGAGAACTCGACTGGGCGGTATATCATCAAGCCCAGGTTAATGTTAGGGAGGGTTCCCAAGGGAGGGAGGGGAGGGCACATCATGTTGAAGTTAATTTGCTATCATCTTTTTTCGCACTGGGTGGGGAGCAAGTTAGGGAAAAAAGAAAAAAAAAGTCCTCATTTGACACATAGACAAGACAATATAAATAAATGTGGGCGGATTTGTAATAATCGTAATTTATGGCCACTATTTTTTTAACACCAGTTAAACTGTTAACCTGGAATGTTAATGGGTTAAGAGTAGTAACTAGGCAGAGGAGAATCTTCCAATATTTGTGTCAATCAGAATTTGAAATTATTATACTTCAAGAAACTCACCTAACGTGTGAGGAATGGAAAGCCATCTGCGTTAAACAGAAATGGATTGAATTTTCTTGTCATACAACTCAATCCTGTTGTACTAAAGGTGTAGCACTTATTGTTAAACAGACAGCTAGAGCATTGTTAGGTGAGGTTAAGGTGGACCCAAAGGGGCGTTGGGTTATCTGTGAGGTTAAAATTCAAAAGGAGTGGTATACTATAGTTGGTTATTACGGGCCTAATATAGACGATGAAACTCCTCTAAACACAATTTATAATCACTTGATCCAATCTAATCATCCAATAATAATGGGGGAGACTTTAATATACTTTTAAATCCAGTATTAGATAGGTCCAATGGGGGAAATTAGTCCCCTCAAAAATGGGTTCGTTCATAAAGGTATTGATAAGGGACCTTGGTTTGATAGATATTTGGAGAGAAAAATATAATGGCCCGGGTATACCATCAGACTATACATTTCATAACAAAAAGTATGGACACTCTTCCCGTATTGACTTCTTTCTGATTGATTTAAGATTGCTGAAACATACGTTATCAATAAGACATGTCCCGGAACATCTTTCGGATCATTCAGCTGTCGCTCTAGTCCTCCAAATGCCTAAAGGTGAATATATAAGGAGATGGACATTTGATAGAACGCTACTCCTTGATGCCTCGATAATAGCACAGTTGAAAGATGAAACACAAACCTTCTTTGACCTTAATTTAAATTCTGCCTCAATAGAAATTATTTGGGATGCTTATAAAGCATTTATTAGAGGGGTGGTGATAAAGTTGGCGGCAAGGAACATAAGGAGACTAGGAAAGTTATCCAGAAATTGGAGGCAGATATACTTAGAGCAAAATCTGAGAATGAATCATATCTGGTTGGGGAGCAAGGTAGGGATTTAATGGCTAAGAAGCAATTATTAAAAGACCATTTGGATGATATAATAAGGAAAAAATGGGAGGCTAGTAAATTAGCTAACTATGAGTGTGGGGAGGGATGTGGGAAGCTTCTTGCTTGGAAGGCCCGGGTAAGTCGAACTAAGAGCTTAATTAAAGAGATAACACTAGATTCAGGAGAGACCACCTCAGATAATTTAAAAATAGAAAAGGCTTTTGAGGTGTTTTTTCAGGAGCTATATACTGAAGATCTAGTGGTCTCAGAGTTGCAAATTAAGAACTATATAGAGGACTTACCACTCCCGCGACTAACAGAAACTCAAACCAGTTCACTGAATCAAAGGATAGATTTGGCTGAATTGAAAACTGTGTTGAATCATTTAAAAAAGGGTAGTGCTGCAGGAATGGATGCTATTCCTAATGAATTCTACATGGTGATGACTGAAGAGATTGCTCCGTTCCTGGCGACTATGTTCGATAGAATTTTTATGGAAAATAATCCAATCCCCAAATCATGGGATGAGGCTGCAGTATCTTTGATTCTTAAACCAAATAAGAATCCGGGGAACTGTGAGTCATATCGCCCTATCTCCATGCTAAATTGCGACTATAAAATCTTCGCACAAATTTTGGCAGGGAGGTTGAATTTGGTAATGAGCTCATTGGTACATTTGGACCAAAAGGGATTCATTAGGGGTCGTCAGCTCCATGAGCTAACACATGACTTAATTGGGGCAATCGATATAGCCATTACCTATAAATGTCCTCTCTCGGTTTTCGCCTTCGATGCGGCGAAGGCGTTTGACCGAGTGAGTTGGCCTTTTTTAATATATATGATTGGACGGTTTGGGTTGGGCGATTGCTTAATTAGAGCAATTAAAAACATTAATAGCACACCTACCGCAAGACTTATTATTAATGGCAATCTCTCTGAATCAATCAGACTAGAACGAGGGACGAGGCAGGGTTGTCCGTTATCTCCCTTACTATTTAATTTATACATAGAGCCCTTAGCATGTTGTATCAGGGCTAGTAGCTGTTTTACACCTTTCAGCTGGGAGGGCTGGGAGAAAAAAGTCGCCTTATATGCAGACGATTTGATGATCTTCTCCAGTGAATCACCTGCTGTTTTACCTTATCTGGAGGATTTATTGATGAATTTTGGAAGGATTTCAGGTTATTTAATTAACCCTCAAAAACAGAGGTTATGACTTGGAACACACCAGTAAGTCCAGTTATAACTAAACAGCAAATCCGCTATCTTGGCATCCAAATTACTCAGGACATTACTAAGATGACGTCAGTGAATTTAGATCTTAAGAAGAAAGAAATGGTATCGCTCTTAAATTCTTGGAACTGCCTCTCTTTATCTATTTTGGGCCGCTCTAATTTAATCAAGATGTCAATTTTGCCTAAGTTTACTTTTATTTTCAACACGATCCCCCTAATTTTTGATCAGGCTGTGTTAAAAAAATACAAGGTCTAATAAATTCTTTTCTCTGGGCTAATAAGGGGGTAAGGATTGCTTGGCGGGAGTTGAGATGTTCAAAAGTAGAGGGGGGCATCGCCAGCCCGGACCTCCAATTTTATTGCTTTGCCTTTCAATTAAAAAATGTAAGACCTCTCCTCTTCAACCCTTCTTGTTTCCCTCCAATGTTTCAAGCCATGTCTAATAACACCCCTCAAGGGGCGATGGTTTTCTTTTTAAGTTTGGCCACCCAAAATTTTTCAAAAAAATTAGACTAAAGCTTTTATGTTCGGCCTGTGAAATTTGGTTTCAATTCAGGAAGACTCTGAAGATTTCTTATTATAGTGCAGGGGCCCCCATTTGGGATTCCCCAGGCACGCCAGTCTGTTTAAAAGACTCCCTTTCTACTGTATTACAAGAGGAGGTATTATGAGTTGGGGCCAACTACTTCAAGGGAACAAACTACTCCCGTGGGACTTGTTGTATAACCATACAAACCAAAGACTTGCTAGATTTAAGTTTTATCAACTATCTAGTTGGGCCACACAACTGAATAAAGAAGAAGGAAACAGTGTAGAGTTTGAACTTTTACTCCGTGTACGTCTACATCAACAAAAGGAGGTCTCTAAATGGTATTGGCTTCTAATTAAGAGTGAACCCCCTTTAGCACCTATGGAGGAGTCCTGGGGAAGAGACCTGCCATCGATCAACGTAACATACCTATGGCAAGTATCAATGCGCACTCTTTGGAATGTGGTTAAAGCTGCCTATCTCAAGAGAAACCATTTGTTCACGCTCCATAGGGCATACTGGTCTCCAAAGAAATTGGCTAAATTGGGAGGCGCCCACCGAAAGGTTTGTCCGAAGTGCGAGTCTGATGATGCAGATGATCGACATATGTTTTGGCAGTGTCCTTCTATCCAGGACTTCTGGCAAGACATAGGTAAGACTGTTTCGGAGATTTTGGGGTGAGAAATTAAGGTAAGCGTAAGTCTGGTTATATTTGGGGTCTTTCAACAAGAGGAAGGTATTAGTTATAATTTGCATAAATCACAGGCTTCGTTATTATTTTTGTTGGTCCTTCTAGGTACGCGGGAAATCTGCTTAAAATGGATTGTACCACAATCACCAGCAGTATTAGATTGGGTGGCTTCGCTTAGGCGTATATATAAATTAGATATGGCTAGTTCCTCCAAGAAAAGATGTAAAATATGGAAGAATTGGATTGATTGGGAGAATAAGGTCGGATAATTTGTTTTGCTTTTTGTCATGTCACATATAAAAGTCCAATGATTATTAAATAAGTGAGAGAGGAGATAGTGTGACTATCTTGTGGTGATGACAGGTTTTCTTCCACTACGTGCTTCACAAATCACCTCCAGAATACTAGCAACTGGTTTCGTTGGATCTCCGGGGGCTAAAGATATAAAAGTACCATTGTACGGAGACCCTAAAATAAACCATTGGTTTGCTTGAAGATTGCTCACTTACTTATGCTAAATGAGGACAAAAATAAAAAAATAAAAAAATAAAGTTAGACGGCTTAAAGTAAAGCATTATAGAGAAGTTTGTCACAAGAAGAGTGACACTTATTGTAAAACATAGTCTTGTATGTACTTTGGTTTAGTACGTTGTCTTATGTTTCTTGCCTTGTCATGAATTTTTATAGGTAAAGATTCCTCACCATTACCCTCTTTGAAATCGTCGGAGAAACGCTCAGAAAGCTTGGCAACTCTATTTAAATTCCATACCCTGTGATCTTCCGTTCTGATGGCATTTTTAAAAACTTTGATTACTCTCATTGGCAGAAGATACTTAGATCCCAGGGTGGTTGTTCCTTTACGAGGATTTCTTATCCTAACTAAGTCACCTACGCTAATGGTAGAGTCTTTTACTACTTTCCTTACCTCAAAATATCTTTTGTTTTCAGACATTCTTTTCATTTCTTTTTTGAATTTCTCTTGGTCATTTTCAACATGTTTCAATTCAGGTGATCTGTTCAGGATCCATGAGGGATTCAACATAGTATATGGCTTTCTCTTCCTAAGCAGTTCGAAAGGAGTTCTGCCAGTCATGGAATGTGGAGAAAGTCTGTATGTTTTAACTTTGTTCAAAACTTCAGTTTGCCAACACTTGTGGTACGACACTGCTCGTTGAATGGTTTCTTTGAGTACTCTATTGAACCTTTCGACAACACCGTTCGTTTCAGGGTGATATAAGGCAGATTTCTTGTGAATAATCCCTCTATCAGATAAGTACTTGTCCATTTCCTTTGACGTGAATTGGACCCCATTATCCGATAACAAAGTGTCAGGGAACCCTTCTCTCACAAAGATATGTACTATGATGTATTTGTCTGTGCTGGTGTGCTTTATAGGACCTAGGATGTCTATGGCAACTTCTTCCCAAGCCAGTTTTGGAAGCTCCCTCAAAGTCATGGGTTGAACTCTCGGTTTGAGAACTTTGTCACACTTGTTGCATTCAACACATTCTCTCACAGACCTTTCTATCAAGATGCCCATCCCTGGCCACCAGTATGTCTGTCTTAAAATTTCCTTGGTTTTAGAAATACCTGGGTGGCTCTCATGAGCAAATTCAATTAATTGGTTCCTTAAGGTAGTTGGAGGAATCAGTCTAGTTCCTCTCAAGAGAATGTCATTCTGACAGGGTAACTCATCTTTCACTCGATAGAATCCAGATAAAGTAACCTTTGTTTTATCACATGTTTTCCAACTGTTTTTGATACTGGTCAAGACAGACTGTAGAGTTTCATCTTTTGATAGTTCACTGATCCACACATCTTGTTTTATTATGCTATCCTTGACATTGCAGACGGCATATTCATCAAGTTAATTGAAATCCTCTTCTTCTATTTCACCTTCAGTGTTCTCTTTTGAGACCAAACGAGAGCAAAAGTCGGCTATATTGTTTTTAGAACCTGGAACGTATTCTACATGAAAGTTGAATTCTTGAAGGGCAACAACCCATTTTCGTATTCTGGAGGATATGTTGTCTAAGCCTTTCTTCTCAAAGATTTCTTTAAGTGGCTTATGATCCGTTTTAATTGTAAAACTGTTTCCCCATAAGAACTTGCGAAGTTTCCTCACTGTCCAGAACACTGCCAAGGCTTCTTTTTCTATAACAGAATAGTTAGCTTCTGCATCTCGCAAACATCTGGATAAAAATAAAATGGTTGCTTTCACTCCATCGAGTTCTTGTATCATAACTGCACCTAGACCTGTTGCACTTGCATCAGTCATGATATTCACATCTCGATTGGGATCAAAGCTCTTCAAAGAAGAAGCTTCGGAAAGTTGTCTCTTAATGAGTTTGAACTCATCATCACATTGAGTATTCCAAGCGAAAGTAGCACCCTTCTTTAGTAATTGACGCATATTATGTGTTTTGCTGGCAAAATTAGATATGAACTTAGTATAATACTCTGACATCCCAAGAAATATCACAACTTCATCCTTATTACAGGGACTGGCCAAGTTGTTGATGGTGTCTACTAATTGTTTCTTTGGTGTAATGCCAGAGCCAGAAATGGTATGACCTAGATAGTCAATGCTAGATATATTGAATTTGCATTTCTTTGCTTTGAGTGTTAAACCATTTTCTTTGAGTTTGTTCAATACCATTCTGACTCTATTATCATGCTCTTTTTCAGTACTTCCAAATATGAGTATGTTGTCCTGATAGATCTTTATCCCAACACAATCTTTAAAGTAGGGGTGGGCGGAATAGGCGTAGTCGCGTTACGCAAAGTTCCACGAAACGGTAACAAATCTCCGCGAGCACGCAAAAGTTCCGCGAACACCCGGAATTGCTTGTTCCGCCCGTTCGCGATGCTTTTTTCCTGTTCGCGAACGCTGTTTGCGTGCTCGGGGGGAAAATATCTCGCGAACACGCACTTTGAAAGCACGAACAAGCAAAAAATTCCGCGAAGCAGCGGATCGCGGAATTTTTGGCAATTCCGCGTTCTCTGCAAAACGCGAAATTACCCAAATTCCGCAAATTCCGCGAGCGGAACGGAATTTACCGCCCAGGCCTACTTTAAAGACATGTTCCATCATTCTCTGAAAGACTGCTGCAGCTGATATTAGCCCAAAAGGCATCTCCAGGAATTTATAGGTGCCAAAGGGAGTTACAAATGCTGTAAGGTGCTGAGAAGTAACATGCAACTTTATTTGATGGTATGCCGAAGCTAAATCTATTGAGGAAAAGAATTTAGCTCCTCCAAGCAGTGATAACATTTCTGCAATGTTGGGCAAGGGATAATGATCAACGACAACACACTTATTGAGTTCTCTTAAGTCAATACAGAGTCTGGACTCACCATTCGCTTTAAGTGCCATAACAACAGGAGCTAACCACTCCGTGGCTTCTACTTCAGCAATTATGCCACTCTTTAGGAGTTTGTTGAGTTCTATTTTCATCTTCTCTTTAACTTTTATTGGAACACTTCTAACTTTGCTAACAATAGGTAAGGAATTTTCCTTCAACACTATTTTATGGCAATATCCCTTCAAACAGCCTAATTGTTCCTTAAATACTTCTGGAAATTCATTCTCAAAAGTGGAAATGGATGTTTGAAGTAAATTATTTTGTTCACTATTGTGAGTAGAAATTTGACTTGATTGAGAACAGTTTGATTCGCTTTGTTTACGTTTTATGGATGGAGTTTCATTGGGATCAAGTATTACTTTAAGATCTTTTTGAAGAGACCAACTCACCAATGAATCACCTCTTTCAGAAACGTAAACCTTCCCTGTGGTTGAGCTGGATTTGAAAGCAATATTACCATTAAAAAATCCAGAAAGCTTAATAGGTTCACCACCGTACCCTCTTGCTTTGATGTCTGGTTTATGTAACACAACTTTGTTAAACAAAAACTCATCATAGACCTATTTTGGGATAAGAGTTACCTTAGCACCAGTGTCGAACAACATTTGTACAGGAACGTTTTCAATCAACACAGCATCAAAAGGACCATCTTTTTCTCCTTCACGAATTCTCATGATAATCTCTTCTTCTTCAGTCATCATCACAAGAAATTTCTTGAACTTTCTTTTTGAAAGTCCCACTGCGACAACATTTTGAGATGTGACCTCTTTTTCTACACTTTTTGCATGTAGCTCTCCAACCAATGCAGTCTCTAAAGTTTGCTGAATGACCATATTCACCACATCTATAACAAGTACCTTGAAATGTTCTTGAAGTTGATTCATTTTTGTAACCATCACTATTTTTGTGCTCATCTTTGTATTTAACAACCCCTTTGTTTTGTTGTGAGTAATTGCTCTCTCCTTTGTTCGGTTGAGAAGATAAAATATTACTTTGTTTGTTCTTAAACTTGTTTACAACATGAATTTTACTTTCTTTCTGTACTTCTCCATCTTTTATTTTTAATTCTTCTACACATGCTTTAGTGTGTTCACATGATTTCACTATTGAGATTACATCAGTAAGAGAAGGATTGTCTTTGGCCCAACATTGCTATTTTACTTTGTCCAAAGAACAACCTAACATAAATTGATCCCTTAACCTCTCTTCATAATTACTCCCAAAATTACAAGTAGAGGCTAGTTTTCTCAATTCAGTGATATAATCTTCTGCATTCTCACCTGATCTTTGCATGCGCCTGCCAAAATGATGTCTTTCTAATACAGTTGAAACTTCAGGCAAAAAATGAAGATCAAGTTTTTTTAGAAAGATTTCATAATCATTAAGATTGTCAGCATCTTGAGAAGTTAAATCAGGAAGATGTTGAAATATTTCTTGTCCTTCTGAACCCAGACAGTGCAGAAGAAGAGACATTTTTCTTTCTGCACTGAGGGAGACACCACATACTCTCGAATAATGTGAAAACACAATTTTCCATTTTTTCCATGGGATGGGTGGTTCACGCTTTGCACGCGTGGGTTCGCATCCCATCCTCGTCGCCATTGTAAAGATGGTACAATCCAAATTAAGTTAATCCAGAGATATTTATTAAGGAAGATCCAATACACCTCAGCCTGCCAACTCAGCTGTAATTCATCCAACTGCTTTCTCTTGAATAAAGCATTCTCAAGAAGCAGTCTTCAGAACACCACTATGTCATTTGGAATAATGAGTTCAACATTCCACATTGATACTTACAATGGCTTAAAGTAGATATTACACCACCCTTGTGTAGATAGATTTGATTTTACTAGGTCCTGCCGAATCGCTGCATGATCACAAGACTACTAGGCGAGAAACATGTTGACCACATAACATAGCGCCAATCTGAGACATTACCTCAGAAGTAAGCCTTTCATCTTTTTAACCAGGTTGGAAGGCCTATTGATTAAAATTGTTTTCTTTGGTACTTCCGTTTCCTGTTTTAACCCTTCTTTGGGTCACTTACCTTCATGCACTCCATCTACACTGCTTAGGCCCCTTCACCCCCACAGCACCAAACGGCAATTTGGAATAAAAGATCACCGCCAAAGAGCCCCTCATAGGGAGGCCGTCAGGTATTGCAGCGCCGACCTGACTAGGAGCAGGCCCTATGATGAAGCATGACACCCAGCCGGGTGTGTGAGGGCCTTAAATTCCAACAGGAGGAACCCTTGTTCCCCTTGTAATTCATGACCACATAAGCCCATCCCCCCTGCCTTCTGAGTTAGGAACTGCATACTCTCTGTATTCACTAGGGTTTGGGCACGTATGCTGGACCTGGAAAAAAGCCCTGAGTCCCTCCTTTGTGATAAGTTACCCAGTACTTATATCCATGAAGTGAAGGTGACATCAAAGAAAGGTCCTTGAAGTGCACATAGGGCCTTTCATCCCAGCCCTCGCCTTAGACTATCAGTAGGGGGTAATCAAACCTTTGAGTGGGAAACAGGACACTGCCTATTCAGGCTAGCTCCCCCTCCCTTACTGTTCAAGAAGAGCCATCAGAATGCAGATGAGTATGCAGACACACCTAACCTTCCAGTGGTTGTTGCTGTCCAGAGGGAATGCAAAAAGTGTAGCGGTCATCCACCCCAGACGTGTATTGAATACAGGCAGCAGGCACACAGAGCAGTAAGAGCAGAGAAATGCCCACTTTCTAAAAGTGTAATTTCTAAAATAGTAATGTTAAATCCAACTGTACTATTAAAGAGGATTTATCATTACTATTCCAAAGATATAAAACATGATGCCACTGCTCCTTTCGATTCAGAACTTCCAGCTTAAAAGTGTATTAAGGAATTCCCAATGTTAAAGTATGAGAGGAGTAGGCCTCCGTGTAGTGAAAACAAATTTGAGTGTTTGTCACTACCTGGACATGCAAAACTTAACAGTACATGTCCTGCCTTTTACTTACACAGCACACTGCCCCATAGGCCACCTAGGGCCTGCCTTAGGGGTGCCTTATGTGTAATAAAAGGAAAGTTTAAGGCTTGGCAAGTCAATTTAAATTCCAAGTCGAAGTGGCAGTAAATTACACACACAGGCCTTGCAATGTCAGTCCTGAGACAGGTTTGAAAGGCTACTTGTGTGGGTAGCACAATCAGTGCTGCAGGCCCACTAGTAGCATTCAGGTTAGAGGCCCTGGGTTTATGGTATACCACTTTGCAATGGACTTACTAAACATGGCAATTGTGTATACACCAACTGTTTGATCTTTCATCCTTAGGGTGGTCTTACCCCAACTTTTTCCCTGCTTACCTCCACTTTTTTGCTGCATCTTTTTGCTAGCCTTAGGACTTTAAGAACTTGTCCACTGCTACCCAGTTCTAAAGTGCATGTGCTTCTCCCCTAAACAGGGTAACATTGGTGTATACCTGATTGGTATACTTAGGTTACCTGTAAGTCCCTTGTAAAGTGGTATACAGGAGACTCAGAGCATGCAGTCTAAATGCTGCAAGTGTGCCTGCAGCACTGATTGTACCACCCACACAAGTAGCATTTCAAACCTGTTGCAGGCCTTCCATTGCAGGGCCTGTGTGTGCAGTTTACTGCCACTCCGACTTGGCATTTGAAACCAATTTCCAAGCCTTAAACTCCCCTTTTATTACACATAGGTCACCTCTAAGGTAGGTCCTAGGTTGCCCTATGGGCAGGGTGCAATGTAACTAAAAGGTAGGACATGTACTATTACGTTTTACATGTTTTGGTAGTGACAAACAGCTAAATTTGTTTTTCACTACTGTGAGGTCTACTCCTCCCATAGGCTAGCACTGGGAATTTCTTAAAACACTTTTAAGCTGTAATTTCTGATTATAAAGAAGTGGCTGCATCATGTTTAATATGTTTTGAATGGTCATTGAAAATCCTCTTTAATGGTAAAGTTGGATTTAACAGTACTATATTCAAAATGCCACTTTTAGAAAGTGTATAGAACACGGATTTCCCGAAGCTGCTGAGCTTCAGAGTCATCGGGACCCAGAGCATTGTCAGCTCATGTAGCTTAACATTCATCATGCACAACTCCCTGTCCAACTCTCTTTTAACCCAGACCGAATGACCTCAAACCACAACCATAAAAGCTTCCCACTCAACTAAGGTAGAAGAAGCAGTGCCAGCATTAGACTCAAAGTAGTTAGAAATTAGTTTTCCCAGTGAGTCTCGGAAGCAAGCATTCTCTAATAATAAAGGATTAGGTTGCTACAAGGGGACTGGCAGGCAGTCCTCTACTGACCAGAATCCTAGTAGCAGAGGGCTATAGTCCGATATGATGCGGCCTAAATATTCTGTGTGTGTCACAAATTGAGCGAGCCTATTTGTGAGAAGTTGGCCTGGTATATGATGTCCACTAATTAAAGTTGGCACCTTGCACCAGTCCAAACAACCCTTAGGGTGATTTAAGAGGTCAAAGATAACCTTAGAAAGCTATCCAAGTGGTAGCTGTGGAGAGCAGCCTTCAGGCTAAGTCTTGAAGGAATGTTAAGCAGCTTGTTTTACCAGAATGCAATCTTATTGTATTGGTTAAATGAAAGGAGAACCACACAGTAGTTATAAGAATATATATTTATTATTATAACGCCTTAAATACCTCACAGTATCTGCTACACGCAGATACACACAAAGCACACAATACTATAGTACAGAAACAATCGTAAGTAGCACTAATACACAGAGGGCTCCTGGGGAAGACCAAACCATATACTAAAATAGTGGTATAAGAACCACGACTCGAGTCAAGACAATGTCTAGAGTGTGTAGAATCGTTGGGACCCCAAGGAGGACGGGTGCAGTGTGAGAACACGACTGCATGCTACGTAGAATTCAATGGGAGAGTCGCGGTTGCAATTTTAAAGTTTAAAGACTCTTCCCAGTGGATTACGAGGAAACCCTTTGGAATCTGGAAGGTTGAAGAGCCACCCGCCCGTGGATACCAAAGTACCAGAGTTACCTATCCCAGGGAAGGCGGGTGCATAGGTCTGAAGTGGCGTCGGAAACCGCTGTCCGTTCTCAATGGGAGTCTTCAAAGAAATGCCACTGCTGGAAAGAAGAAAAGTGTCCGGTGGAATCTGCAGGTGGATTCTTGATGGAAGGAACCTGAAAGCAGAGGGGATAGAGTATGGGTCACTCAGGAGTGACCAGGGGCTCGGTAGACGAATGCCCAGCGATGTCAGGTGCTTCAGGTACGAAGAAGGAGACCTTGACTCTACAGCTGCAGGGACCAGGAGATGTTGAGGATGACCAAGAGCCGGATACGAGCTGTCCCACGAAGGTTGTCGAGTGCTGAGGGGTCGGTGTCCGGCGGGAGCACCAACAAGCCTTGGCAATGGCAACCCATGAAGAAGGTCAAAGAAGGTTACGGTCTGGCCCAGCAAGGACCAGAGGACTCACCACAGCAAGGAGAGTCAGGGAAAGACTGGAGCAACCAGGGGAGCCCAAGAAAATCCGGATTGTCCCTCAAGTGGACCCACAGGCCGAAGGCACAGGAGTCGCGAGGGGACCTCTAGCAGTTTCACAAAGTCACAGCTGGCAGTGCATAGATTGTGAGGAGGCCGGAGTCCTTTGTACAAAATGTGCGCAGAGGTTGTGTCTATCAACAGCCCAATGCATGAAGTTGGGGAAGACCAACAAGCATTTGCAATTGCAAAAGTACGCGGTGCACAGGGGTTCGGTTTATGTGGTCCCCACAAGGGATACTGGCCTCAATCATGGGGAGAGGGCAGCTCAACCTCAAGGAACATAGGAACCCACCTCCTGTGTTGCTGGAGCCTTCGGAGTCTGCAGGAGCTCAGGATCAGCAGACCAAACAGTTGCTTTATGCTGCCTGCAAACGCAGGGGAGTGACTCCTTCACACTAAGGGAGAAACTTCAGTTGTCCTTGATGCCCCACAGGTCCTGCACAGAGCCTGTATGGTGCACGGGCACAGACGATGTTTTGGACGGAGAGGGAGATGAAGTCGGGCCCAGTCGAAGTCCAGCAAAGTCCAGAGTGTCCAGGCGGTCTAAGGTCAGTGGCTTCTTGTTTATAATCTTGTCCACATCAAATCTAGGGTCCTACAGCCAGGTAAGCCCTTTTGTACCCACGGGAGAGAGTTGGACAGATTCAGGGGACCCTCCCAGAGGAGGGTCAGGACAGGGGGGTGGTTACACCCATGTCCTTTGACCAGTTTCGCGCCAGAGCAGGAGCCAACGGCTCCCAGAACTGATTTGAACTGGACTATGCATAGGGACACCAAGTGTGCCCCCCGTGCAGACTTTCAGGCACTTTGGCAGTGCCCCCACCCAGCTCCAATGCACTAAATCCTGTCTGGGAGGTGGTCACACCTCCCTGAGACAGGATGCCTATCCTATTGTGCTGCCTTCCTCTGCTGGAGCTTGGCTCAGCAGCAGGAGGGCAGAAATGTGTCTCTGGTCGGCAGCATCCATTTTGTTCTGTCCGGGTCGAGAAGGCTGGTACTGGGAAGACCAGGGACCCACGAAGCTTGCTTCAGAAGGGTGGAATCATACCTCCCACACCAGTTAGCGGTGTGGAGGTATGATTCCAAGGTGTTTGATATCAAACACGACATGTTTTGTTTCAGCCGTTTTCGAGATAGCATTTACCGTGAGGTTATAATGCACCTCTACCTATGTGTCTGGCTGTGTTACAGACAACCCGATAGAATGGTCTACGAATGCTGCAGAGGGGCTCTGCTCATGCAGGGGCACCCTCTCACATAAAACCCAGCACCCTGTCTTCAGGATTGTCAAGGCCTGCTATAGGGGTGACTTATAAGTTTTAAGTGTAGTGACCTATAGATATAGTAAACCTATATCTAACATAAGTGGTGTATGCACCATCTTACACAGGCTGCAATGGCAGGCCTGTAGTTCCCTTTTGCATGGGCTCTCATTGGTGGCATAATACATGCTACAGCCCATGGGAGGCCTTTGGGGTACCTATGCCCTGGGTACATGTTTACCATATACTAGGGACTTATAAGGGTACCCCAGTATCCAATCTGGAGTGTACCTAAGTACATGTCATAACATTTTAGGGAGAAAGCAGATAGACTGGGGTCCTAATTAGCAGGATCCCAGTCAGACTAGTCAAAAACCAGCAAAACACCAGGCAAAAAGTGGGGGTAACCATGCAGTCAGATCCTACCTTCCTACACTATTGGAGCAAGCAAAGAGATCCAATCTAGTGTGGAGTAGATAAATATGAGAATTGTAGAAATAGTCCAGCGTCAGGGTATGTTGAGGTCTTCAGGGCTCGGTCACTTACCATCTATTGAGCCAGTCACTAAAGCTCTCTGCTGTCTTGTGCGTTAATGCCCCGGGGGGGGGAGGGGGTAGTGCAGTCCATGGTTGCATCAATTACACAATTAAAATCTCCCCTAACAGTAAGTTGTTCATCACCAGGGACACCAGGGGTGGAGAGCAACTGTAGAAAGGCTACCTGGTCCTGATTTGGGGCGTAGACACTTCCCAGAGTCACTTCCCAGCCAAACAGTCTGCCCTTTAATAGGACATAACGGCCTTTCCAGTCGATAGTGGAGTATTTGAGCTCAAATGGTTTCCCTGCCCTAATCAAAATCAGGATCCCGTGGGCATAAGCGGAATAGGAGGTGGCATATAGCTGGCCCTACCACCTACTCCTCAAAAGCTCCACCTCATCCCCTGCAAAATGGGTTTCCTGAAGCATGGCTATCTGCACCCCTCGCAGACTCAAATATCGATGGATGTTATACCATTTAGAGGCAGAGCCCATTCCCCTGATATTCCAGGTCATGAAAGTCAAGGCATGGCATTTGTCTTGCATCTAGGCTGATAACACCAATGACCCCTGCTGAAGACTCTGGTACCTCCCCGCTTCCAACCCCCACCTAGTAATAAGGTGCACAGCAAACCCCGAGACAAATCATCAAAATCCCAACTATAAACTCCCCTACCCAAGAGCTGCCCAGCAACGGCTGGCTACCCAAACCTTGGGGAAAAAAACATGGTTAACTCGAAAGCCGCCTTCAGCGTTTTGATAGTGGCCAATCGAGGAGGGGTAGGTAAGGTAAGGAAGCAGAGGTCAGTTCTGAGACCATCTGCCACACATGCGCACCACAGGCAGGAACCCCATTACAATATAAATGTACTATTTGCACCAACAGTAATTGGCCCCTCTATTGTTGTCTGTGTAATTGATCTTCTCTTTCAGCATTCATATACCAATAGTAACTGCAATTGTGCACAGTTAGTATTAAGTATGCTGTACATTGTCCACATGAACCGTTGTCTCTCTGCTACATATTAATTGCCCTGGTTCCTTGTGAGTAGGGTTGCCCTTGTTCCTTGCAAACAACACTTTGGAATATGATGTCCCTGTCCCTAAAATGAAGCAGGCGTGCCACCACTAGGTGGAGAGGGCGGACCCACCCAGGCTGGTGAGCTGGATCTCTGTGGGCACGTTCTAGGGTGAAGAAGGAGGTAAGGTGGTTCTGGCAACTTCCGACTTGAGCCATCGTCCAAGGTAAATCACCATGCCGGTCCCTTCCGCTCCCTCTGAAAGACCAACCACTTGAATGTTGTTGCTGCAGTTGAGCCCTTTCGCATCCTCAGCCTGGTGTTCTAGGACGTGCACTCTATCGGTCAGCTCTGTCAGGTGGGTCACTAAAAATTTATTTGCAGGTTGCAGTTCTCCTAAGGTGATCTCCACCTCTTTGACTCAATCAGCCAATTTGTGGTGTTCTGCTTGGGGGAGCCCCAGTCCAACGACACCGTGCTGATAATTTATTGGAGGGTATTTTCGGTGTCCACTATGGCAGCAAGGATTTTGTCGAGATGAAGATGTATTGACATCGACACTGGGTCTGTCCCCACTATATCCATAACCGGAGGTGGAGTGGGCTCCTCTGAGCCAGGCTGAGTGCCAGTGGTCCTGGTTTTTGGTTCCCAATGGGTGTCGAGAGTTCAGGCTTTCGGGAGCAAGGGAGAACACACGGTGCTCCAGAGGTA